>OZ004707.1:49149980-49459980 GCA_963924515.1 Vespertilio murinus
GCTTGGCTATATAAAAGGGTGAGATTTCTTTCTAATTTCCAGTCTCTTAGTGGATTGCTTGTAATGTACATCACATTCTGCTTATTCAATAATAGGATTGTTTTATTTATTTTCTATCTTTGCAGAGAGGTTTTCAATGTTGGCAGACAATTTTTGTTATTTCCCCAGTAACACCCCCTCTGGATTTGCTTAAGGTTCTATTTCCTGGACAAAATGTTTCTGCATGCACATTATATAAAACTCAGAAAATGGCACAACTCAATGAAAATAGCAAAATTCTTCGTTGTTGGCATATGTGTATAGATTGAGAAACCATTGGTCCAGAGTAAGAAATTAGGAAGGACTCTTTAGCCATATGGTTATGAGATCATGGGCTGAGTGAGTTAACTAATTTCAACCCACGTCCATGATCAGTGGTTCAGGAATAGACACATAGACAGTGAAAATAATTAGAACCTTCCTCTTGAATTTTATTTTTTTATTTTGCCACTATTAGGAATGATGCTATGGTCTTACATTTCAAAATCCATGAAACTACCATGGATCGTTTGCCACCAGAGAGCCTATGAGAATGAAGTTAAGCAGAGGCACACAGTAGATAAAGCAGAAGTAGCAAAGGAGATACTAATAGAATTCTGATGACATCCTTAGGGTATTTCAGTCCAACTTGTTAGACTGAGAGAACCAGATTCCTTTAGCCATATTTGTAATGCTTTGTCTTTATATAAGGAAGCACGCTGTGATTTAATAACTAAAATTAATTTTAAATGTAATAGAAAACAATACATTGTGACCAGTATAAACTTTTGGTACTCTTATTTGCCTTTGCTTGCCAACCTTGTCTTTGTGACACAAAAAGACCCCGAAGTCAAAGCTCAGAACACTAAAACAATTAGGGAGATAAGATTACCCCAAAACATTTGTAGTAGATTATTTGAAGAGATGCTTTTTACAATGCAAAATTAAAATATTGATTTTTAGTTTGCTTGTGTGTTTTTTTTAATCTTTTAGCATTTTGAGAATCAATCACTTTCATTATAATTTTATAGTAACATTTATTTTTAAATGTTTATGTGCAAGTAATGAAAATCTCAAATATGCTGCTTAAATAGAGATATGAAGGGACATTTTATCTGGTCACCAGGACAAACAAATCTTCCCTTAATGATAAAGTCTTGTCTTTGAGGTCAAAGTCAGTATCTCATAATTAAAGAGTAGCCCTGATCAATTTTGCTCAGTGGATCCCAGCAGCCTGGTTCAGTTCCTGTCAAGGGCATGTACCTTGGTGTAGGCCAGGGGATGTGCTGGAGGAAGCTGATTGGTGTTTGTCTCTCATCAATGTTTCTAACTTTCTCTTCTTCTTCCTTCCTCTCTGTAAAAAATCAATAAAATATACTTTTTTTAAAAAAGAGTAGATGTTAAGCTGCAATTTACAAAGTCATTTTTCAGTTAAAAATATTTGAGTAATGCTTCCTTCCTTCTCTTTTTAAATGCATTGGCCATATTTGTTTTCTCCAGTTTATAATCTAAATTGCAGAGATCCTATGTTTTTATTTTTATTTTTATGAAACCTGTTAAGAAACAATTCTCATCCTGTTAATTTGCTCTGTAAAAGGCAAAAAGTGGACCAGCTGGCATGGCTCAGTGGTTGAGCATCAACCTGTGAACCAGGAGGCAATGGTTCAATTCCCAGACAGGCACCTACCCAGGTTGTAGGCTCAATCTCCAGTGGGAGGTCGGTGCCCCCCTCCCTCCCCCATATCGCCAAGTTGAAGTTCTTCAAGTCTCTTCATTTGTGTGCGGCCCTTCTCCAGAACCTGAACCCTGAATTGGAACTCTTTCTATGCGGGCCGTGAGAGAGAGTCCTACACACTGGCCCAGAGTGTGAACATTTATCAACCTGGTGAACACCACATGCCCCTACTTGGTGACTCAATGAGAATACACCCAATGCAACTCATATGTCCTAGACAGGCTCTTTCAGTGCTTGAGCCTAACAAGCAGCCAACAGGTGGGGGCAGCCAGAGGCAGGTCTCAGGGCGCTTTGGATCTTTTGCTGACCGGCCCCTGGCCAAATGCTGGTAAAAGCCAACCTTGGTGCCTAGCTCAATCCTTCCCATGCACACCCAGGTCCAACAAAGGAAACCACAAACTCTGGATCACTTGAAGCTCTCACTGAATGGAAGAACATATTTGCCAATGATACATCTAATAAGGGTTTAATATCCAAAACTTAAAAAAAACTTATAAAAGTCAACACACACACACACACACACACACACACACACAAATCCAATTAAAAAATGGACAATAGTCCTGAATAGACACTTCTCCAAAGAGGACACACAGATGGCCAATAGGATTGTGAAAAGATGCTCAGCCAACACTGGTTTGGCTCAGTGGATAGAGCTTCAGTCTGCGAACTGGAGGGTCCCAGGTTCGATTCCGGTCAAGGGCATGTATATTGGTTGTGGGCACATCCCCAGTAGGGGGTGTGCAGGAGGCAGCTGGTGGATGTTTCTCTCTCATCGATGTTTCTAGTTCTCTATCCCTCTCCCTTCCTCTCTGTGGAAAATCAATAAAATATATTTTTAAAAATATGCTCAAAGTCACTTATCATCAGAGCAATCACCTCATACATTCAGAATGGCTAATATCGATAAATCAACCAAGTGTTGGCAAAGATGTGGAGTAACAGGAAGTCTGGTGCAGTTGGTGGACATACATTTTGGTACAATCACTATGGAAAACATTACGGAGACCTCAGTCAGGTAGTTTAGTTGAATGGAGCAATATCCCAAAACTCAACTATGTGGATTCAATCCCTGATCAGCACACATAAAAGTATGAGGAAATGAATGTATAAATAAGTGAAACAAGTTGATGTTTCTCTCTTTCCTCCTCCTCCTCCTCCTTTCTCTCCCTCTCTCCCTCTCTCTCTCTCTCTCTCTCTCTCTCTCTCTCAAATCAATTTAAAAAACACACAATTAAAAATCAAAGAAAAGAGTATTGAGTTTCCTCAAAAAATGAAACATGGGTCTGGGTGGTGTGGGTCAGTGGTTGGCTGTCAACTTGTAGGCCAAGGGGTCAGGGTTTGGTTCCCAATTGAGGCACATGCCTAGGTTGTGGGCTTGGTCCCCATGAGGGATGTGCAGGAGGAAACCAAATGATGATTCTCTCTTATCATTGATGTTTCTATCACTCTCTCCCTCTCCCTTCCTCTGTGAAGTCAATAAAATATTTTAGGGAGAAAAAAATTAAAAATGGAACTGCCTATGACCCAGTGTTTCCATCTCTGTAAATATATCTAAAGAAACCCAAAATGCTAATTTGAAAGAATATCGGTTGTCCCCCAAAAATGTATAGATGCAGTCAGTTGAGTTAAGCCAGAGGATGGAAAACTTTTGTATATGTAAAGGGCCAATTAACAAATATTTTAGGCTTTGCTAACCAAATGACATAATGAAGGATAGTATTTAGGTACTTATATAAAAAGAGGAAAGAAACATTTCTACATATTTTATAATTTATATTGCCAAAATTAAAAACTTCATTTATGAAGCCTGAACTCTGAATTTTATATACTTTTCATTAGTCAAAAATATTATTCCTTTATTTTTTAAAACATTTCAAAATATAAAAATAATCCCAGGAAGTTCCAAAGCAAGATGTGGGCTAGAATTGGCTGGAGGCTGGAGTTGTCCAACTCCTGGGTTAGTGAAATCTCAACCTCTTCCCTCTTACTTTTTGGTTGCTGAGGGCTTCAGGAATCCAGGCTTAAACTGATTAGCACTGTTTTAAATTTTAGTCACAATAGCTCCCTCTTTTTTTTTTTTTTTTCACTATTTGGATGTTTTGACCATTTTAAGTTACCATGACTAAAATATTAATTCTCATTATATGCATGAAGATTAACACTGAATTTTATGTTTTAGATACACAAGATACTAGGGTTCATCTAGATAACACCACATGTCAATCTTCTGCATCTTCCTTTCACTCAAGACCAACATATAATTCTGCCTCCCTCATCTCTCTCTCCTTAGCTTTTTTCTCATACTATATACCTATCTTTTTTAAAAAAATATATAATATATATTTTTTATTAATATATATTTAATATATATAAATATATATAATATATTTATTGATATTTTACAGAGAGGAAGGGAGAGAGATAGAGAGCTAGAACTGTCAACTAGAGAGAAACATCGACCAGCTGCCTCCTGCACACCCCACACCGGGGATGTGCCCGCAACCAATGTACATGCCCTTGACCGGAATCGAACCTGGGACCTTTCAGTCCGCAGACCGACGCTCTACCACTGAGCCAAACAGGTTTCGGCTATATACCTATCTTTACACTTACTTTTAAACAAGAAAACCCCTCCCTTTAAAGTAGAGCTTGTCATTTTATAAAATAAACTAGAGGCCGGGTGAACGAAAATTTGTGCAAGAGTAGGCCTTCCTTACCCCTACTGCCCGCACCGACTTTGCTCTGGCACCTAGGACCTGGGCTGGCTTCCCTCCTCCCCCAGCACCTGCTTAATCAGGAAGGACATTCGGAATGACATCCAGAAGATGTCTGGTCTAATTAGCATGTTATCCTTTTATTTTATAGATGAAAGTGTAGGGCTATTTGGCCATAAAACATTGAATAGATGATGAGATGGCATAACTTATGCTCATATTATAGAAATCACTGCAATGCTTTCTCTCTGAGCTTCTGAAATAAAAAAGAAAAAGAAAAATGCAAACTTTGCAATTCTCTCACTAGGCCCTCAGGCGTCTGTATTAGCAATTGCTTGCTAGCACACCAACTCTAAGTAGACAAAACAAGGAAAGAGAATTAAGACTTGGATGCAGAGGAGTACCAAGTCAGAGGAATCTGGAATACACAAAGAAACAGGGTAATGAATTATTTATATACTATTTGCTAAAGACCACCTCATACGGTAATTGTTTTGGAAGGAAAACCATTGTTTATCTAGAAGTTTTAAATAAAGAAGCAAAGATGCTTTGGTGGGTGTCTATATATGAAAAAGACTGATTGTTAATCTTCTCTGAATTCATTATCAAAATTACTACCTTTGTTTTTAACACCTGAGGCTGATATTAACAACAGAAGCTGGAATTAATAGTCTTTCATGATTAGAAACATCAAAAGAGATGCATAATCTTAAAACTGAGCAACGTTTACCATCAGAGAAGCTTCATTCAGAGATGACCCTGAAATCGTAGCATGAGATAACTTGGGCAGAAAATCTGGCTCCAAGCTGAACACGCTATGTGACAATGTTACCTTTCACATGACTTAATTTGTGCATCTCTGATGTAATGGCTATGTTCAGAGAATAATCGAGATAAATTATGTATTTACAGTTCCCTCATAAGCACATAATACTTGTACAATAAATCATCATTATATCCTTAGAGCTATTCTAGATTCTGAGTGGTCATATTTTCTGAATTTTAGAAAGAGCAAAACAATATAAAAAAAATAGGCACTCATAATAAAAATGTCTTTCATTTCACAACCATGGCTGGATTTAGCAGAAAAGTGTAAGCATACAAGCAACACACCTCCTCTAGATAATTATTAATAAAGCCACATATTTTTTTTTAAATAGAGATTAACTCCTTTTAAATTGCAAAAACAATGCCTAACTTAGGGAGAAATTTAGATGAGGAACTCATTATAGTAAACTAGCTTCTATATATCTTCATAGATTTGAAAATAATAGTTATTTATACTTGACTGGAAAGTTCATAAGCACAGGGAAAAGACCATTAATTAAGGAAATGAAATGACCTTCATAAATTTTAACAATCACATTTTTCAGTTCCTCACGTGTAAATTATTTTAATATATCATTCATTTGCCAAATTATTATGCAGAAAATATTGTTTTCACTTAGTGAATGGTTCTCCATGATACCTTGCTGTATGGTGATTCTTCTTACATACACGACAGCTTCCCTCAATAATTTACCACCATTGTCATTTCAACTTCTCACTTGTTATCACTACCAAGAGGCATTTAAACTGTTTATTAGAGCAGAATAATTTTTCTTAGGAAGAATTACTCCTCTATTTCCATATCTAAAATATAAAGTTTATTGTGTCATAGTTCAACATTTTATATCTGAATTGCAGAAAAGCCTGCCCTTTTTTTTTTTTTATTGCAAAGTGTTTCTGACAATTTATGGAAAAGACAATTTAATCTTTTGGAGAACAATTTTAGGTAAGAAATTTTAAACAGGGGAGACAGAGTTGTATAATACTGTAGTGTACAATTCATCATAATACTAGGGACATGTTTGGAAAATATATTCAACATACCAAGTGTAATATTTTTGTAACATTTCAAAGTAAATTTAACATAAAGTAAATGTGTAAAATGTAAGAATGAATAATATTTTACCATTTGTATGTTTTTGTTTATATAAAAGCATGTTTTGACAATTTAATTTTACAAATTACAATGTAGCCAAAGACAAGGCCCATATGAGGAAAACTTGACATTTGGATTTCTCGTCTGGGTATCTACAAATGTTAACTCTGTTATTGTGGGTAGATGAATGCTGGTGCAGAGTGTATCCTACTGATAAATTCACAGAATGACTTTAGCAGTTAAATGTGCTGTTTCTGATTTTCATGGTTTGTGTCAATTCATTCGTTTTTGTTTTTGTTTTTTTAAATAAATTGTTACATATCTGTCTGCAGAACTAATAAGAAAAAGTAGAAAACCTATAGGCTACAATACTAGAAATGCTTGACGTTGATCTTCAGAAAGATAAAATAAGTAGGTAAATTTATATTTTAATTACTTGAAAGAATT
Source organism: Vespertilio murinus (assembly GCA_963924515.1). Taxonomy (NCBI): domain Eukaryota; kingdom Metazoa; phylum Chordata; class Mammalia; order Chiroptera; family Vespertilionidae; genus Vespertilio; species Vespertilio murinus. Next base: position 49,156,822 of record OZ004707.1, read on the forward strand.
TTCTATAATGATGGGCAGGATTTTTCCTGATATTGAAACACACAAATTCAAACTTTTCTTGAAATATATAACTGGATTATGCAGCCAAAAAAGAAAAAAAAAACAATATATAACAAAATTATTTATATTCAAAAATGTCTTTGTGTCCCTGCATATTTATGGTTAAAAACAACTTGGCATTAGTCTGCTATTCTTAGGTCATATTTGGCACTGATTTTGAATTGTGATATAAAAGGTTCTGGGTCACTAGAGTAGGAACAGCCACTTAGAAGAAAAGAAAAAAAAATAGATTTAAGGAGCAGGGCTAATGGAGTTATGCTATTTTGGCAGAAAATCCTGACAGTAATAGAACTGGACTACATACTTAAAAATAGCATTCAGTAAGAAAAGCTTAGTGTTAGCTCAAAGTAGTTTGAAATATAAAAAAATATTGACATGGACAATTGTGTGAAAAAAAAGTCAGCTTATCTTTTAAAGAAGATTTAGGGTAACTAAGTAAAAGTTTGTGTAAATCAGGACAAAACTGGTGACTCTTATGACCTATGTGACCTTGTAGAAGTTTGTAAATCTTGCTACTCTCAGCTGCCTCACAAGTCAAGTGAGAACTGCATGAGCATATGAATATGGTGCTCAGGAGAGCATATACTCTATGAATTAAAACCCTTATTCTCACTGGAAAATTCTACTTTATTCAAATGCTCTTGTTAACAGGTAACTATCACATAGAACATGCACAGAATTCATTTTAATGCAACATACTTTAAATGAAAAAAAAATCAAAATAAATTAGGAAAAGAGCACAATTGGAAATTTTATGTTTCCATTCAAAATAACCACTTATTAATATATATCACTATTTTACTCTGGGAAGTAAGATGTTTTACTTGATCATTTTATGCTCTATTTGTGCCTAACTAGTATTTTTTCCCGGGTTTAATAAAGTATTAAATTCTTTCATGTCTTAATCCCTCTTTGCAAACATGTCAATTTGTTCAATATGTGCACTAAACATTCTGTACATATTATTCCAAAATCCAGTTAGTAGGTAGAATGTACAGACACATTCTTTGATTATGTCCTGTATTCATTAGAATTCCCGCTGGAATATAAGCTACTTGTATTCAGCCACTGAGTCTACATTATATTTTTGTACTTTCCATGATATGACACAATTTTTAAATTCTTAATAAATAATTAAAAACCTGTTACTCAATATATAAATATACACATATATTTTCAAACTGTGATCAAATCAGGTTCAACGTGAACGACAATCTTCCCTTTCTCTGGTATTTTTTATTGATAGCAGACTTGCATTTTCCTATCTACCATTGGAAAATGTGAAATTGCCAGAGGTGTTTCTGAGAGGCCATACACACAGAGAATCAAGCAACAAGGAATCTGAAGCTTGTCCCAACTTTCTAAATTCTGGAGTTGAGAGCTGCCAACAGCGAGGACTGATGAGATCTTTACTTTAAGTCTCTGGAAGGACATTCTTAAAGAATATGAGAGTTTGTTCTGAGCCAAGAAAGAGTGCAGCGGAAGAGCAAGATCCAAATATCTTTCAGGTGGGTAGTATTTTTTCTTCAGGGAGAAGTTGAAGTTATTTACACTGTTCTTTTATAGAGAACCATGAATCATTATAACGGACAGTCCTGGACTCACCGACAGAGCTCTTCTGCAAGAGGCTTTGGTATAATATAGAATAAACTGGGGCAACTGATCACTGAATCATGGGGCTTCTTACTGAAGATGGAAGCTAATACAAAGATAAAGCTTCTGGGAATGGAAATGGTCTTCAAGAGACACAGTACAATTACAAGGGGCTCTTTCCACAGGAATAGCAGGAAGATTTTTAGTCCCTCGAACCATTAACATGCAAGGCTCTTTAGGGAGAAAGCGACAATCAGATACTCACTTTTCTGGCCATACCCAGGACAAACAACATGGGTATTTTTTATTGAAAAAGGAGAATGAAATATCATAATAAGGAAAGAGACAGACAGACAGAGAGAGAGAAAGAGAGAGAGAGAGAGAGAGAGAGAGAGAGAGAGAGAGAGAGAGAGAGAATGATGTAGAAATTGTAGGTAAGAGCCAGAGGCAACTATAGACCCTTTAATCAGAACTTATTTTCTGGTTTCAGGAAAGGAAATGACACAGGAAAATATGAATCTCACCTAAGAACTCAAGAAGATAAACGAGTTGAGAAGGAGCTAATATTTCAATGATTCTTTGTACCAAAATAAATCTGTTTCCAAACCCTGCCATAATCAGAATTTTAAGTTTGCTATCCTTCCCCTACAAACTTCTTAATTATAATCTATTATTGTGAAATTATGACACATGCATCTTAAACACACACACACACACACACACACACACACACACACACACAGAATATACCTTCTTTACTGAATTGTATGATAGGGCTGTCTGTATGCTCTGCTTAGCTAGAGCCTTTAACAATAAAGCTTTTCCCATTTACTTTCTATAAGTTTGACATAGAAACAATACATGTTGTTTGATATATCTTTAATTTTGACTCAACTCCTTATGTCGCCAGGTGGCATTCTCAGGTACACCACTGAATTTTCAATTACTATAATAACATTAATTATCATTCAAATGTATATTTTATTTTAATGAACAAAAATAAAGTTAATCCTTTTATTTTTATCCTTTAAGTTAATCTTTTTAAATGATATTTGGTTGGCCTTTATTTTTTTTTTAAATCCATCCACCATTTGGATTTACACTATATTTGTGCTTTAATATCTCCTCTTCTTTAACCCATAAATAAAGAATGGTGAGAGTGTTTCTATAATAATAATCAGGTCTGTCTGGCAATGGTCATAATATATATATATATTTATTTTTTATGCATCTAATCATTTGAAAAACATTATTGCCTCTAAGCCTGAACTTAAAATTGACAATCTTTTCTTTTTTCTTTTTTCTTTTAAATCGTCCTCTCAGGACACTCTTACAGTGAGGAAGAGTGAGAAACATCAGCGTGTGAGAGACTGTACATTCCCAGAGGGAATCAAACCCACAACCCAGGTGTGTGCTCTCACCAGGAATTTAACTGGCCATCTCTTGGTGCACGGGGTTATGCTCATCTGTCTGGGCAACAATCATCATCTTTTTCTCTAGCTTAAAACACACATTTTTATTTTTTTAAATATATTTTTATTGATTTTTTTTTTTTTTTTTTTTTTTTTTTTTTTTTTTTTTTTTTTTACAGAGAGGAAGAGAGAGGGACAGAGAGCCAGAACCATCCATGAGAGAGAAACATCCGACCAGGTGCCTCCTTCACACCTCCCACTGGGGATGTGCCCGCAACCAATGTATATGCCCCTGACCGGAATCAAACCGAGGGCCCCTCAGTCCGCAGGCTAAGGCTTTATTCACTGAGCCAAACCGGTTTCAGCAAAACACATATTTTCAAATGTGCTCTTTTCAGTGATATTTTTAAACTGTTAAAGCCCTTCTTTTGAGGTTGTTTTTATTTTTGCCAATATTCTCTATATCCTTTTTCTGAGTACATAATTCAAACAGTCATTAAAAAAACACCCATCTATTAATCTATTTTTCTCCATTTTAAAATTAAAATGCATTATTATTTTGGATGATTAAGAACTCAGTAGATAAAATTTCAGGTAAAATTCCCAATTGGGGGGGACAAAAGTAAAATCATACATTTGACTTAGTCAGGATATTTATTTAAAATAAGTATTTATTGAAATACTCTGTTGACAAGGAAAAACATCACCAAATGTCTGAATTACTTTGTTGTCAATTTTCTGGAAACCTTAAACTCAACCAACTTTGATTTGAATCATAACAAATTTAAATATTTGAATACCACTTGTCATACTTAGACCATGGTACATCAGTGATTTCAGAACATGAAACAGCTTGTAAATCATTTAAATGAATGTTTTCATACCAGTATATAATTCACCTACAGCCCTTCTATATTTTAAATCCTATGAAAATGTGAGCATTTTTCTCAACTTAGTCAGTGAATATAATCAGTTGGTAGCCAGACTGTTATTTTTTTCATGCAAACATATTCATGTACTAAAAGAGGATTGAAGATGATTCATTTAAGTTAGGGATGTTAGCATTTCTCTCCTTTTGGAATTCAATTCTAGAACTAATCCAGAAATGTTATACTTGTGTGTATGTTTGCATTTTCTATTTTATTTAAGCAATACTTTTGAGCATCTACTGTGTCTTAGAGACTGTTTTTAGTATTAAGGCCCATAGAAATAGCATGTTTTTAAGTGGTTCCACAGACTGCCCTTGCATAGTTCATAATGTAGTACAGTGCTCTTCAAACTCGATATTGGTATTATCTGAAAAGATAGAGACTACTTCTGCATGGGTTCCACTCCCAAGTGCCCAGGACTCTGATAGAGTTGGAATGGCTATGCTCTAGGCTTCAAGCTTTTTAAAATCTCTAGGTGTTTCTGATGTGCAGTTAGGATGTAGAACCACTGATAATGAAAGATATGTAACTGATACAGAGCTCTAATGGAAGTAATTACATTTGACAAACTTGACAATTTTTTTCCTGTCAGAATTGAAAAAGACTTCACCAAAGTGGTTGATTGGATCTTGAGAGAGAGCTAGTCTCCATTAGTCAGCTTTCAGAATAACACTGGAAAGATATTCGAGGGATATTAGTGAGAGGGGATTATAAGTGCATTAAAAGACACGCTGAGCTGAGTGTGCTGGAACAGACTGTGTGTATTTGAACAGAGGGAAAACATGAAGCTGGAAAATTAGGTTAAAACCAGATAATGGATTCATATCGGAGTATCCTGTAGGTAAAAGGGGTGTCATTTTACATAACTTCTTTTTATGGCTTCTCATATTAAAAGTAGCTTCTTATATTTATTCTAGAGACCTGGTGCATGGATTTGTGCATGAGTGGGATCCCTTGGCCTGGTCTGTGGTAGGGGGCTGACATCCCCCAAGGGGTCCCAGATTTCGAGAGGGTGCAGGCCAGGCCAAGGAACCCCACCAGTGCACGATTGGAACTGGGGAGGGACAAGGGAGGACTCCAGGACATTCTAGCCCTTCTCGCTCAGTCCTGATCATCTGGATCCCAGCAGCAAGCTTGCCTACTGTTTGGAGCATCTGTCCCCTGGTGGTCAGTATACATCATAGTGAGTGGTTGAGTGGCCTTAGCATATCATTAGAATATTATGCTTTGATTGGTTGAATGGCTGACCCGATGACCAGAAACTTAGCACATTAGGTTTTTATTATGTAGGATATTTTATTTTAATAATATAGAAGGTGAGATGGAGGAGAATGGGACAAAAACAGTTAGCTCACCTGAAAGGAGGTGCTAATTGGCTAAGTATGGTCAGGGACAGAAATGTTTCAGAAAATAGACTGTCCATGGGTTTAATATCAAAACATTTATTAAAGAACTATGATTTCTCAGTAATATGCCTAAATGTATGCCAGTGAATTAAAGAGGATTTACTAATAAGAAACCTACTGTATAATAGGAGAGATATACTCCTTCAGAGCTGTGTCAATAATTCGATGTGAGTTCCTAATGGGTGGGTAACATTTTTAAGCTCTCTAAAAATGTTCAGAGTTATTGGTTGAAATAGAGGGCAGGGGAAATATTTTAGCCAATATTATCCAGTGCTGGCTTATATACTTAACCTCTTAAAAGTAATGTTGACCATTTTGTTTGCTCTCAGATCCATTTGCAGTGCTATCTTGCTCTACTCTGTGTTACAGCGTCATGCCCACTGAAAACCTTTGCACCTAGACCGGCCTTGGTGTTTGCTTTAAATTGTAGAATATGGAGGAAGTGATTCTTTGTTTATAGTCTTTCAAAGGCTAGAAGGCTGTCCAGTTCATTCGTCCAGAGAGAGAGGCCATGGAAAATGAGACAGCATGAGGAGTCAGAGAACACGCGGTGCCACAGCCTGCAGTTAACTTCAAGGGCCCAGATAGATGAGGAGTTACCGTAATGCCACTGAGCCCATGACTTAGTCGACACCATATAGAACAGATCAGCATGCTCAACCAACAGAATGATAAAAAATAACCAATTGTTTTTAAGCCACAATATTTAGAGATAGCCTGCTATACTGCAATGGAAAAATGAAACATCACCAAGTGTGGATTTCATTTTTTTTTTCATGTACATAGAACACATTCACTGTCTCTGAGAGATAAAATATCCCATCCAATCACTGCCTCCCGCCGAAAGTCAGATTGCAGATAACACAGAATACTCTCCATCTTGTCTTTACATATACCTCTTTGTAGCTCAGCATTGTTCTTTAAGGCCTTCAAACGCCACTAGTTTAGTACTAGCGTGCTGTTTTTTCCTCTGTTGTACTTTAGCCTAACCTATTAAATTTTATTAAAAGTATGAATCACATGACCCACCATATATTTCGTGATCCACTAATATTAGATCCTAAAGCACAGGTTGAAAAACACTGCCTCTCATAAAACTGATTTGTTCAGTTTTGCATGAGTCTGGAAAGGACAAGTAAAGAGAAAGATTACAGAATTTTTAAATAGGAGAATGGCATAAACAGATTTTCATTTTAGAGTAATCAATTCTAGCAGCAGTTTGAAGAATTAATTGGAAAGAAACAAGATTGGCAGAGTTTGCTCAAGAAGGAAGTAACAGTTATAGAGGTGGTAATTTTCATGAGTATTAGGAATAAAGCATAGATGGGGATGCTTTCATAATTTACCTTTTGTCTTAGATCTATGCTGTTAAACAGGGAGAATACATGTATATGTCCGTTTCTTTCAAAGAGACAAAGTGATTCCCAAGAAATGCAGCATGTTCTACTTAGAGGACATGGCCTTTTTCTTATATTTTTCTGAAGCATCTATTCAGGCAATAGAGCCTTATGCAGATAACTGATAAAGGAATGATGATCATAAATATCAAATTAAATATACAAACTGATAAGATGTCAAGTATATATTGAAGTTTTAAGTAAAGCAAATAGGTGTTTGTATATATAAAATCTGTGCACCCATATATAATTTCCTTTCAATAAGGAAATTAAAGGTATCAGAACTTTTTTTCTGGGCTATACTTTTAGGAGAAAAAAGTAAAACCAATGTTTTGGTGCTGGGGGATTTGGTTAAACTTGGGATAATCTCATTTGCTTTCACCAATTTCCAGGTACTCTTTTATTCAATGAGAATGAATTTTCCAAGTGGTGATTCGGTTGAGAAAGCACATGGTCATCAAATAACTATGAAATATGGCGTGCATGCTGTGTGTATTTTTTTTTAAAGAAAGTGTGACACAATTATGTTTTCTGAGGTTTTTAATAAGGGTTCCTTTCCCTTGAATCTCTTGTAATCAAATAATCACACCTTTGGAATTTAATTTAATCAAGGTTTTATGGTAGCAAGAAGAGAGCAGGATTTTATGAAGGAAAATGGCCTGAACAATAATAATATTTTTAATAAAATGCATAATTTAAGGTACTATGAAACTGATGCGATTAATCCGAAACTCTCTGCACACCATGCTGAGCTACACCAGTACTTTCTGCATAAGAGAGTCAACATCATCACACCCCCTTGTTATTGCTATCATGATGATTTATGTACTGGAACCTGCTAGGCTTAGCTTGCTGTTTTTGCTTTGCAAAAGGGTGTGCTATGAGTCATTTAGAATACTTGGAAATGTATTTTATAATAAATGGTTGCCTTAATTTTTTCTCCCTATATACTGAAGAGGAAAATGATAGAAATTAAACTTATACTAACTTTAAAAAATATTCGGGCAAAGGGCATTTCAAGTGAGTTAGTGGAAATGAGGATTGAACTACATGTTCTATTTGCAATCTAGTAGATGTATGTGGAAATTTATTTTCATTATGATCCCTCAAACTGACTTCTTTTAGCTTACACCCAGTTTTTTGTTGTTGTTGTTTTTGTTTTTATTTTTTATCAAATCCTATACATTTGCCTGAGCCCTATATAACATTTATAAAAAAAGCATTGTTATTAGGGGATTTAATTAAGTAATTCTTTCTATAAAACATCAAATGCAATAAATACTTAATTTACTTATTTAATATGGGATAGTTCAATTTTATTGTTTTACAAAATTCTGACAGATATGATCTGGGATACTTGTGAATCCTGAATGCCTTTCGAAATTATTTCAAAATAGAAATATATTATGATTTATAATGATATTCAGCTAAATGTGTATTTCTTAATTTGGGGTACTATATAGAATACAAAAATTGCAGAGATGTAGTTCTCATCATTATCTCCAGGCTAATAACCAGATTCTGGTGTCAGAAGAATCTTAAGGAAGTATAGATCCTATTTTGTGAGGAGATAAAACCCAGAGAAGATAAATAGTGAATAGTCATAGTGAATGTTTTCTTCAAACAAAATCTTATATGGAAGTCCAAAATGTAAAGGAGAGATAAGTGACATTATTATGGCTGTAATTATCATGGAGGACAGAGACCTGCTAGCACAGCTGATCCCAAGCCACTCAGAGCAACCTCTATTGATGAGCTTCAGGAAAGTCAATTTATACTCCTTAACCCCTATCATGCTTTTAGGCTATGAGTGAAAAGGCAGTTTTATCTCTACACTGTTGGTATCTCTACACTATATTGAAGTGTGTAATAGAAAAATTCATTATTTAAAATGTTTTGTGTTGTACATAGAAATAAATATACTAAGTAGTTAATATAAGTTGCAAAGACAATCTTATTTCTAATTATAATTATTATTAGTGTGCATCTTCATTTACTCAAGCCTTCTTTTATGATGTACAGTTTTCATAGAGTCTAAAATTGCTCTTAAATGTATTCCTGGATACTTTAAAATGTGTATGACAGTAATTATCATTATGCTAGAGGCCCAGTGCATGAAATTCATGCATGGTGGTGTGTGGGGGGCTGTTCCTCAGCCCAGCCTGCACCCTCTCCAGTCTGGAACCCCTCTCACAATCCAGAACCACTGTCTCCTAACTGTTCACCTGAGGATATGTTCCCATTGATTTTTAGAGAGTGTGTAAGAGAGAGGGAGAGACACGGAGAAACATCAATGTGTGAGGGGCACTTTGATTGGTTGCCTCCTGCATGAGCCCTGACCTGGGCCCCGGCCAGGGAGGAGCCTGTAACCTAGATATATATCCTTGATCAGAATCAAACCTGGACCTTGCGGTCAGCAAGCTGAGGCTCTATCCACTGAGCCAAACCGGCTAGGGCAGGATATGACATTTCTCAGCCCTCCAGCAGCGGACCTTCATTTTTTCCTCCAGGAGTGAGGTGGAAAAACCCTAGATCACCTTCTTGGATTCTTATCACCCAAGTTACCAAGAACATTGAGAGTGGTGGTGTACAGGGGCTTAGCCAACTAGCGGTCAGAAAAGGTGTATACGCTGGAACTGGTTTGGCTCAGTGGATAGACCGTGGGCCTGCAGACTGAAGGGTCCCAGGTTTGATTCCTGTTAAGAGCACGTACATTGGTTGGGGGCGCATCCACAGTGGGGAGTGTGCAGGAGGCAGCTAATTGATGTTTCTCATTGATGTTTCCAACTGTCTATCCCTTTCCCCTCTTCTCTGTAAAAAAAAAAAAAAAAAAAAAAAAAAAAAAAAAAAAAAAAAAAAAAAAAAAATTCAATAAAAAAAAAATATATATATATATATATATATATATATATATATATATATAATGGTGTTTCCTCTGCAGCTCATGCGGCCCCTGTGTTATATCCACTGGGGTGTCCCTGCCACCCACTGGTGGCCACTGGGGTCTCCACACACCCCGGAGACTGACAGCCAGCCCTCCCTCCGTCGTGGGCTCTGGGCGGGGGTGCATGCGGAGACACCAGGCCACGTGCAGCAGCAGCTGCTGGAGTCTCTGAACACCCCAGGGGCCAGCAGCCATGCCCTTTATAGAACCGCTGGTTGGCACCTGAGCACATGCAAGTGGCTGGGGGTGGGGAACATCTCTGTCTCCAAATGCCCCAGAGGCCAGCAGCGAGCCCTGTAGTGAATGCTGGGCTGGGGGGCATGCAGAAATCCCTGGGCCGCACATGGTGGCCACCAGTGGCTCCGAATGTTCCAGAGGCCAGCAGCCAGCTCCCTGCCAGGCTGAGGGCATGAACCTGAACCACCACCTGGCGCCAGAGCATGCACAAGTGGCCGGCGCAGGGCAGGAACATTCCCGTATTGCCATTACCATGCGGGGATATTTCCGCCCTGCCCCCAGCCCTTTGGCTGCTGCACCCATAGTCCTGGAGTGGCTGGGTGTGTTCCAGGATCCCTGCAGCTCAGGGCCTAAGTGCGAGCCTACAGGCTAGGAGCCCAGGATCCTTAGGATGTTCCTGGAGAACCACGTCGTTTAGCAGCTGCATTTGCAAATTAACCACCATTTTTGTTGGATTAATTTGCATACTTGCTCCTGATTGGCTGGTGGGCATAGCTGGTTGGCATAGCAGAGGTATGGTCAATTTACATGTTTCTCTTTTATTAGATGGGATACTTCTTTTTAATGGACATTCAGGAAGGAATAAGATAGATATTTCTGAAGTATCATTTTGTCTACAAAGCTTTCTTTCTGATCCTGACTTTTTTATGTCATTCATATTCTTTTTCTCTATGCATTCTTTATTCAAAAATATTAAATACTTCCTAGTTCCTGTTGCCAACCAGAAATATCAATTTATTAGCACTGCATAACATATTCTCATAATCTGATCTCTGCTCATCTCTCCTTAGAATGAAAAAGAAGTACTCAGAGTCTCCCTCTCATACTGCACTTTTTTCCACCTTCTTACCAAGGCATATTCTGTTTCCTTAAGGTAGAAGATGCTCCTCTTACATTATTCAGTGGGATACCACTAATCATAATTCAATTTCCTAAGTGTCTCTTCTGTTTTATGATGTTTAGCAATCTTTCCATAAGAGGAAGCCAAATTTTCCACTATGCCTTAATCAAATTTTATATATGCCTTTATTATAGTACATATTTGCTCAGCTAATTATTATTATGTCAGTCATTTTATTAATGGCTTATAATAATACCTAAAATGTTAACTACTAAAAATTATGTATTTTAATAATTTAAAAATATTAAGTAATCATTTTTATGCAGGGGCATTTATCTTTATAACTTATTATTTACTAATGTTTTTGTAGGGAATGTCATGGAATATGTGAAATTGTGGAAACATACATAAGTTACTTCTATAAAATCTCTATTCTTAAAAGTATATACTTATTTTATATTTAAAGAAAATCCTACATAAAGTTGGCTAATTATTCTCTGTAATTATCAGTATGGTATCTTCAACAGTCAGACATTTTCTATGTCACCCATGTACTTAAACACTGGCAGAGGTATCTTTCTAACACTAGCATATAATGTTTTATTATAGGTTGACATAGTTTCATTCTCTCCTTAATTTCTAAAAAGTAGATAGATGATATGTGATAGAGATGGATACATAGATAGATAGATAGATAGATAGATAGGTAGGTAGATCGATAGATAGAGGTAAAGGTAGAGACACAGAAGATGGAGATAGATATATCATTTGAGATTATCTAGATTAAGGACAAAAATGGAAAGAAATCTCTGACCTAAAACTGAAATCAGTTTGGCTCACTGAAAAAATGCCAGCACAGTTACTTCACTTTAATAGGCCAATCCTGGTTCCTCTTTCCCCAAATAACTTTACAACTTTTATCTTTTCCACTTATTTATTGAACATGTTTTCCACATTATATCTTAAAAGATTAGATAGATGGTTATAAATTAGGAACAACACTTCTAATCCAATTCTATTGGCTTCATAGTTTATATAAAAGTCTATTCCTTCATTAAACCAGAAGAAGAAAAAATAACTATTATCCAGAGGAATAACAAAATGGCAGTATTATAAATTAGAATCCTAAAATCTGTAGTTTTGTTTTGTTTTGCTTTTAGGCTCAATGGTCTTTTAAGGCAATGATAGCTCCCTATGGAATGCCCAAGTTTATGAGCCCCTTGGTGTTTTTGAAAGGGACCTCTTTGTCAACATGTAGCTGAGGCAGCTCTCGCCCAGTTCTCAATAGTTTCTTCACTGACTCTCATTTCAACTGGTTGATGACAGTTGCCAATTTTGTGAACTATGTGTGGTTGAACTTATTACTGATGTTGTATTACCGGTGACTCTGAAATGTCCTATAGCTCTTGTTTATAATTACCTCTCCATAGATGCATATGACAAATCATTTAAAGATACATTTATTTTGAACAATAAAAATATTTCAATAAATATTAATAATGAGTTTGTCAATTCAAAACATTTAGGTTGTTGCATATTTTACCTTTCATAGCCTGGCATTTAAATTTCATTTTAGAATTTCTAATGCACGTTATACAATCATATGTGAATCTGTTATTTTACTTTTATTTGAATAGTGGTATAAAAATGGTCATTGAAATAATTGTGTTGCTTAGTATATATGTATTTGCATTATGAGAAAATATGGAAAATATTAACTTTGTTTGAATTTTTAACCCAACATGTCCTTATTTAACTTAAATCCTGGTAATCATAACAAGCCAAAATACATTTTAGCACAACACAGTCAATACAAAAAATAAAAATAAAAATGCAACACTACTAGTTTATTCTAGAGCAAGTGATGGAATAATGGATACATTAATAACAACAACAACAACAATAATAAATTACTTTTTAAATTAAAACTTAAACTTTAAATAAGACTGGCTACAGATCTCACCTCTCCCCATTGCATTTCAAGCTTTTAATTTTATTCCTTTACATTGCTCGCCTGATCTATACTGGCCATGTGCTTCAGCATAACCTATGAAGCAACAACACTGTAATGGAGATAATATAAGTAAGTCCAGTTTTAAAAGTAAATAGGGCTCACTTTCAGAAAGTTAGAAAGTTTTCAAGAGCATACATTTTGTAAGTGAATACATAAGACTAGAGTTTACAAGACACCTTTGTAACCACTTTTCATTATTGCCTCAATTTTGATAAAGTTTTAGATGCCCATTTGGACAAATTTTCAATGGTTTTAAAGTATGAACAGAAAAATGTATTTTTGTCACCATAGATGACAGTTTCACTAAAAGTAGAAATGCTTGTTTAAAATGAAAACAAAATGAAAAAATGCATGGTCTTTAAGCATTTCACTTCCCTAGAATATTTTATTCATGAAAAATATTATTGTGCTACAAGATAAGCCAACTGAAAGCATTTTTAAATTTAGACTTCTTTATTCAGCATACTCTTTTGATATGCAATAATTTCCTTTCTAGTACAATGAATGTTAATAATTACATTCATAGCAGTCTGACCAGATGTTTACACTAAATGCAAGGTAATAAAAAATAGCAATAATGTGATGCTGCAGCTTCATCTGAAAATGGCTTAAAATAAGCCAGGCTAGTTATTTTATGAGTGAAAAAGATTTATTTTTGAAGTTAGGGAAGAAAGGATTGTCTCTCTCTCCCTACCAGTTTCTTAGAGCATATTAAGTTTTGCAGTCTAAATGATTCTGAAAAGAGCATGGATAAAAATACTAAATGAATACTGACATGTGTATGTGTATCTGTGGATATGAGTTTATATACCTCATTTTTTTTCTTTCAAAGCTATTGCTAGCATATGATAAAAAAAATAATATGGAGCCAACAACCAATAAAAATTTTTTTAAAAGCTAGTTTAGATAGTCAAAAGGACATAAAACAAGGGGATATGCAAATATAGCAACTCCACTTTTATAAATGCCTATTTGGTTAAACAGAGTGCTTATATTAAAACTTTATCATTTTACAAAAAAACACCTGTGTAATTTCCTCTTTTGAATAATCAGCCGGTATTGATGTGAACTGTGTGCCAGGTTCTATGCTTAATGTTGAAGAGACAAAGCTGAATAAAATATGACACTCTCCCTTAGAGAGTTCACAGTAAAACCAGAGGCAGGTGTGAACAAATTATTGTAAATAAATATGGTGAGCAGAGTTATAAACCAAGTTCTAAGAAAACACTGAGCGAGGATATCCACAGAAGAATTCGGCAAAGAAATAAGCACTTGAGCTGACTCATGAATCTGAATGGGAGTTTATCATGTGAGTCTGGGAAGAGAACAATTTCAGGGAGACAAAGCAGCATAGACATGGAAGAAAAGGTAAGGAGTGATGAGGCGATTTCATTAGGTTAGAGCACACTGTGTTTGGAAGAAGAGAGATTGGACACAGAAAGATAAAATTCCACCTGGGAGAGAATGAGACCTGGAAGTGCTGTGAGCATGAGCTTTATTTTTAGGCTACAAAAGGCCAAGAAAGGTTTTCTCAAAAACGCAAGCAACATTATCAGAATTGCTTAATTAGGAGAATATCTCTAGAAGCGAGCGTGGAATTCCTGCTTTTCTGGCTTCATGCAAATTGCTAGAATTCAAGCTAGAATTGCTTCCTAGTTCACTCTTCATATCCTTTGGCACACATACCCGGCTCATTTGCACCTTTTTTTTTTTTTTTTTTTTCATTTTTCTTTCAGAATGAGCAATAGGAAGATGCTTGGGTGTTTATTGAGTCTAATGGGTGGTGACCATGACAGAGATAGGGACCAAGTTAGCCCTGTCCTTTTTAGGCCTCTACTAAATTCCACATCACCCTCACAATTACTGAGGCTGGCTGCAGGCACTTAATCCCAGACTTCCTCTACATTCTTTCATAATCCCGGAATCCTAGGTAACTTCAGTATTTGCCTGAATGTCAGAGAGAGTAACCTAACATGACAAATTTTGACCCAAAGTCTTTGGAGACTTTGATCCCCACTCTTCTTCAGGGATCACTTCTATAACCACAACAGATACTGACACCCTGGGCATCACAATCCTGGTGTCCTTCTTACTGACCAACTCTTTGTATGACTTTTGATTCTCCTCCTTAAGGAATACCCTCCCCATTTCCACTAATTGTTGTCACTTTTGTATTTTTTTCAAGGACATTGTCTTCAAAAGGATTTTTGTCTCAGAGTAGAATGGTTATATAATGACAATTAAAATGCAATAAGAAAATTCTCATAATGAGGATTGATACAAAACTCAGTGGAGGCATTGCTTTAAAAAAGGAACTAAATCTTTTGAAGTCAGGGAAAGTTCCATTAAAAAGATTTTTAATTGAAATTTTGAGAATAAATAGATATTTGCCAATCTTAACAATTAATAATGACTGTGTACATATGGCCCTAACATAAATCATATAATGTAATCCTTACAACTCTGTGAGAAATTACCCGCATTTCGGTAGAGAAAAAGTAACTCACACAAGTTAACTGACTTGTACAAAACCAAACCTGTAGTAAATGAAGGATCCCAGATTCAATCTGATGTCTGACTGATTTCAAAGATTAGGTTCTTTCCAAAAGACTACACAAAAAGTGGAAAGCATTGATTTCTTAAAATGTTCTGTTAACTCTGAGCATTTGTAGAACATTTTTCATATTATCTATTATATTTTACAAATTACCAAAGTGAGTAGAATAGGGAAAAAATAAAGCAAGGATTGGTAAATTTGTTTGCAAAAGGCTAGGTAGTAAATGTTTTTGGCATTTCAGGTCATACTTGTCTCTATAGCAACTATTCAGTTCTGTTGCAGCATGAAAGCCACGACAAAAATACAAAAACAAATGAGTTGGACTTTCCTAATAAAACTTCATATATGGATACTGACATTTAATTTTAAAATGAGTTTCAAGTTTCATGAAATATTTTTCAAGTTTTGATTTTCAATTATTTGAAAATGAAAACATCATTCTCAGCTTGCAGATCATACAGAAACAGGTGACAGATTTGGGACAAGGTCTGTTAATGCCTAAAAAGAAAAATAGATAATTTAGCTATACAACCTGGTATATGTACTACATCTTTATCCAGTCACCTACTGAATGACACTTCAGTTGTTCACATGTCTTGACCACTGTGAAAACAATGACTTCTGAAATCAGAATGTGCTATGCTCATTGCATTTGCTTACTAATGTGTTTTTCCTTTTTAATCCCAACAACCTTTAACCTATCCATCTTGCCTGTCATAATGTATATAAAACGTCTCCATCTGTGTCTTTTCTTATTGTTATACTCACAAGAATATTGTGATCTTTAAAATAATGTTCTAATGAATGTCCTCTAAGCATAGTTAGCAGTTTAATATTTCTGACTTCTTTCATTTTATAGTAAATTATTTCACGGGTTAATACCATGAAAATAATAGTAGTTGATATTACTTTGCAGAATAATATTTAATAGTAGAAACAGAATACAATTCTCTTCCCAATACATCTCACAATGTGTTGAGCTTGCAGTAGATTTTAAAACAATTATTTTCATAAATTTTGTCAATATAAAACACAAAATTTATAATCTCAGATCTTAGAACTAGTAAACAGGCTTCTCAAGAGTTAAGCTGGTCTACTGGTAGTTTCATTGTCCACATAAAGCTTTATTATCCCAATTTCTCCAATAATGACACTAGAACTCAAAGTTATGTGACTTGCACATGACTAGTGGCAGAATGAGGGTTGAATTTTGTTTTAACCAGTAGCTTCATATATTTTACCTGATTAATCAGATAATGTGTTAAAATGGTTTTATTAGTTAAATCAAAGGTAGTTAATGACACATTGCAGGGGCAGGATGTAACAGAACTGTATTTTTCATTGACACAACAGTCCAAAGCAGTCAAGGGTCTCTCTGGACAGTTCACCACGAAACAATGACTTAGGGACCCTGGCGTTTTCAAAGTTTTAACTGCACCATCCTCTAGTATTCTCTTCAGAATCTTCTACTGGATCGGGCAGGTCGACGGAAGAAAGAGAATGTGAAATCTCACGCAGAGCATTTTACAGCCAAACATGGAAGTGACATTCATTACTTCTACTCACATTCCTGCAGCTTGAACCTAAATACCTGCTGATTAATGAGAAGTGTGATGTATAAAGAAAGAGAAAACAGGATTGAGGGAATTTTAGCATCTGCTGGTAAAGTTAAAAGGCTTTCCTAATTGAAGAATGGCATAATTGATGCCAGTTGAAAATCTTTTGTAAAAACTTGAAAATGTAAAGCTTTTAATTGGGTGAAATCTCTTATAAGCTAACAACAAAGGTATGCACTCTCTATTAAAGTTTTAAACACTTATTTATTTTTACTTTTAAAGGAAAAGAGTAAAAAATTAATTAGCTGCCAACAGCAAAGACATTCTTGCAACTGTCTATAGTTTATTATATTTAAATCTAAAAGTTAGGATGTTTTGCCGAAACCGGTTTGGCTCATTGGATAGAGCATCAGTCTGCTGACTGAATGGTCCCAGGTTCGATTCCAGTCAAGGACATGTGCATTGGTTGCGGGCACATCCCCAGTAGGGGGTGTGCATGAGGCAGCAGGTCGATGTTTCTCTCTCATAGATATTTCTAGCTCTCTATCCCTCTCCCTTCGTCTCTGTGGAAAATCAATAAAATATATTAAAAACAATAAATAAAAGTTAGGATGTTTTAAGGCCAAATTAGTAAATACTAAATTTTTGCTTCACTAGCTTGCAGCTCTGACAAAGTGTGGGATTCTAAGTTTTGTCAACCTTAATGACTATAATTAACATATTAAAATTCATTGAAAATAAGATCTGAAGCTCTCAGTTTTCTTTGGCAGAAAGGTTTCAGACAGGAATGCTTTGAAAAAGAATGTGTGTATATATTTGATTCTTCTCAGCAAATGAGTCTCATCGCTCTTTCCAATTCTCCTCATTAACACAAAAAAGGTTCTAGAGTTTCTAAGAGATACAATCTTTCACTGAATTTCAAAGCTTTATACTTTTAAAAGAATGCATTTTTCATTTTATGTCTAGTATTCTTAATGTTTGACAAATTTTAAGCACCGTTATTTGTACTTTTAAATTTGCTTAAATATATAATTATTAGTTTTATGACTTTGCATGCCCCAGGCATAAGATTGGCACCAGTGTTGAATGGTCCAGCAGCATAATAAATGAAAGGCTTGTTTAAGATTTCTCTGAATACTGAGTGTTGATTTCACTTTCAAGATATTCTTTCATTATGTGAAAATCTTTTAATCCTTATAAGCTGCTCTTTTTCCCTCTTTGCAAAGACATACACATTTCTTTGAGAATGGGTTCTAAGGGCAGAGCAAAACCTCTTTTCTATGACCCAAATTCTTCCATGCTTTCTATAGCAGTTGGATGCTGATCCACTTTTTATTGTGATTCACTTAAAGGCCAGGACTCTGAAACCTTTCAAAATGGCTGAATCTGTGCAGCTGACTTTTAAAAACTGGATGATCTTTCTTGCATCATATAACTTTCACTGAGATAAACCCCTTATAATTTTGTTTAAATGTCTACTGGATACTCTAGAAATATAATGTAGCATCCTTAATAAAATGTATTTCCATATGTCTCAAGCCAGATTGTAAAAAGATCATAATCTGGTTAGAAAAATGCTAAATTTTGTGCTACATAATGTTCAGGTGGAATTTTAAAAGTTTATAGTTTATTTTTGCTTAAATTTTATCTGATATGCTACAGAAAATATCCCATTCTTTATTTGTCTGACTTCTTTCAGGATTTCCTGTTTGTCTTTGCCTTTCTACAGCCTGGATATGTTACAAAGTAGAGTTTTTTTGGCTATGACATTACATGGCATTCACTGATTTTTTTTCAGACCTGTGGTTTGGTGTTTGTTATTATTATTTTATTATTATTAGTAAGGTATTATATGTGTACATAGCTTACCATTCCCCCCCCCACCTCCCATTCATGCCCTCCCTCCCCAGAGTTCTGTGTTAGTTGGTTGTACTTATATTCATGCATACCAGTCCTTCGGTTGTTCTCCTATCTCCCCCCAAGTCTCCTTCCCCTCCCCGCTGTCATCTGACAATCTGCTTGTTTTATGGTGACTATCTCAGGATCAAATGAATAGAATCTGCTCCTCATTTGGCAGTCTGCTTGTTTTATGGTGACCATCTCAGGACCACAATGAATAGAGCCTGCTCCTCCTCTGGTTCTCCCCGCCCCTCCCCCAGGTCCCACTGCTTCCCCTGGGACACACGGCTCGCCCGGGGCACACGGCCCCCCTGAGACACAGCTCACCTTGGACACCCGGCCCCTTTGGGGAACACGACTCACCTGGGGCACAAAGCCCCCTGGGATACATGGCTCACCCGGGGCACACGGCCCCCTGGGACACATGGCTCACCCAGGGCACTTGGCCCCCTGAGACATATGGCTCACCTGGGGCACACAGCCCCTCTGGGGCGCTGGGGTAGCGAATTGGAGGTGCTGCGCTAGCACAGCAGGCAGGCTGGGATGGCTGCAGGCGGGCTGAGATGGCTGCAGGCGGGGAGACTGCCCTCAAAGGTGTCTCGTTCGGTGCGGAAGTGGAGCAGCTGTGGACTCAGAGGCTAAGTTCTGAGGCTGTCCACTCCCTGAGCCCGGGGCGTAGTGAGCTCTGTTCTCTGTGGATTTCCTTTATTCACAGCGGCGGTGGCAGGTGGCGGTGGCGGGAGCGGCAGCGACGGTCGCTCCTGTGGTTCAATTTCCACTGTAGTTTTAAAGTTCACATGGGGGCAGGCGGGGAAGCTTCGGCCTGACCATGCGGTGGTGGAGGAAGAACTCGCCGGGGCCACAAATGGAAGGCGCCACGCCAGCTCCTCACCAGCACGGCATGCGCGGATGCTGTGCCGAGCTAGCTGCGGGCTGGGAGACACCACGCCAGCTCCTCTGGTGTTTGTTATTAATTTTGGAAAATTCTCAGCCATTATTTTGCTCTCTTTCTTCTGCTTTGTTCTCTTTTTTCTTTGCCTGTTATTTTAAATATGGATATGTTATATCTTTTGAAATCGTCTCACAATTCTTGGATATTATTTTGTGTTTAGGGGGGCTATTTCCCCCCATCATTTTTCTCTTTCAGTTTCAGCTTTGTAAGTTTCTATTGGCATATATTGAAGCTCCCTGATTCTGTCTAGTCCACTGATGAGCCCATCAAAGTCGTTCTTTACTTTTGTTAGAGGTTTTTTCCCTACCATTTATTTACTTTTATTTTTTTAAGTTTCCATCTCTCTATTTACATTTCCCACATGTTCTCTCATCTTTTCTCTTTTTTATTTATTTTTTTATTTTTTATTAAGACCTTATGCAGTTATTTTAAATTGCTGTAGGGTGATTCTAAAACCTGTCATATCTGAATATGGATTGATGCTTACTTTTTCTCTTCAAAATGTGTTTCTCTTGCCTTTTAACATGTGTGATGAAAGCCAGACAATAGGAACAGAGTTAAGTATTTTTTAGTGTAAGCCTTTAAGTTAATCTTGATATAAGCTGACTTATTTGTAATATTTGCATCTGTAGATGCCAGAAGCTTCAACATCCTCTAGTGCATGGGGTAGGGAAACTCGAGGGCCACATGGTTCTTAAACTGGACCGGAGGGCCGGAACAAAAGCAACCTGACCATGCTGGCACTCTCATCTTGGGCTGCTGGTTAAGGAGTTGAGGGGAGAGCAAGAGAACCCTCCGCTCTTTCGGCTTCATGGGCGGGATAGAACAGCCAAACAGGCCGGATCTGGCCCATGGGCTGTAGTTTGCTTTGTTCTTTTGGATACAATAGATTCCACACTTACAGATCATTCAACTAAAATCTACTGTGATTAGACTGGAGACATATTGATATGGTAACAAGGTACTTGTATGAGTGGGAGTAAGAAAATGCATTCTATAGTTTTATTATTAACTAGAGGCCCCATGCACAAATTTTGCATGGATGGGGTCCCTCAGCCTGACCAGTAATTGGGGCCAATCAGGGGGACCGACCGTCTAGGGGGAGGGACCACAGGAGGTTAGCTGGCCACAAGGTGGAGGGACCTTGAGAGGCTGGCCTGACGGCCACAGGAGGTTGGCTATGGGAGTGCACTGATCACCAGGCGACAGCTCCTGGGTTGAGTGTCTGCCCCCTGATGGTCAGTGTGCATCATAGAAACCGGTTGACCAGTTGTTCAGTCCTTTGGTAGCTTAGGCACAAACATAGATAGATAGATGATAGATAGATAGATAGATAGATAGATAGATAGATAGATAGATATAGATATACATCCTCAGTATTTTAATGGACCTGCTTTCTTAGCTTTCCCCTTCCCTGTATTAAGTATGACAGGAAGGCTAGAGAGGCTGCAATTGGATAATGACCCATTGCTATGATGCACACTGACCACTAAGGGGCAGACGCTCAGTGCAGGAGCTGCTCCCTGGTGGTCAGTGCCCTCCCACAGGGGGAGCACTGCTCAACCAGATGTCAGGCTCATGTCTGACTAGCACAGCTGCCACAGCAGGAGCCTCTCCTGACTCCACAACAGCACTACACAGCAGCAGCAGGCACATTGGCCAGGAAGGCCACGAGCAGCGTGGTGCCCATCCCGATTCGGGCTCCTCCCTGGCTGCCTGCTGCTTGGCACATTGCTACATCCCCGAGGGGTCCAGGACTGTGAGAGGACACAGGACCGGAAGAAGGGCTGAGCCCCTCCCACCTCGCCCTAGTGCAAGAATGTCATGCACAGGGGCTTTAGTATTAAAATAACATAGTATTGGGCGAATGACCATAAAACACCCAATTGACACAGACAATTAGGTCACAGATAGCTGAACTGACATGTCAAAATGCATTTGTAATTTTTTTTAATAATAAAACTTGAATGTTGTAGTAAAAAGTTGTCTTTAAATTGTGACATTTTAAATATATAATAAATACCCATGTATTTGCCTCTCAGCTTTATCAAATCTCTACATCTTACCTACTTGTTTTAGTTTTAATTTTTTAGTTGGGAAAAAAAAAAGGCAAGTAACTATTGAAGCTTCTTGTGTCTCCCTTTTCACATTTACCAGAAATAACGCAATCATGAATGTGATACTTAGTTCCAAAATGTTCTCTATAATTTAATAAATATATAAATATGAATTAAAATTGAATCACAAATTTTATGTTATAAGAGTGAATCTCGCCAAAACCGGTTTGGCTCAGTGGTAGAGCATCAGTCTGCGGACTGAAAGGTCCCGGGTTCGATTCCGGTCAAGGGCATGTACATTGGTTGCGGGCACATTCCCCGTAGGGGGAGTGCAGGAGGCAGCTGGTTGGTGTTTCTCTCTCATCGACGTTTCTAGCTCTCTATATCTCTCCCTTCCTCTCTGAAAAATATCAATAATATATATATATATATATATATATATATATATATATTTAAAGAGTGAATCTCATCAATAAGAAATAAACAATTGCTAAAACTATACTGATAGTAGCCACTTTTAACTAGGTTCAAAGAGATGCTTAAATCCTGCCATTTGAAATCTAGATGCCCATAAAAAACAACAACAAAAACAAACAATAAAAAGACAACATCTAGAAATGTGAAGTATTTGATTATCGTTTATTGGGGTGGATCCATGAATAGTGAACCATTTTGAGAAAATTAATGTGAAATATAATATATCATGGTTTTGTTTTTAATGATGGAATCTACCAATATAACACCTATAAAATATCAAAAATTGTCACTATATTCTAAGTTGAGGGCTAGACATTAGGTATCAAGAAGTAGTATTTATAATCCATAAAATAAAATTATACTCTGAATAATATCCTTGGTAAAATTTAAGGAGGCAAGGCACTTCTGTGGCTCATTTCTAAATATTAAAGTAGATAATTCAAAAAGGAAATTTTTTTTGTCTACTGCAAGACTCTTTTTTTACTCACTTGGAAGTTCAGAGACCTTTTTTGGGATCTGCAGTTTAGCAGATCTCATATTAAGTAAGTTTTGGAATTAGAAATTTGGGGTTGTCATATTTCTATATTCTACTATATTTTATATCCCCAAAAGTATATTATTATTAACAACAAATTAAAGTGGAAAATGGAAGAATAAAAATCAAGGACAGTGATAATTATGATTTAGAAACTGAAGGCTAAATAGTCCTAAAGCCCACAACTATTTATTATACACAACTCTTTATCTTTAAATTGTCTGTGTAAATGGCATACTTTTCCCAAGCCTATTATATTACTAGAAGCCTAGTGCATTAAATTTGCAAGGGGGGGAAGGAGGTTACCCTCAGCCCAGCCTGCACACTTTCTAATCCAGGACCCCTTGGGGGATTTCCAACTGCCAGTTTAGGCTCAGTCCAGAAGATCAGGCCTAAACTGGCAGTCGGACATCCCTTTCACAATCTGGGGCCACTGGCTCCTAACTGCTCACCTGCCTGCCAGCCTAATCACCCCTAACTTCTGCCCCTGCTGGCCTGGTTGCCCCCAACTGTTCCCCCTGCTGGCCTAGTCATCTCCAACTGCCTCCCCTAGCTGGCCTGGTTGGCCATAATGGCCCCCCTGACAGCCTGGTTGTCCCACGTAGCCTGCTATTTTGTCATTACTGTTACTGTGATGGCATCTCAGAAAATTTGCATATTCCTCTATTATTAGCATAGATAACGTTGTAAATATTTTCCTTAAATTTAAAAGTTGTGCAACCAAAGTAAAAAGAGAACATTTAAAAGAGGTCTTTCCATTTTAAAAGTTCAAAATGTAATATCTGGTATTGGTTAAAAACAAAAAAAGAAATGGTATCCACTAACAAAATTTAAGTCAAAATAGATTCAAGATTTAAATGTAATAACTGAAACCATAAATCTCTTGTAAGAAAACATTAATCTTGGCAATAATTTTATGGATATGGAACCAAAAGCACCAGCAACCATAGCAGAGATAAACAAGTGGAAGTACATTGAACTGAAAAGCTTCTGCATAACAAAAATAGCAATTCAAAACATAAAAAGGCAACATGCAAAATGAAAGAAAATTTATGCCAACCACATACTTATAAGTTGTTAACATTCAAAATATGTAAGAAACACATACAATTCAATAGCAAAATAATAATAATAATAACTACAATAATAATAATCCAATTAGACACAGAGCAAAGAACTCAAATGCACATTTTCCCAAAGAAAACATTCAACTGAAAATATACATGGAAAGGTACTCAATACTACTAATGATCATGGAAATGTAAATCAAAACCATACTGAGGTATCACCTCATGCTTGCTAGAATGGCTATTAAAAAAAAAAAGGTAAGAGATAACAAGAGCTGGCATGAATGTAGAGGAAAGAAACTCTTGTGCATTGTGGGTGGAAATGTAAAGTTATAGATCCACTATAAAATGCAATATGGAGGGTCCTCAAAATATTAAAAATAAGACTATCATATGAGCCAGCAATTCTACTTCTGGGTATATACTCAAAGAAAATGAAATCACTATAACAAAGGGAAAGATGAACCCCTATGTTTATTGCAACATTTTTTATATTAGCCAAAACAAGGAAACGACCTCTGTGAATGAATGGATAAGCCATAAAAAAAGGAAGTCCCACTGTTTGCAATAATATAGATGAAACTTGAAAACATTATGCTTATGTTAAGTGAAATCTGTCAAACAGAAAGACAATACTGTACTATCTCACTCATATAGGAAATCTAAAAAAAAAAAAAAACACCCAAACACACAGGGGCAGAGAACACACTGGTGGTTGCCAGGGGCAGGGGGTGCAGGTGTGAAAAATGGTTGAAGGGTGACAAAGGGCACAAACTTCTAGTGACTAATATTTTCTGGGATGTAATGTTTAGCAGGGTAACTATAGATACAAAGCTATTGCATATTTGGAAGTTGCTAAAAGTATATCTTAAAAGTTCCTAGTGCCGAAACCGGTTCAGCTCAGTAGAGCGTCAGCCTGCGGACTGAAGGGTCCCAGGTGCGATTCCAGTCAAGGGCATGTACCTTGATTGCAGGCACATCCCCAGTAGGGGGTGTGCAGGAGGCAGCTGATGGATGTTTCTTTCTCATCGATGTTTCTAGCTCTCTATCTCTCTCCCTTCCTCTTTGTAATAAAAAATCAATAAAATATAATTTTTAAAAAGTTCCTAGTACACACACACACATGCACACAAATGTAACTATATCAAATATGAAATGATGGATGTATAAATTCACCTAATAATATGTAATATATATTTTATATATACGATGATATATATGATTATATATATGATTATATATGATTATATATATATATATATATATATATATATATATATATATAAACATAATCACAATGCTGTATAATCCCAATTATCTAAAATAACAGGGAGAGGGAGCGAGGGGGTGGGAGGAGAGCAAGCAAGTTGCATATGGTTGTGGAAGTTAGGTTAGTGCTTATCTCAGGTAAACTGCAGTCTTGGAGAGGAGTGGGGGTAATGGGGTCTGGTTGTTGTCGGTGTTCTATTTATCTGGTTCTTGCATTCATGAATGTGTTTATAAGATCAAATTCATTATACTTTATAGTTATGATCTGTGCACTTTTCTATATATATGTTTTACTTAAGTAAAAATTTTAACAAAAATCCTTAATGGACAGGGCCACAGACATAAATCCCAACAAATGCTGATTAAAAACAAACAAGCAAGCAAACAAACAAAAAACACCTCATTTAAAAAATTTTAAAATCCATATTTTTTTCTTTAAAGTTAAGTCTATCAAAGATTATTATTTTTTTAGTTAAAATAAATGAATTTGAAGTAATATCTGTCCAAGGTAATCATATGAAAAAAGGCACAAATAATGGATGATTTAATATATATGAAGTGTATTGAGTCAACTGGCATGATTAACTCATAAGCTGCAGAAAGAAATGATGTAAGTGATAAAGTGGTAAAAATAGGAAGGCAATTTGGTTTTAAGTGATGAAAATAGAAAGGTAATTTAAATTCAAGTAGTGGAGGTCTTTGAATATTATGCTAAAGAATTTGAATGGTATTTTGTAGATTATGCTGAACCAAAGGTTTTTGAAAACGAAAATGACAGAATTTTACAGTTTGTAAGATAAATCAGATGGCAGTGTGAAGAACAGATTAAAATGATTAGTCTCCGGAGACCCAGAGATTATTTGGGTCGATATTTTAACAGATAATACAGGTGATGAAAATTTGAACCAAGACATTAACAAAAGGAGACTCGGAAAGAAAGGCAGAGAATTTTGCAAAATGTAGTAGTGAGATAATTGACAGAATATAGCGGTTGATTGGATATAGTGAGTAGAAAAAAATGCATGAAGTAAAAGTGACTTGATTATTTCTTTTTTTTAAAAGATAAACAAGCATTTATTTTTAAAATATATTTTATTGATTTTTTACAGAGAGGAAGAGAGGGATAGAGAGTTAGAAACATAGATGAGAGAATCATGGATCAGCTGCCTCTTGCACACCCCCCACTGGGGTTGTGCCCGCAACCAAGATACATGCCCTTGACCGGAATTGAACCTGGGACCTTTCATCAGTTCGCAGGCAGACGCTCTATCCACTGAGCCAAACCAGTTTCAGCATTTCTAACCTGTAAGAAAAGCAAGTATTTCACTAACAGAACTACTAATAGGAAAGGGGCACTTTAGAGAAAAATTAATGAACTCATTTAGAATATTGGAGCTTGGGATAACGCCAGTATGAACTGTCAATGAAGAGTTGGCATGTAGAAGTCAGGTTTGGATAAAATGCACATTTGGTAGTTTGGGCACCAAGATCATTTTTGAAATGATAGAAACGATTTCCCAGAATCTACCTGCCCTGGTGAATCTTGATCACCATAATCTCTCATTGTGTTGATATATAACTTTGTTTTATCCCATTTTATGTGTATTTCTGAACTCTGGATGTTGAAATTGATGGTTCATAATTATTTGCATATTCTCTCCCAGGACCCAGCATGCTGTTGGGCCCAGAGTGGCCATTTACTACTAGTTTTTAATTTATTTGCCTTTTGGGTATCTGATAGTGAAATATGGTAGAAGTCATATTTTGATAAAGCCTGCTGTTTGAATTCTAACTCTGCCAAGTCTGATTAAAACACAGGGTACTTACCTCAGCTTCCAGGTGGAGACCTGGAGGCTAAGGCAATTATCCCATGCCTGAGACCAAAACCAAGAAATTAATTCCCACTGACTCAATAGTTCAGGGATAAAAATTTTAGATAACCTATAGGAACTAACCGCTGAGCTCTGCTTTTGTTTTGTATATGGGCTATCCTCAGCTTTTGTTTTATGTTATAGGCTATCACAAGATAGAGCCACATTCCAATGTCCAAGAGGTTGGGACTGGGAACAAACCCTGAAGGCTGTCCCCAGTCTTTAGAATTTAGCCTTTAAAATTCAAATGAAGGAAAATCCCTGTGGTTTGAGCCTTTAAAAAGACTTGCCTACCCCTAGAACAGTGCAGTCGTATAGAGCCTACCTGCATGTAGTGCTCTTGTAGCTGTCCTGGCCAGTTTTTTGTTTTTTGTTTCTTTATTTTTTTATTTCAATAAACCTTTGCCTGCTTTTTAAATTCATCATCAGCCTCTGGCGGTCTTATTTTGAACCCAGGTTTTGACCCCACAACAATATCCCCATGCTTCTATATAACTATGGGTTTTATAACTTTCAAATATTATTACTATAAAATATATCACTCAACTTCTCAAAATATATAAAATGGAATAATTTATTTTTGTATAACAAATATGTTTCAACAATGGCTTTGAAAAGAAGTATTAGATCCTATAGTCAAATAAAATTTGGTTACTATCAATACTAGCAATACTGTTAATTTATTCTTTCATTATTCACCATATAGATTATGCATTAGCCTCTAACTATATCTCCTTTTTTTCAGTCCAATGCTACACTTCCTTATTTTTCTCTGTTACCTGTAATCTTGTAAGGTCCCAAGACCCCCGGTGAGTCCGACGGAGGGGGCGACGACCCCAAGTCAAACGCCGAGACCGAAACTTGATGCAAAAAGCAGGAGGTTTTATTAGTACAAGCACGGCGCAGGGGCTTCTCAGGCAGACAGCAACAGTGCTGGCTGACTGGGAGCGCCGAGTAACTGCAGAACATGAGTTTATAAAGGCAAAGACCACACGCAGGTGGGGTTACACATTGAGGGGGAAGAAGGGAACAAGGAAATCCCAAGAAGGGGAGCTGGGCTCGTTAATTACATGTTTTATGACAGGGTCTATGCTTAGTCAACAGTCCCATCTGGTAATCTTGCAAGCCCCTTTGTCTCTCCCCTTCCCATTCCTCTGGGTAAGTCCTCAGGGTAGGGAGTTTCTGGGGACTGATTTCATTCTTGCCTAATCTTCAACCGTAAAGAACTGACCTCATCCCTGTCTAATCTTTAACCGTAAAGGTCACATCCTGGAACAGGCAGTGGGGAAGGTCAATTCCTCAATCTTGGGGCCCTACAATCTCCCTGTCTGTAAGTTGTACTTTTACTTCAGAGTGACTTTTAAGAATTTCCTCCAGACAGTCTTTTTGTGATTATTCTACATCAGTGCAGTTTCTAAACAATGGTGTCATTAGAATTTACAAAACCAGTCCTAACTGGTTTGGCTCAGTGGATAGAGCACCAGACTGCTGACTGAAGGGTCCCAGGTTCTATTCCAGGCAAGGGCATGTACCTTGATTGCTGGCACATCCCTGGTAGGGAGTGTACAGGAGGCAGCTGAATTGATATTGCTCTCTCATCAATGTTTGTAACTCTTCCTCCCTCTCTCCTTTCCTCTCTGGAAAAAAAAAATCAATAAAAATTTAAAAAAAGAATTTACAGAAATAGTTGTATAATTAAAAATGTGACTTTATTGCAGGTTAAACTGCTATCTTAGGTAGAGTTCTCTAGAGAAATAGGATATGTATATATGAAGAAAGAAAGAGAAAGAGGAGGGGGGGGAAGAGAGGAGAAGGAAAGAGACATATTTATTAATGAAACCAAAATGTGAGGTTTTTAAGTCCAAGTTCCTTGTCTCTTGAAATTGATGAAGTCATGGAACAAATGGTTAGTGGAAGGGAAGGTTACTGAGAGAAGTGAGTCCTGGAAAAGGTGTAGCTGGGTTTCCAGGAACAGGCCAGTGTACAGGCTTCCTTTTCATGTTATAGTCTGGTGTTAAAAGTGTATTGGCCCTTAAGCCACCTGGGCATAGGGGTGTGCTTCCCCACAGGAACCAATTGCCTGCAGGGAGAAGAGAGAGGGCCAGAGGATGTGGGTGTCTTTTTATGAGGGGGTGGAGCCAGTTCTGCTATCTCCTGATGGGTCTTTTCCAAGAATTCTGCTAAGCAACATCTTGGGGATTAGTTTATAAGCCTTACTATCTTATGACTGGTTATCTGCAAGGTACCTGTCTTAGCAACACCCATTTTAAAGTTTGTCTCCTGCATGTACCCTCCCTTCCCTGCCCAGCTGGGTTGTCTTAGCACATTGTGCACCAGCAGTTTTATTGCTTGCTTTACCCAGTGGCCAGATAACTTTCTATTGGATGAGTACAAAAAAAGTTTTACTAAGTATCATACTTTAAAAAGATTTTAGCTTGTAAGAACATGTAATAAATAACTTCAAAATGCAATGGGTGTTTAATTTCAAGGCATGCTTTTAACGTATATGTAAAACTCTGCGTAATATGAAAACACGAGAATGCTCATGATCCGCCTGCAATGTGTTAGGAACTCTGTCCAGCTGGGTTTTCGGGTTCTATTTCCTCCCCTCACCATGGTCCTAATTTCTGACTATCTAGTTTCCCTCTGTCTCCTCATTATAAGGAACCGACTTACATTCAAATGGTTATAAATGCTAAAAAGTCCCATGATCACCTTCTGTGAGGTGAAATCCCAGGAAGCCAGGGGTGTGATTCAGTCTGAGTCTTAAGGCCTAAAAACTAGGAAGGCTGGAAATTAATGTTGCCACTCAGGCAATCATACAGAAAAGGACAAAACCTTCCATTGCAATTTTTTTTTCCTATTTAGGTTCTCAATGGATTGCATGCTGTGCCCCACATTGAGAGGGTAAACTGCTCTAATGAGTCTGATTGAAATGCTAATTTCACTTGGAAACATCCTCAAAGTCACACTCAGTCATAATGTTTGATCAAATACCTGAGTACCTTGAGGTCTAGTCAAGTTGACACCTGAAATTAACCACCGGGGTGGCTGTATTCCAGGAGCTCATTATTAGGGTTATTGTTTTATTATTTGAAATTCACTTATATTATATTGTTTGATAATGTGCTAATCCATGCAAATAATTTCCCCCCAAAATAAACCTACCCTTTCTTAAAAATAAAAGTTTTATAATTTTAATGGAAACCTTCCCAAAATGGATTATACAACTTCTTGCCTTTTATTTTTATGTTTTAATATTTTATTTTTAATTTGTATGATTGATATCACCATAAAATTTATTTGGATGTGTTAAATGAGTTGCTTTGTCTTTCCTTTTAAATATCATGCGCTAAATATAACTTAACTTCTTGTAATGACTCAGTATATTTATGGGCAACATCAGTTGGTTCAAATTTTATAATTGTCAGTGTCTACCTATTTATATCACTGATACAACTTACTGATACTACTCTGGCCCACACAAATATTTTGTATCATCTGGCTTGCTTTAATATCTGTTATCTGATTTACCATTTTTCCCATGCCCACTGCAGTATATTGTCACAGAAACTAAAATGATCTTTTTATCATTTAAGTCAAATCATGTCATTTCTCTGCTCAAATCGCTCCAATAGTTCCTATTGATTCATATATTGGCCTAATAGCCCTTACATAACTTGGTTCCTCATTAATACTCTTACATTGCTTTCTACTACTCTATTTTAAGACATGAATGAGATCCGACCTTAGGGCCTTTGCACTAGCTGTATCCTCTTGTAATTTCTTTTGCCTTTAACAATATTTTGATATATCTCCTAATCTTTGATACACTCACAACTCTACACACACACATATACATTCACAGAAAGACTTCTAATTTGCTACTTCTACTGTGCTACCAATACAAATGATGTGTAAAATATCTTATAGAAATTATGTCTAAAATTAGCCCTCATAAGTAAGGAATGGCAGCCAAAGGACTTTTCTTTAAGGAAATTGTATAATTTTTTTGCACATGATTGATGGGATAAATTTATTGCCTTCATGTTTTTAAGTGCTCTAAATATTTTATATTACTGGAAAAGTCATCTCAACATAAATGGGCATTATTTTCTATGGCATATAAGTAGCACAGATGAAAACTGTCAATATAACCCATCGGGATGGAAAACAGCCCCATGTGTTGTTGATTTAAATTTCTAGTTGCATTGTTCCCATTTCTACTTTAAAAGGAATAAACTTATTGAATCACTGAAGAATAAATTTGAAGTGCAATCCAAAACCATTAGCAGATTCACAATGATTAAAAAAATGAAATCACAATAGACACTTTTTGAAAGAGGACATTCAGAAAGCCAAGAGACACATGAAAACATGCTCAAAGTCACTAATCATCTGAGAGATGCAAAATGACACAACAATGAGGTTTCACCTCAAATCAACAAATGACAAGTGCTGGAGAGGCTGTGGAGAAAAAGGAACCCTACTTCACTGCTGGTGGGAATGCAGACTGGTATAGCCATTGTGGACAACAGTATGGCATTTCCTCAAAAACTAAAAATGGAACTCCCATTTGACCCAGTAATCCCACTTCTAGGAATATATCCCAAGAAAACAGAAACATCAGTTATAAAGGATATATGCACCCCTATATTTATAGCAGCACAATTCACCATAGCTAAGATTTGGAAACAGCCTAAATGCCCATCAGCAGATGAATGGATTAGAAAACTGTGGTACATTTACACAATGGAATACTATCCTGCTATAAAAAGAAGGAATTACCATTTGCAGCAGCATAGATGGAACTGGAGAGCATTATGCTGAGTGAAATAAGCCAGACAGTGAAAGAAAAATACCACATGATCTCACTCATTTATGAAAAATAAAGAACATTATAACCTGATGAACAAAAAGATAGATACAGAGGTGGAGAAGCATGGAACAGACTGTCAAATTACAGTGGGAAGGCTGGGAAGTGTTGGGGGAATGGGTAAGAGATCAAATGAAGGACTTGTATGCATGCATATAAGCATAACCAATGGACCCAAGACACTAGGGGTGGGGGTGAGTGTATGTGCCGGGAGGGGAGGGAGGTTGGGGAGGCTGGGAGAAGGTCAATGGGGGAAAAAAAGGGAGGCATATGTACTACTATTTGTAATACTTGAAACAATAAAATAAAAGTTAAACACACACACACACACACACACACACACACACACACAAAATGAGAAATATTTATCATTTCCTAAAGCTTCAAAGTTAATACTAGTTAGAAACATGAAAACTGAATTTTAATATTTAAGACATAAACACGATGAATATATGTCTTTTCCTAATGATTCCTCTCATCTCATTTCCATATTAAAGTGTTAAATATCAAAATTCAATTAGTTACTTCTCTTCATTAGAGCTCTAATGAAGTGTTAACGATGTCAAATAAGTACCATGATAATTTGTTGCATGGGTTAGTATAAGCAATATTTTATTATTTTAATTTATAGTTTAAAAATAATGGTGACCCATTATATTTATCTAACTCCAACATCTAGGAGAATACCCCTAAACATAAGTGATACATGTGTTTAGGAACTCACTAGCTATAGAAACAAAGACATCTGAGAACATATTACTGATTCAAAAAAGATTGACAATACTGTGTTCATTGCTTGAGTGGATGACTTAATTATCTTATCCAGAGGGAACCCAGATGAGAGCTGGTGAATTGAGCCAAATGAATATTACATTATATTGGATTCTAAGAGAACGACAGAATCTAAAAGTGCAAGACCAGTGAGAATTTTTTTATATATATAATGCTTGGTACTGGAGAATCCAGTGACAAATATATTCCATGAGTAAAAATCAGGTCTCTGTCATACCCATATGAAATCTTCCCATTGAGATATTAGATAAGAACCCCATTTATGTATCACTAACTCTTTTTTTTTTTTTTTTCTGAATTGAGCCTTTTTTATTTTTTTTTTATTTTATTTTTTATTTTTTTATTTTTATTAAGGTATTATCTGTATACATAGCTTATCATTGCCCCCCCCCCCCCCAATATATGCCCTCCCTCCCCAGAGTTTTGTGTCCATTGGCTATTCTTATATGCAAGCATACCAGTCCTTTGGTTGATCTCTTATCTCCCCCAGATCTCCCTACCCCCCCCCCCCGCTGTCATTTGACAGACTGCCTGTTGTTTTACTGTCACTATATCAATCTTTCTGTTCATTCGTTTATAATGATCTTTAATATCCATAAATGAGTGAGGTCATGTAGTGTTTCTCTTTCATTGACTGGCTTATTTCACTCAGCATGATGCTCT
Organism: Vespertilio murinus; assembly: GCA_963924515.1. Lineage (NCBI taxonomy): Eukaryota > Metazoa > Chordata > Mammalia > Chiroptera > Vespertilionidae > Vespertilio > Vespertilio murinus. The sequence goes on from OZ004707.1 coordinate 49,190,226, forward strand.
CCAATTCCATCCAAGTTACTGCAAATGATGAGAATTCCTTCCTTTTTATGGCAGCATAGTATTCCATGGTGTAGATGTACCATAGTTTTCTGATCCATTCATCTGCTGACGGGCACCTAGGCTGTTTCCAAGTCCTAGCTATTGTAAATTGTGCTGCTATGAACATAGGGGTGCATATATCCTTTCTGATTGGTCTTTCTAGTTTCTTGGGGTATATTCCTAGTAGTGGGATTACTGGGTCAAATGGGAGTTCCATTTTCAGTTTTTTGAGGAAGCTCCATACTGTTTTCCACAGTGGTTGCACCAACCTACAATCCCACCAGCAGTGCACGAGGGTTCCTTTTTCTCCACAACCTCGCCAACATTTGTTGTTTGTTGTTTTGTTGATGTTGGCCATTCTGACAGGTGTGAGATGGTACCGCATTGTTGTTTTGATTTGCATCTCTCGGATAATTAGTGACTTGGAGCATGTTTTCATGTGCCTCTTGGCCTTCCTTCTGTCTTCTTTTGAGAGGATTCTATTTAGGTCCATTGCCCATTTTTTAATTGGCTCATTCATTTTCCTTTTATTGAGTTGTATAAGCTGTCTGTAGATGTTGGAGATTAAACCTTTATCAGTGATATCGTTTGCAAATATGTTCTCCCATACAGTGGGTTTTCTTGTTGTTTTGTTGATGGTTTCTTTTGACGTAAAAAAGCTTTTTATTTTGATGTAGTCCCATTTGTTTATTTTCTCTTTAGCTTCCATTGCCCTAGGGTTAGTATCAGTGAAGAAGTTCTTTAGGCATATGTCTGAGATTTTGCTGCCTGTGGATGCCTCTAGTATTTTTATGGTTTCCCGTCTTATGTTTAAGTCCTGTATCCATTTTGAGTTTATTTTTGTGTATGGTGTAAGTTGGTGATCTAGTTTCATTCTTTTGCATGTATGTGTCCAATTTTCCCAACACCATTTATTAAAAAGACTGTCTTGACTCCATTGTATGTTCGTGCCTCCTTTGTCAAATATTAATTGAGCATATTGATTTGGGTTGATGTCTGGATTCTCTAATCTATTCCATTGATCAATATGTCTGTTCTTGTGCCAGTACCAGGCTGTTTTGAGAACAGTTGCTTTGTAATACAGCTTGAAATCTGGTATTGAGATTCCTCCTACTTTACTCTTATTTCTTAAGATTGCTGAGGCTATTCGGGGTCTTTTATTGTTCCAAATGAATTTTTGGAGAGTTCTTTCTAGGTCTGTGAAGTATGTCCATGGTATTTTCATGGGGAGTGCATTGAACTTATATATTGCTTTGGGAAGTATGGACATTTTGATGATGTTGATTCTACCAATCCATGAACATGGTATGTTCTTCCATCTGTTTACATCTTTCTCTATTTCTTTTTTCAGTGTCCTGTAGTTTTCTGCATATAGGTCTTTTACCTCCTTGGTTAAGTTTATTCCTAGGTATCTTAATTTTTTTGGTGCGATGGTAAACGGGATTGCTTTTTTAGTCTCTGTTTCTGTAAGTTCACTATTGGTGTAGAGAAATGCCATTGATTTCTTGGCATTTATTTTGTATCCTGCTACATTGCCAAATTCGTTTATTAAGTCTATTAGCTTTTTGATGGAGTCTCTTGGGTTTTTTATGTACAATATCATGTCATCTGCAAATAGTGACAGCTTTACTTCTTCTTTTCCGATTTTGATGCCTTTTATTTCCTCTTCTTGTCTAATTGCGATGGCGAGTACTTCCAGTACTATGTCAAAGAGGAGTGGTGAGAGTGGGCATCCCTGTCTTGTTCCTGTTCTTAGAGGGAATGGTTTTAGTTTTTGCCCATTGAGCATGATGTTGGCTGTGGGTTTATCATATATAGCTTTTATTATGTTGAGGTATGATCCTTGTACTCCCACCTTGTTGAGAGTTTTTATCAGGAAAGGGTGTTGGATTTTATCAAATGCCTTTTCTGCATCGATAGATATGACCATATGATTTTTATCTCTCAATTTGTTTATGTGATGTATCACGTTTATTGATTTGCGAATATTGTACCATCCTTGCATTCCTGGTATAAAACCTACTTGGTCATGGTGTATGATCTTCCTGATGTACTGCTGGAGCCGATTTGCTAGAATTTTGTTGAGGATTTTGGCATCTATGTTCATGAGGGATATTGGCCTGTAATTCTCTTTCATTGAGTTGTCTTTATCTGGTTTTGGTATTAGGGTGATGCTGGCTTCATAAAAGGAGTTTGGCAGTGTTCCTTCCTCTTGAATTTTTTGGAAAAGTCTGAGGAGGATAGGTTTTAGTTCTTCCTTGAATGTTTGGTAAAACTCTCCTGTGAAGCCATCTGGCCCTGGGCTTTTGTTTGCTGGAAGCTTTTTGATGACTGCTTCAATTTCTTCCCAAGTTACTGGTCTATTGAGATTTTTAGATTCTTCCTGATTGAGTTTTGGAAGGTTGTATTTTTCTAGGAATATGTCCATTTCCTCCAGGTTGTCCTGTTTGTTGGAATATAGTTGTTCATAGTATTTTGTAACAATCCTTTGTATTTCGGCGGGGTCTGTTGTTATTTCACCTCTTTCATTTCTAATTTTGTTTATTTGGGTCCTCTCTCTTTGTTTCTTGGTTAGCCTGGCTAGAGGCTCATCAATTTTGTTAATCCTTTCAAAGAACCAGCTCTTGGTTTTGTTGATCTTATGTATTGTGTCTTTGGTCTCTATGTCGTTAATCTCCGCTCTGATTTTTATTATTTCCTTCCTTCTGCTTACAGTGGGCCTTTCTTGCTGTTCTTTTTCTAACTGTTTGAGTTGTAGGGTAAGATAATTTGTTACCATTCTTTCTTGTTTTTTGCAATAGGCTTGTAGGGATATGAACTTCCCTCTCAAAACAGCTTTTACTGTGTCCCATAGATTTTGGATTGTTGTGTTTTCATTGTCATTAGTTGCCATGATGTTTTTGATTTCTTCCTTGATTTCTCTGGTAACCCAGTCTTTGTTCAATAGCATGCTATTTAGTCTCCATGTGTTTAATTTCTTTGGCTTATTATTATTGTAGTTGATTTCCAATTTTATGGCACTGTGATCTGAGAAAATGCTTGATAAGATTTCTATCTTCTTGAATTTGAAGAGACTTTGCCTATGTCCCAATATGTGGTCTATCTTTGAGAATGACCCGTGTGCACTTGAGAAGAATGTATATTCTGTGGCTTTGGGGTGAAATGTTCTGAAGATGTCAATTAATTCCATCTGGTCTAATACGTCATTTAGAATTGTCGTTTCTTTACTGATTTTTTGTTTAGATGATTTGTCCAGAGGTGACAATGGAGTATTAAAATCTCCTACTATGATAGCATTGCTATTAATCTGTCCCTTAATGTCCTCCAGCAGTTTCTTTATGTATTTGGGTGCTCCCAAATTGGGTGCATATATGTTTACCAGGGTTATTTCTTCTTGTTGCATTACACCCTTTAGTATTATGAAGTGGCCTTCCTTATCTCTTGTTATGTCCTTCACTTTGAGATCTAGTTTGTCAGATATAAGTATTGCTACCCCAGCTTTTTTTTCGTTTCCGTTTGCCTGGAAAATCTTTTTCCATCCTTTCACCTTCAGTCTGTGGGCGTCTGTTTTTCTGAGGTGGGTTTCTTGTAGACAGCAGATGAATGGGTTTTGCTTTCTTATCCATTCTGTTACCCTATGTCTTTTAATTGGAGCATTTAAACCATTTACATTTAAAGTAATTATTGAAAGGTAGGTATTTGATGCCATTTTTATTCTATCCCCCTGTGTTCCTTCTTCACTTCCTATTTCTTTATTATTACAGTAGACCCTTTAGCATTTCTTGCATTGCTGGTTTGTTGGAGATAAATTCCTTTAGTCTGTTTTTGTCGGTGAAGCTCCTGATTACACCTTCAATTTTGATTGACAGCCTTGCGGGGTACAGTATTCTTGGGTTCAGACCCTTCCTTTGCATGACTTTGTATATGTCATCCCATTCCCTTCTGGCCTGATGAGTTTCTGTTGAGAAATCAGTTGCTAGTCTGATGGGGGTTCCTTTATATGTAACTTTCTGTCTCTCTCTGGCTGCTTTTAAGATTCTGGTTTTGTCGATGTTTTTTGCCAGTTTAATTATAATGTGTCTGGGTGTTGATCTTTGGGGGTTCATTTTGTTGGGGACCCTTCGAGCATCTTGGATTTGTGTTGGTTTTTTCTTCTCTATCTCAGGAAAGTTTTCTGTCATTATTTCTTGAAATACTTTTTCCATATCTTGCTCAGTTTCCTTTCCTTCTGGAACCCCTATTATTCTAATATTGTTTTGTTTTGTATTGTCCCAAAGCTCCCTTAGGCTCTCCTCCTGTTTTTTAATTTTTTTTTCTAGCAACTGCTGTAATTGGGTATTTTTTTCCATTTTGTCTTCTAGCTCACTGATGCGGTCTTCTGCTTCATCTAGTCTACTCTTGATGCTTTCTATTGAGTTCTTCATAGTAGCGATGTCATTTTTCATTTCTTCTTGGGTCACCTTCATTTCCTCTTGGGTCACCTTCATTTCCTCTTGGGTCTTCTTCATTTCCTCTTGGGTCTTATTCATATTGTCAAATTTGTCTTCCATTCTTTTTAGCCAACTTATGATCATTACTCTGAATTCTTGCTCTGGTAGGTTGCTTGCCTCTAACTCGTTTACTTCATTTTCTGGTGATGGTTGATTTTCTTTCACAGGCGGGTTGTTTCTTAGTCTCCCCATGATCTCTCTTTATAGGGTGCCTGGTAACGTAGTTCTCTCCCTCCTGCTTTGATTTAAAGGCACAAAATACAACCCAACCAGGTACAACACACAAGGCACTGGACAGAAATGTGTTTGCAATATTAATATCCTCCAATAAAGGTGTCTAGAACCCAGATAACAAGAACATACAATCCAATAAAAAGAATAAGCAAACCAATCTTACACACACACAAAAAAGCATAAACCTTTGATATAGTTAGCATTCAACATACAACAACAAAGGGGTAGAGAGAAGGCTTTTTTTTTTTTTTTTTTTGGTGGGGGGGCAGTGGCAAGGTAGGTTTGAATGGGATTGGAGCAGGGGGTTGGGAATTATATATACACAGGACAGGTGAAAATTTTGGAGAGGGTAAACAGAAAGAGTAAGGAAAATCTATAGCAGTAAAGGGTTAAGATAAGCAGGACACCAAAGGTAAAGGGTTAGGAATAGAGAGATGTCATAAAGGTAGGTTTGAGATAGAATAGAGCGTTGGAGAAGGCAAGGTATGAATAGTTTTTAGAATAGTAATCCCGAAGGAGAAAATAGAGAAAAAAGGAAATAGAGGAAAAAGGCGAAAAAAAAAAATAGAAAGCAAAAAAAAGGAATATAATATGACACTTAAAAAGTAGTAATAAAAATAAACAAAAGAAAATAAGATAAAAAAGATAAAAAAGGTAAAATAGTAGTAGTAATAATGTTGATTACCTATAAAAATGAATTAATTAAAAAGGTAAAATCTAGTGATGGCAGATGAAAAAAATTTCTTGAGTAAACTTTGCAATTAAAGTAGGTAAAAAACAAAAATTCAACAGTTAAAAAAATAAAAATTGAAAATTAAAAATTAAACAAAATTTGCAGTAATGAAGGTCATTCACTTTCTGTGTTGCTATGTCTCGCACGCCTGTTCCCAGTCTGGGCGGTAGTTGCAGTTCACTGTGTTTCACCGTTCCTCCTTGTTGATTACAAGACCTGATTTTTAAGCCAATCTAGAGACCCTATGTGCTTTAGCCTCTGGGTGGCAGTGTTTCTGGATGACTTCCAGGACTCTAAAGCCTTTCTAGCTTTTTCCGCTTCTCTGTGTCTTTGATGGCTGGGGTGTGGGTGGTCAGGAGCTGGCTGCACTCCCCTGTAATTCTGCGGCTACTTCTTGGACTCAGATCCAGCTGTGCTGCTCCTTAGATATCCCTAGTCTTAGGAGCCCTGTCCACAGACTGGCCCGCCTCCAGCTGAGAAGTAAATCCACGACCAGTCCCTCAGCCTCTGTGCGCCGCGGCGCTGGTGCGCAGGGGGGGGGGGGGGTGTTGCTGCGCCGAGTGGAAGAGTGGAACTCGGTCAGAACTACCGGTCCTAGTCCCTCAGCCTCTGTGCGCCGCGGCGCTGGTGCGCAGGGGGGGGGGGGGGTGTTGCTGCGCCGAGTGGAAGAGTGGAACTCGGTCAGAACTACCGGTCCTAGTCCCTCAGCCTCTGTGCGCCGCGGCGCTGGTGCGCAGGGGGGGGGAGGGGTGTTGCTGCGCCTAGTGGAACTCGGTCAGAACTACCAGTCCGAGGGGAACTCACCCACCGGATCGCTGCGAAATCTGAGCTCCTCTGAGATCAAGGGTTCGCGCCGACTATGTTCATTTGGTGTTCCTTGGGGCTGGGGATAATCAGGCCTCCGACACTCGAACCTCCTCCCTTCCAAGATGGCGAGATTTCCCGTCGGCGCCGGCAAGTATCTCCGGTAAGGGACCCAGCTGTGGGTGGTCAGGTGTTGGTGGCTCCCTAATCAGCAGACCCCAAATTTCCTCTGGTGTTTGCTAGTCTCCTGGCTTGTTGACGAGCACTCCTAGCGCGATCCTCAGCTGCTTTCTCTCTCTTCCTCGGGACAAGACTCAGAAACCGCCCATCTGCTCTTCCGCCATTTTCTCCTCCCTCTGTATCACTAACTCTTGACAATAATGTATGGTAACATGAAATGAAATACATCTTCAGCTCATCTGAAGAGATTGAGTAACAGAGTGACTGAGAAAATTTGATTTTGTAAGAGTATACCTAATCTCCTGTGATAGAATGCATCCCTGGATATAGACTCCCATGCTTAGAGATTATGGCCTGAGTCAAGTACAAAATACAAGAAGTAAATGTTACTCCTTTCCTGTTTTTTTGTGGTTTTATTTTTTCATATTAAAACATGTGTTTTAAGAAACAAGTAGAGGCAAAATTATTTTCTATGGAGAAGATGATAGAAAAATGCAAAGTAAAAATACCTTTACAACTTTGATTATTACTCTTCCCCTCTTCCTATTAATCAGTGTGACAGTGAAATAACAGAAATCCTATGGAATTCTCATCAAAATAGTCCTGAGTTGAGAATGTGGGCTGAAGCACCTAGCTATCTTGGATAGACATTTAGTCCAGTGGCCAGACATAGAAACAACAGAAGTATCCTTTGATAGAAGATGGTAAAGAGGAATGGTACATGTGTTCAACGGAATACTAGTCAGCCATAAAAAAAGATAAAGACATTTCTAATAACATGGATGATTCTTGAGAATATCATGATAAGCAAAATATATGAGATAGAAATTTTGTTCATATTTGGAATATAAAACTGAAAGCATCAAATGAATAAAGAAGAACAAAAAAATCATAAATACAGACAGTGATATGGTGATTGTCAAAGTAGTATGGTGGTGGGGTAAAAGTGTCAAATATATAATGACAAAGATTTAACTTTGGTTGGTGGGCATAAATACAATATACAGACGTTGTATCATAAAATTGTACACTTGAAACCAATATAATTTTATTAACCAATGTCACCCCTATAAATTTAACTAAAAGGAAAAAATATCTGTGAGATAAAGCAAAATGCTGTGCAATTCTAAATCTAGATGATATCAGACACTTAGCTAAATATCTATGCTCTCTGCTGGTTAGGGTTCTATGCTGGTTAGGTGGGGATTTCTTCTATTATGAATATAAAAATTAAAAAAAAACTCAAACCATAATTGATTCCTATATCATTCTCATCCTCATTCTGATCATCATAGTTAACCTTTGTTTTGTTTCTGTTTCAAGTTCTGTTTTATATACTTAACCACTTATCAAGTAGTAACTCCATGATTCTTTATAACAACCCTATGAAATAGGTATTATTGTTTTTCTCACTTATAATAAAGTTCCTAAGACATTCAGAGGTTAATTAACATGTCCAATATTACACAGCTAATAAATGGTAGAGTGGAATTTTTAGCACAGGCAAACTTTTAATTCCTAGAAAAATATATAAATCAAGATTTTGTGTATCTCATAATGGAACAAGAGTCAACAAAAAACTTCCAAATGTACATATTTTTATACATTTATCTTTTAAAGTAAATATTTTTCATAAATTTGTTATCATGGTTAGTGATCAATTTAAGTTATTTTTAAATATACGTTGTAAATATAACAAAGTAAACTGTTTTGCAAAATAATAACACCATTTGTATTTGAGTCTATCTTTCCTCTTACTTTACTAATTCTTTGAATTTAACTTCAATGATGATATATTTATCCATGTATTCACACTTTGCTTCATTTAACTTAATCTATGACCTTGATAGCACATTACTGTAATTTCTGGTTTTCTGCCCAAAAGTCTTTGGGTGGAAATAGGCCTTTTATTATTCACTTTGGATTTATTTAAATTTGAATAGTGTTCAGACTAGGTTTAAAATACCCTGTTTTCCCAAAAATAAGACAGTGTCTTATATTAATTTTTGCTCCCAAAGATGCGCTAGGTCTTATTTTTAGGGGATGTCTTATTTTTCATTAAAAAGAATACGTTACACATTTATTGTTAAATGAAAATAAAGGACATTTATTACCTGTATACGGTATGGTAGTACGGTAGTTGTCAACATAAACCAGACAAACTGTGAATCCTACAGTATCAAGAATTTACTCACTTATTCAATGACAATCATGTCATCATCTTCTGGAACATCATCATAACAATCCAATTCCTGAATTTCCTGGTGAATTTCTTGGGACTCCATTTCTTTCAGAATCAGTGGACCAAATCTCTCATGTTTAGCAATAGCACTGTCTTGAAATGAGTACTTCTTGTCAAGGTAGCCTGCTCTCAGTGCATTTGCAATGCAACTGTCAGTGATTTTCTCCCATGAATTCTTCACCCAAGTCACAACTTCTTGCAGTTTAGGTTTCACAAAGTTTCCACGCTGATTTTTCTCCATTCACAAATGTTCCAGTTTTACACAACCAAGGCTCGGAACATGCAGGTCAGTCAGGTAACTAGCTTAGTCTGAGTTCTACAAGCTAAAACTCCTAAGCCCCCAACTTGTTTTCCTTGGTTGGACCCACACACAAAGACAAATAGAGATAGAAACGAGATTGGAGTGAGACACAATTTATTACCTTGCTCGGTGGCTTCCGGACTCAGCAACGGATGCATCACAGACGGTGAAGTGAAGATCAGACAGACGAAGAGACGTGGTCCAGTTGGGGGCGAGTGATCACCGAAGTGAAGCTCTCAAGTCTCAGTTTATATAGCCCTTATGTTCAGGGCTGGCCTGTCCTTATTCCAGGGTGTAGTGGACCTTCTGTCCTTATCTGTAGTTCGCAGTCAGCGGTGCCCCCAGGTCTTCGGTCTGTGTGCAGTCCGTGCTTCGCCCTGTCACCACTCAAGCTTACATGCTAAGGTTCAGGCCTTTACTCCATTTTATAATGCTTTCACACAATTTCACACAATTACAACTTATTTTAGATTCTATATACTTATATAAGGTTCATATATATCTTATCTTAATACTATATCAATTCTATATACTTATATAAGGTTCATATATATCTTATCTTAATCAACACAGCAGTGAGGTCAGGACTCCGTGTAAGGTCACTGGTTGCTAGATGCCAGTCGGGGAGGCCCTAGTGACCAGTTTACGGTAAATTAATTTTCATTCTGAGACAGAGCCTGGGGGCCTTATTTTTGGGGGGATGCCTTATGTTTCACTCAGAAGGAAACCTGTAAGTAGGTCTTATTTTCAGGGAAACACGGTAGTATTCCTTCCCATTAAAAAAATCCTATATTTATTGTTTCATTTATTTAAAAGACTTCATCTTTAGATCAGTTTTAGGTTGAGAGCAATTAGAGAGGAAGGTAAAGACATTTCCTATATACCCCCTACCCTAACATATGCATGGCCTCACTCCTCAATATCCCTCACCAGACAGTACATTTGTTACAGTTAATGAATCAACATTGACACATCACAATCACTCACATTCTATAGTTTACCTTAAGGTGTACTCTTCGTGTTGTACCTTCTATAATTTAGGAGAAAGTGTGATCAGCTTTATCCATCATTTTAGTATAATGCAAAAAATTTTTATTGCCCTAAAATTTTCTGTGCTCTGTCTATTTCATCTATCATGTCTAACCAGCCTCTAGCAATTGTTAATCTTTATTCTATCTCCATAGCTTTACTTTTCCGAAAATTTCAAATAATCAGAATTATACAGAGCACTGTAGACTTCACATTGCCTTCTTTTGCTTACAAATATGTAAATAATGTTTTATTTTCTTTCATGGGTTGGGAGCTCATTTCATTTTGGCAATGAATAATAAATATTCCATTGTCTGGGTGTACTGAAGTTTATCCATTCCCAAACTGAAAGACACCTTGACTGTGTTCAGATTTGGCAATTATGAATAAAGCTGCTCTAAGGATCTAAATATTTGTAATTTCTGGTTTTCTGCCCCAAAGTCTTGGGGTAGAAATAGCCTTTTGTTATTCACTTTGGATTGATTTAAATTTGTGTAGGGTTCATTCTGCTTTCTACAGTGGCTGCACCACTCTGCATACCCACCTACAGAGCACAAGTGTTCATACTAGGTTTAAAATACCATATTTTTCGGACCATAAGACGCACTTTTTCTTCACCAAATAGTGGGAGGAAAAGTGCCTGCGTCTTATGGTCCGAATAGAAGAAGTGCCTGCGTCTTCATGAATTCTGACTCTAGCGAAGAAGAGTTCTTGGAGTTTTCAGAAGACTAGAGTACTCAAACCTTTGTCTTTATGTGTTAATGACAGTGATAATGGTTCTTAATGCCACTGTTGTCTGCTGTTCAGTTTATATGGTTCAAATATTATTCTGTTATACTTTATTAAATATTTTATTACACTATTTGGTTCAGAATATTTTTTTTCCTATTTTTCTCCTCTAAAAACCAGGTGTGTCTTATGGTCAGGTGCGTCTTATGGTGCGAAAAATAGGGTAGTATTCCTTCCCATCAAAATATATCCTATAATTCATTGTTTCATGTGTTTAAAATACTTCATCTTTCTGTCTACATAAGTCTTTGACTTTTTGGAGTTAACACAAAGGGATATGATTGCTGGATCCTATAGTAAAAAGCATGTTTAGTTTTGTAAGAAATCACAAAATTGTCTTCTCAAGGTACTGTGCCATGTTGCGTTCCCAACAGCAGTGAATGGGACTTCCTGTTGCTCCACATCCTTTTCAGCATTTGGTGCTGTCAGTGTTTCAAGTTTTGGCAACAGGCGTACAGTGGTATCTCATTGTTGTTTTAATTTTCATTTTCCTCATTACATATAATGTGGAGCATCTTCCTAAATGCTTATTGCCCTCTGTTCATCTCTTTTGGTCTTTTTTTTTAATTGAATGTTATGCTTTCATATTTTTGACTTTTAAGAATTCATGGCATATTTTAGATAATATCCCTTTATCATATGTGTCTTTTGAAAATATTTTCTTCTAGTATATGGCTAGTCTTCCCGTTCCCTAACAGTCACAGAGCTCAAGTTTTTAATTTTAATAAAATCTGGCTTATCAAGATTTTATTTCATTGATTGTGCTTTCTCTCTGGCAACTAAAAAATCTTTACCATACCCAAGGCCATCTAGATTTTTTTCCCTTTGTTATATTCTAAGAGATTTACAGTTAGGAGTTTTATATTTAGGTCTATGATTCACTTTGAGTTAATGTTTGTGAAAGATATAAAGTCTGGGTCTATATTCATTTTTACATGTGGATATATAGCTGTTGAAAAGACTATTTTTGCTACATTATATTGTCTTTTCTTCTTTGTCAAAGCTCAGTTAACTAAATTTATATGGACCTATTTCTAGGATTTCTATTCTATTATATTAGTCTATTCTTTTTTTTTTTGATTTTAGGATTTTTATTTTTAACATATATTTTTAATTTATTAAGGTATTATATGTGTACATATTAGTCTATTCTTTCACCAATATTACACTTTTTTTATTACTGTATCTTTATAATGAGTCTTATATTTTTAAGAAGTACTTTTATTTATATTTTATTTTTCCAGCACCATTTATCTCCCCTGTACCATCTTCTACCTCCCTGTGGCCCGTAATTACACTTTTGTCCATGTCCTTGAGTAATTTCGCTTATTTATTTATTTTTTAACCAATACCTTCACTCCCCAAAGGCCCACCCACAACTGGAGCTGATTCCCTGCTCTTTATAGTTCAGTTTGTTCACTAGATTCCACCTATGAGTGAAATCATATGGTACTTGTACTTCTCTGACTGGCTTATTTCACTCAGCATAATGTTATCCAGATCTATCATGCTGTCACAGGGTAAAGTGTTCTTGCTTTTACTGCCAAGGAGTATTCTATAGAGTAAAGGCGCCATAGCTGTTTTATCCCTTCATGTACTTATGGGCACTTGGGTTGCTTCCAAATTTTGGCTATTGTAAATAGCTCTACAATAAACAGAGGGGTGTATGTATTCCTTTAAATTAGTGTTTTGGGTTTCTTTGGATAAATTCCCAGAAGTGGAATTACCAGGTTATAAGGCAGTTCCATTTTTAATTTTTTGACATAACTCCATACTGCTTTCTACAATGGCTGCACCAGTCTGCATTCTCACCTACAGTGCACAAGGATTCACATTTCTCCACATCCTTGCCAACACATTTATTGTTTGTTGATCTATTGATGATAAACATTCTGACAGGTGTGAGGTGATATCTCCTTGTTGTTTTAATTTGCATTTTCCTGAAGAGAAGACATAAAGATGGCCAATGGACATATAATAAGTATTAAAATTTGGTAGAATCAGTCCTCCAACTTTATTCTCCTCCATCTTTATTTGTTAGCTACTCTGGGTCTTTTGCTGCTCAATATGAACTTTAGAGTCAGACTGTTAATGTTCATAAAATAATTTGCTGAGAATTTGATTGGAATTTCATTGAATTTATAGACCAATTTGGAAAGAGCCTCCATCTTGACAATATTGAGTCTTTCTATCCTTGAACACAGAAAATCTTTTCAATTTATCTAATTCTCTTTGATTCTTCCCATCACAGTTTATAAATTTTTAACATATAGATCACATAAATATTAGATATATAACTTTCATTTTGGAGGGTGCTAATTTGAAAGGTGTCCTTGTTATTGTTTTTAAATTTTAAATTGCTGTTATATAGGAAAGCAATTAACTTTTGTATAATCACTTTGTACTGTGAAACCTATGTGAATTTCAGTTACTTATTTTTTATTCCTTAATTTATCAAAATCTAATGAGAAAAATTTTATTATCCTCACAACTTCTTTTTTAAAATAAATATTTATTGTTCATATTATTACAAATGTTCCTCATTTTTCCCCCCTCCATCAAGTTTTCATCCCACCCTCAGCCCTTTCCCCACCCCCCATTGTCCTCATCCATAGGTGCAGTTTATGTTCAGTCTCTTCCCACCCCCTCCCCACCCCCATTTCCCTAAGAATCATCAGTCCAATCCCCTTCCATACCTCTGATTCTATTATATTCACCAGTTAATATTGTTCATCATGTTTTTTTACTTCCCTTGGTTTTTAGATTCACTTGTTGATAGTTACGTATTTGTTGTTCCTAATTTTATCTTTATTTTCTTCCTCTTCCTATAGAACCCCTTTTAGCAATTCATATAATCCTGGCTTGGCAGTGATGAACTCCTTTAACTTAAATTTATTTGTGAAGCTCTTTATCTGACATTTGATTCTGAGTGATAGCTTTGCTGGGTAGAGTATTTTTGGCTGTAGGTTCTTATTATTCATCACCTTGAATATTTCTTGCCATTCCCGTCTGGTCTGCATGGTTTCTGTTGAGAAATCAGCTGACAGTTGTATGGGTGCTCCTTTATAAATAACTACCTGCTTTTGTCTTGCTGCTTTTAATATTCTCTCTTTGTCTTTTGCTCTTGGAATTTTAATTATGATGTGTCTTGGTGTGGTCCTCTTTTGATTCCTTTTGTTTGGGGTTCTGTGTGCTTCCTGGACTTGTAAGTCTATTTCTTTGACCAGGTGGGAGAAGTTTTCCGTCACTATTTCTTTCAATATGTTTTCAGTATCTTGCTCTCTGTCATCTTCTGGGACCCCCATAATCCTGATGTTGGTTAGCTTGAAGTTGTCCCAGAGGTTTCTTACACTATCTTCAACTTTCTGGATTCTCTTGTCTTCTTGCTTCTGCGGAGGAGTGTCCTCTGGCTTTTTGTGTTCCAAATCTTTGACTTGATTCTTGCAGTCTTCCATTCTGGTTTTAGGACTCTGTATAATATTTTTTATTTCAGAGAATGTATTCTTTATTTATTGTTAATCCTTTATTATTTTTTGTTGAACCTTTTTCATATCCTCATAGGTCTCGTCTATTTTATTGGTCTTTTCTAGGAGATTCTTGAACAACCTTATAAGCATGGTTTTGAACTCTATATCCAGTCGCTTTTTGTCCTCCATTTCTTTTGTTTATGATCTGTTTCCTCGTCTGGGCATTTTTGCTGCTTCCCTGAGTTGATAGGTTGGGCGGATCAGCTTTGTCTATGCCAGGAGACAGCCCTATTCCACTAGACTTGGAAACCTGCTAAAGTCTCTGTGTTCAGCTTGGATGGGGCTGAGTTCAGAGTGGAGCCTACAGCCTTGGCTTCCAGTTAGTCCCGCCCTCTGAGGTTCCTCAGTCTCAGTGTATTTCAGTGTCCTTTGGTATTCACTGCAAGCACCTCTGAGAGAAAGGCGCCCTAGAGTTTCGCCTACTACTAGACAGTCTAGTCTCTCCCCAACGAGCTGGCAACTGGAGTTCAGTGCAGTTGGAAGTGGGGTTAAGAGCAGTCTGGAGCTTATATCTCCTTCCTCCTACCGCAATCCAGCAGCTCAGGGAACAGCCTGTCCTCTGTGTAAATGTGTGGCTCTGCCTTTTGCTGCTCTCCTGAGCTTCCGCCTTTCAGCCCAGATTCCCTCTGAATGAGCTTGGGACCCCAGGGTCTCGCCCAGAACTGGGGTTCAGTGCAGTCGGAGTTGGGGTTCAGCACAGTCTGGAGCTTTTATCTCCTTCCTGCTAGGGAACGCCAGCCAGGCACCCAGCTGCCCACTCCTCTTCAGCTCAGTCCTCTCCCCTGGCACTCACTGTGTCTCTCTGTACCTTAGGCTTTTACAGCTCCTCAGATTTTCCTTCTGATTTTCTCTTTCCTTCTATTTGTAGAATTTCCAGTCAGTCAACTTTCCTGTAGTTCTGGTAATGTCCACTTTATATTTTAGTTGTATTTTTTGAAATTGTTGAGTGAGCCTGCAGTTAGGCGTTTACCTATGCCACCATCTTGGTTTTTCCTCACAACTTCATGTAACAAATAAATGATAATGTCATAGAAGTAGTTGACTCAAAATAAGATTATTTTGTAGTAAAATAGTGATTTAAGAATTGAGAATAATATTTTATTTTTATGCCTCCTTTCTGTATATTGTAGAATTATAATCAGAGTATATAGAGATTAAAGAGATGTTTTATGTATGATTTCATAAAGGAAATTAAAAAATTACTAAAGAATCATTCAAATCACAATTTCCAAGAAGGTAATGTAAATTATTATAGTGCTAGTTACATGTTTGGGTTTTTTAAAGCAATTATTTTGTCATCATAGATATTTTAAGTGATTATTTTGCTTGTTATTTTTTCTTCTGTGTATTTCAATAACTTTAAGAATAAAAAGAATCTTGTTTGTATGCTGCAGTTTTACATATCTTATTAAAATCTTTAGTGTCTACTATAAATTAATCATGTAAATAGGATTCTATTAGTTTTGTCACTTAAAATTTAATTTGTAACAAAAAATCAATTAAGAGTGTTGAAAATATAAAATAAGATCCAAATGAAAAGAACCATAAAAGTAAATTAGAAATAATCTTTCTTCATGAGAAATCTTAAAATTATTTAGATTTTTGTGTTCCTGGGGTCATTAATTTTTGTGCTATTAAAAACACATTTGAATTTTTTGGCATAACAAAAATTCATCTTTAATTCTCAATATATTTGCATTTTAGAGTTAAAGGGGATATATGCTCATATATCTCCTTACAATGTCTATGTATATCCTTAAATATTTTTCATACACATACATTTATAAAATATACACAATATATACATATATACATATCCTGTATGTCCCCTACTGGAGCCAGCAACCTAGGTATGTGCCCTGACTGAGAATCGGACCAGCAACGTGAACAGGGTTGCACTTTTATCCCTAAAAGCTATGACATATGATATACGTAATTTATATATCACATATATCCACATGTACTTATATATGGTATATATGTATGTGTATATATATATATATATATATATATGCACATTATTCATACACATACATTTATAAAATATACAAAAATATGTATATATTTTGTATATGTATATATATGTATATATTTTGTATATTTTATAAATGTTTGTGTATGAATAATGTGCATATATACACACATACATTTATAGACATACATTCATACACATACATTTATAAAATATACAAAAATATGCATATATTTTGTATATGTATATATATGTATATATTTTGTATGTTTTATAACTGTATGGGTATGAATAATGTGCATATATATACATATGCATATATACCATATATGCGTATATGTTGATATATATGATATATAAATTACATATATCATATGTCATAGCTTTTAGGGATGAAAATGCAGCCCTGTTCACGTGGCTGGTTCGATTCTCAGTCAGGGCACATACCTAGGTTGCTGGCTCCAGTAGGGTACATTCAAGATATATATATATATATATATATATATATATATACACACACACACACACATATATATATATAGTATATTTTATAAATGTATGTGTATGAATAATATATAAAGATACACAAAATATATACATATTTTTGTATATTTTATAAATGTGTATATGAATAATGTGCATATATATATATATATATATACATATACCATATATATGTACATGTGGATATATGTGATATATAAATTACATTCCTATAGTGGAATAAAGTGCACTGTAGATTTATGTGACTGCTTCAACACCAGCCCTGGCTTTTTAAAATTAATTTATTGTGGCTAATAAAATTATATATATTTCAAGTGTACATTACTATGTTACACGATTTGTTCATTGCTTTGCGTACCTATCACCTAAAGTCAAATCTTCCATCACAATATATTTGACCTACTTTACCCTTTACTACCTCCCCATCTCCATTCTTTCCGGTAACCACCATACTATTGTCTATGTCTGAGATTTTATTGTTTGTTCATTTGTTGCTTTCAGTTTTTATATCCCTATTTTTGTCAGACTAAAAATGAAATCATAAGTTTCCTGAGAATATCATGTTAAGATAAATAAGTCAGACAGAAAAGGTTAAGAACCATATGATTTCTCCCTGGCTTTTTATTTTTTCTAAATATATATATTTATATATTTATCTATATTGATTTTTTCACAGTGAGGAATGAAGAGGGAGAGAGAGTTAGAAACATTGATGATCCTACTGGGGATGTGCCTAGCAACCAAGGTACATGCCCTTGCCCGGAATGGAACCCAGGACCCCTCACTCTGCAGGCTGACACTCTATCTACTGAGCCAAACCTATTAGTGCTCTCTCTGGCTTTTTAAGTAGAGATATGCTTTAGCCTCCAAATGAAAAAAAATTTTTTTCATCTGACAAGGGGTTGTTATTCTTTGTATTTAAATAATTATCATTTTATACAAAGGATGGATCTATAATTATGGTATTGCTGCTAAAATAAGTGTATATTCTCTAATTTAATTGTGTCTGATGCATTATTATATTGGGCTGCACGACATAAGCTTCTACTTTTTAATTTTTATAATCATAAATTAACTAAACAAATATTTATCTTATCAGCTTGTTTTATTACTAGTACTTTCTTCTAGTTTTCAGTTGGCTTTGTTTGATATTGCTAGTGCCTTAGTTTTAAAGTTAAATGAGTGATTGAGCAACGGAATGAATAAGAATATTAGATGTATAAGAAGGCTTCCAGTAAGATTTTATATGTGCATCAGAGAAAGATATAAATAATTTTAGTAAAATATTCAAAAATTTTCTTAATGAAACGAAGAGTTGCATATGCTGTGGTGTCCTGGTGATGGCAGCAAAACATTCAGCCTGGTTTGGTAAAAAAAAAAAAAAAAGGTACTGTTCTATGCAAACTACAAGTTACTACAAAATGCCAAGCACAGATCTTCAGTCTCAAAGAAAGTATTCAGAACAACTATACCTCCCAAGACAGTAGGACTGAAATAACAGCAGCAAAAAAGCTGAAGGTAGGATGTAGAGGAAGGCACAGAGAAAGCTATATAAATTCAAGTGTGTTTTTCTAGAGTTTTTAATCTGACAAAAATAGGAAGGGCTATAAGAACTGAAATGGGACCTTAAATTATTTAGTTTTTCACTCTATGCGTCCATTACATCAACAGTAGAATCATTTTGTGAAATCTCCCATAACTGAAAATATTCTATTGTATACTAATTAGTTCAGAGCACACATCTCTCCTGCTATCTTCCTACTTTTGTTTTAAGAAGCAATTTCCATATGTTTGGTTGATATTATAATTTTCAAACTTAAAAATATAAGCTTTTTTAAATTTAATTTTTTTAATGGTTGAAAGTATTACATATATTGCCCCCCCCCCATTATTCTCTCCCGGGATGCTTCTACTCCCCATAGAGTTTTCAATGGTTATGCTTCTCTGCATGCATACAAATCCTTTGGTTGATAACTTACCCCCACCACTCCCACCCACCCCTGCCTTCCCTCTGAGGTTTGACAGTGCATCTACAAAATGGAATACTACGCTGCTATAAAAAAAGAAAGAACTCTTACTACTTGCAACAGCATGGATGGACCTAGAAAGCATTATGCTAAGTGAAATAAGTCAGTCAGAGAAAGATAAATATCATGATCTCACTCATTTGCAGAATATGAACAATAGAAACTGATGAACAAAAGTAGATCTAGAGACGGAAGCATCCAACATACCACAGATACAAACTTTTAGATGCTGAAACTCAGAAATGACATGTTAGTTCTACATTCTGATCCACTAAAGGAAAAATGAATTATCAATGGTTTTTATCACTCCTCATTTAACACATAGAATTAAAAATCAGATGTTGCTTTTATTATTATTATGCAAAATCAAAGGATAAATATTTACTGAGAACCCACTAAGATCGTGTGTAAAGCATAGTTCTATTTCAAAGTATATATAGTCTAAGTGATAAAATTAGGCTTAGATATGTTATATCACTAAATAAAAATAAAATAAATCCTTTTATTTTCTTCCTTTTTTTCAGACTTGTTGGGTTTAAAACAAATCTGATACAAGAAAATGCATAGTTTACAGCCAAATGAGTAGCAAAGATAAAGTTAAATGATTCAGTTAATTTTAAGTAGTAATTGTCACTAATTTATTTATTTGAAATTTTTGTCTTTAATATTTGCTGTTTATTCACATTTCATATAGGGAATGTCTGAGAAAGACATAGAATAGTCAGAAGGCAATTTAATATGCATTAAATCAGAATTAAAGAGCTTTAGTAAATATACTTTTCAGGGTTCACTCTCTCCTTAATTTTCTTGGATGGCCTTTCTTTTGTTTTTAAGTTTCTCTGTGATAGTACTCCAATGGTATCAAATGTCTTTAATCCAATGACATAGTCTCTAGTTTGAAGTAGCGTATTTATTAAAAGGTACAGGCATGTTTAAGAGATAATTTTAGGTTTGATTCCAGACAATTGCAATAAAGCAAACATTGCAGTAAAGTCACACTTTTTTTTTAAATATTCCAGCACATATAAAAGTTATGTTTACACTATATTGAAGCTTATTAAGTGTTCAATAGCATTATCTCTAAAAAATGTACATATCTTAATGAAAAACACTTTATTAATAAACAGTGCTAACTATCACCAGAGCCTTAAGCAAGCCATAATCTTTTTTTTTTTTTGTGTGTGTGTGGGGGCGGGGGGGGGGAGGGGGGTTGGGGGGGTGGGTCTTGTCTCAATGTTGATGGCTGCTGACTGATTAGGGTGGTGGTTGCTGAAGGCGGGGATGGCTGCGGCAATGTCTTAAAATAAGACAACAGTGAAATTTGTCATATCAATTGAATCTTCCTTTCACAAAAAAATTGCTGTGTAGTACATTATATTATTTAAAAGCATTTTATCCACAAGAGAGCTTTCAAAATTGAAGTCAGATCTTTCAAACCCTGCTGCTGCCTTATCAACCAAGTTTATGGAATATTCTCAATCCCTTGTTATCATTCAACAGCCTTCACCAAGAGTAGATTCCATCTTCAGAAACCACTTTCTTTTTTAAATATATATTTTATTGGCTTTGGAGAGGAAGGAAAAGAGAGAGACAGATGGAAACATCAATGAGGAGAAAGAATCATTGATTGGCTGCCTCCTGCACAACCATACTGGGGGTTGAGCCTACAATCTGGCATATACCCTGATAGGGAATTGAACTTTGACATCCTGGTTCATAGTTGGATGGTCAACCACTGAGCCACACCAGCTGGGTAAGAAACCACTTTCATAACCTCCTTGTCTGTTAGAAATCTATCAAGAGATTGCAACCATTCAATTATATCTTTAGGCAAAATGTCTAATTTTAGTTCTCTTGCTGTTTCTATCACAAATGCAGTTATTTCCCCCACTGAAGTCTTGAACCTCTCAACATCATCCTTCAGGGCTGGACTCAACTTCTTTTATAATCCTGTTAAAATTGACATTTTGACCTCTTGCCATGAATTTCAAATGTTCTTGATCACATCTAGAATAGTGAATCGTTTCCAGTTTACATTGACCAGATTCAATAGAGAAATCACTATGTAGGGCAGCAATAGCCTTACAAAAGGTATTTGTTAAATAGTAAGACTTGAAAGTCAAAATTGCAACTTAAACCATGGGCTATAGAATGGATATTCTGTTAGGCATGAAAACATTAATTTCATTCTCCATCTCTATCAGAGCTGTTGGGTGACCAGGTTTATCGTCAATAGCAGTGATATTTTAAAAAAACTTTTATTTTTATTTATTTTTGTTGATTTCAGAGAGGAAAAGAGAGGCAGAGACACACAGAGAGAAATGATAATGATGATAGAGAACCATTGATCAGCTACCTCCTGCATACTCCCTGACACTCTGGCATGTGCCCTTGACCAGACTCAAACCCAGCACCCTTCAGTCCACAGGCCAATGCTCTATCCACTGAGCCAAACCAGCTAGGACAGCAGTAATATTTTTAAAGGAATTTTTTTTTTCTGAGCAGTCAATCTCAAACAGTGGTCTTTCATCCAGGCTTTGTTGTTCCATGTAGAGAGCACAACAGATTAGATTTAGCATAATTCTTAAAGCCTCTCAGAATTTTAGAATGATAAATGAGCATTGGTTTCAACTTAAAGTCATCTGTTGCATTAGCCCCTAGTAAGAGAGTCAGCCTGACATTGGAAGCTTTGAAGGCAGGTATTGACTTTTTCTCTCTCATTATGAAAATCCTAGATGGCATATTTTTCCACCATAAGGCTCTTTTGTCTCTATTGACAAATTCTTCAGTTTAGCTACCTTTGTTAATTATGTTAGGCAAATCTTCTGAATCACTTGCTGCAGATTCTATATTAAGTTGTTGATTCACTTTGCATTTTATGTTATAAAGATGGCTTATTTCCTTAAGCCTAATGAACCAACCTCGTCTAGCTTCAAATGTTCCTTCTGAAGCTTCTTGACCTCTCTCAGTCTTCATAAAATTAAATAGAGTTAGCATCTTGTTCTGGATTGTCTTTGGCTCAAGGGAATGTTTGGCTGGTTTGATGTATCCAGATAACTAAACTTTATCCATGTCAGCAATAGGCTGTTCTGCTTTATCATTTGTATACTCACTAAAGTAGCATTTTTAATTTCCTTCAAAAACTTTCTCTTTACATTCACAACTCAGCTAACTATTTGGCACAAGTGGCCAGCTTTTAGCTTATCTCAGCTTTCAACATACCTGCCTCACTAAGTTTAATCATTTCCAGCTTTGATTTAAATTGACAGACCTACAACGCTTCCTTTCATTTGCACATTTAGATAATATTGTAGGGTTATTAGTTGGCCCAAATTCAATATTGTTGTGTCTCAGAAAATAGAAAGCCCAAAAGAGAGGGAGAGAGACCAGGGAGAGGCTAGTTGTTGGAGCAGTAGGAACACATATTTATCTATGAAGTTCGTCATCTTAGATGAGTGTGGTTCATGGTACCTCAAAACAATTAGAATTCTAACATTACTGAACAGATCACTATAACATATATAATAATGATTTCGAAAGTTTAAAATATTGAGAAAATTACCAAAATGTGACACAGGCGTGAAGTAAGTGGATGGTGTCGGGAAATTATGTTGATAGTCTTGCTTGATGCAGGTTGACTTAGTAAAAAATACAGCATCTACAAGGTGCAATAAATCAAAGTGCAATAAAATGAACTATGCCTGTGATATGTATCTGAGTGAAACTACAACTGCCAAGGAATAATTAATGAAGAAACATTGTTCTTGCTATTCATACCATTTTACCACTATATTACTACTGTGAGAACTCAGTCAGATACACAGAAACACACACACATACACATGCATACATTTACATATATACATAGGTATGCAAATAAATACAAAAACTTTACAGTTTATAACAGGAGATAGAAAATGCATGTTCATATGAACTGAGTTATCATGAAACAGGTATATAAGTATGTCATGTGGATTCTAGTATATTTACCACTTGCATTCATTGGGCAACAAACACTTTTTTAAAAACCTGCATTTGCAAGCTTTCTATGGGTCTCAAATTTGATTTGTATCCTCCTCTAACATGCCCGCCATCTTTATTGAGGTACAATAGGCACACAAAAAACTGAACATAATGAATACATACAACATGATGAGTATGGGCATATGTACCTATGTTACTATCACCACAATCCGAAAAACAGGGTGATTTACATTACCTCCACAATTTTATTATCCCTTTCTTTTTTATTGGGGGAGGGATAAGAACATAACATAAAATATACTCTCATAAGAAATTTTTAAGTGCACTATACTTTATTGTTAACTGTAGGGACTATGTTTTCATCATCATCTCAGCAACCAGCAATTGTTTTGATAAAAGACATTGATTTGAAAAATCTGATAAAGTTTCCAGGTGTGCATTTGGGTTTTGCTGAGTAACTTCACATAACTATTCATGTAAATATTTTACAAATAGTGAAAAGCAAGTAAATATATGGTCACCTATGTAACTAAAGCATAGGCGATTTACAGTGCCCTTATGTGTCCGTCTCCTCTCTTAATCCTAGCTCAGGATACAGACATAAAATGGTCAGTGCAGACATTTTTGCACAACCTGTGCTTAAATTGAGTACCTTTCCTTTTGAGGAGTTGAAAATGTAGTAAATAAAGTAATATTTGAGAATTACTTAATATCCTTTGGGATCTAAATGGTCCTCAACCTCTTTGAGTTGCTTTTGGCATATTTTTTATAACTTTTTATCACACTTAACTTTAATTTTGATATTGTTTTATACATTACAGCTCAATATTAGATAACACTGAAAACTACTACTTTTCTCTTTTGCTTGTATCCTCCTTTTCTATTTTCTAATACATGCAAATATTTAAAAATGTTTAAGAATAAAAGAAATAATAGTGGCCAGAATTTGACTAATAATAGGAAAACTCCCTTTGTCTTTCTCTTATTGTTCCTCTCATTTATTCACATATAAATATATATATATTTAACATATACAATAAGAATTACCAATGGTCCACATCAAAACATTGTTTTATATAAGTAAGTAGATAATATTGCCTCTAAACTACAATGATGGGCAAAAGTAGGATTACAGTTGTGCATGCAGTAAACAGAGTTTTGTATTATTATTTAGTAATTATTATATTATTTTCCATATGAACAGCTGTATACCGACCTTTGCCCACTCCTGGGTTATTTTTTAAGGCATTGGCATGGTTTTTCACCTAACTCTTGAAATAATTAAACTTTACCATCATTTGCTGTACAAACAGATATCAGCATTTTTTTGCATTCTTAACATTGTAAGGAGTTTATGAAGCATATGGAGGCCATTTATCTTTCCAGACAATTAAGATGTAGACATGGGTTTGGCCACACAACCAAGGAGTTTGTATGTGGATTATTCAGTCTTGGCACCCTATCAAATTATTTTAGTTCAGTGGAGCAATTTTACCAAAATATATTCATTTCAAGAATAGCCTTAAAAACTCATTCCTGCATTTACTCTCTAGAAACATTGCCCATAATATTGATATTTCTCATTCTTTTCTTAAGTAAAACCTATATTGAAAATGTCCACTTAAATTCAATACTTCTGAAAAAAAATTTTTAAGGAAGCCATAGTTTCTTCCCCATATTATGAAGTAACTAGAGGCCCATTGCACAATATCTGTGCAAGAATAGTCCTTCCTTCCCCTGGCTTCATTCCTGGCCGCCCGAGAGCTTGTAAGTCCCTGCTCCCTGCAGGAGGAACACTCCTGTAGCTCCCTGTGCTGGCCTCCTCCTCCTCATAGCAGGTGTCCCACCCCTCCCAGCCACTCTGTGCCTACATATGCAAATTAACCTGCCATATTTGTTGGGTTAATTTGCATATGCACACCCGATTGGCTGTGGGCGTAGCAGAGATACAGTCAATTTACATGTTTGTCTATTATTACCTAAGATTCCCAACATAGCACTCACTCTCAGAATTTGGCCACCCACTAAAGGATATGAAAAAATACCCTGTGTCCAGTGCATCGATTTATAAATTGACATAGACTATTGGAAGTTTTATTTTTTTTTAGTTAAAAGGACAGCTGTCAAGATCAATTACATATATAAGCATATATATTTTTTATTTTATTTTGCTCTTCTTACTTGGCAGAGTGTGGAAGAAGAAAACATCACAGAATTCCTAACACATCTCATGAGTAATTTCGCATAAATGGGATATACTTTACCTGTAAGTATGCCTTTATAAACTAGCAAAAGCATATATTACTCATGTTGTCTTGGATATCATCATGCTCTGAAGTAAATGTGTAACCGAATTAAAATAACTCTGAAGAACTCACGGTCTGCAGGTTGAATCCTGATGGTCTTTTCCAATTTGTTAAAACATACTTAGATTTATATTTTGTTATTTTATTGTATATACTTGCTGTAAACGACCACAAATCCTTTGCAGAACCAACATGCTATTAATTAATTGCTTAATTCTAGGCAGCTGCACTGTGCCAGGCCCCCTGCCAGATGCTGGAAATGCAAAGATAAACATGACACAATCCCGTTTTTCAAAGAGTTGAAAACCCAGCCAAAGTAGCTCCCATTTTCATGGCACTTTGGAATACAGCAAGCTCTTCCACATTATCATATTTGATGTACACACATGGGAAATTTAAAACATGCATTAGAAGTATGTTTACTCTTTCTGGGCACTGAACTGCAGCAATTATTTCCTTCAATAATAGATCCACTGGGAAGATGTAGCAAATGTGTGAAAACTCAAATCTGAATAGATGCGTTATCCTGCGAGAACAACTGAAACTTTGGTGAAGCTGCCTTTGATTCTGTAGCGTGTGATTGGACGTTGATTTTCATGAAGCAAAATGCTTCTATCGTGATCAAAATCGGAGATCTGATATTTACATAGATAATGCCCATTGTGTGCTACCTCCAGGAAGCTTCAGAAAAAAACAGTGGCATGATCTCAGACGGAATACAATGCCAATAATCGAGAGCCACAGATCAGAAACTTGATACCATATTAATAAAATCTTCTAATGTATTTATAGTTTTGTGTTGTTAAATATTGAAACATCTTACTCATGTAAGGCAAAATGGTTTAATTAAGTATTTACTAAATAATAGTAATATGTATTCATATTTTAATTTTATAATGCACAATGGGAGCTCTGGGTATTTATGTACATCGCCTATTGCTAGCATTCCAACATTTTGTGTTTTATTTGGTCTCAATTGAAATAGATTTTAAAACAAGGTTATTTACTCTTTTACTGCTTTGCTATCCTCCTCTTTACCCCACGGGTGAGGGGAGAAGCACAGCTCTAGAGCACCCGAGAATGGCCAAATGTACACATCTGGCAATGGGCAATTGAGATTGACAGCAGAGTGAGTGCAGTGCAGCAAACTATTTCCCGGACACATGTGTGCGTATACTGGTTGTAATGAGTTTAAAATGAAAAAATTTTTTTTTCTCTTTTTAACCTAGATTGAAAGAGCAATTTCAACATGGCTTTTGACTGACATGTTTGTAGATGTTTAAGTATTATTTCTGGAAATGAGATTTATGATATTTGATCTTGATTTTTTAAGATAATTTCAGAGACTGTGGTGTATGCTATCTTCTAATGCAATGGACATAGTTTATGTGCCGGCAACGATTATATCATTATCTTCCTTCAGCAATACAATGAATCATAAATATGTTACTAAACTAGTGGGTAAAATCTATGGGAATAGACCAGACATTTTCAATGGGGTGATATCACCTACAAGGAGAAAAATTGGTTTGGATTGGCAGAATATTAGATATTGCAATCATGTAGGGCCCCTCAAAGGGGCACAGTGTATACAGGATGTCCCAAGAAAATGTATACATTTTTTTTTTCTTGATAGCACAATTGATGTTTCTTTTCAGATTTAACCCATTGGGATTAATAATTATTAAAAGTATGTATACATTTTGGGGGGGACACCCTTTATGTAATATACAGTATATTTCTGGTATGAAAAATTTATGGGTGGAGAATCAGAAAAAAAAGGCTAAAAAGGATGCTGGGGTGGTAAAAAATAACGAAAATAGTTAAAAGTTTCAGAAACAATGGTATAAATGAGACAGTTAAGGTTTGAAATCATTAACTTGGTTTCCAAGTATACTAAATAGTACATTTCCTCAAACATGGTACTCCATCCCTAACTGGTTTGGCTCAGTGGATAGAGTGTTGGCCTGCGGACTGAAGGGTCTCAGGTTTAATTCCGGTCAAGGGCATGTACCTTGGTTGTGGACACATTCCCAGTAGGGGGTGTGCAGGGGGCAACTGATCAATGTTTCTCTCTCATCGATGTTTCTAACTCTATCTCTCTCCCTTTCTCTCTGTAAAAATATCAATAAAATACATTTAAAAAGCAACAACATAGTACTCCTAAAGTTGAGAAGCATTAAATAATGCATATGAATATTTTTATGGCATATTTTGTTGTAATTATTATTTCTACTTAGTTTTGAAATCAGAATAACATTTTCAATGTGTTGCCATATTCCTCAGTGACAATTATTTTTATGCAAGTTGTATGCTTACAAATAGTTCAGTGCAGTGGCATTCATAAACATTACAAATAAGCTGACAAGTGAAACTAAATTCAAATAGATTTAGGCATTGAAATAATTTCAAATGATATATAAAAATTAATTCTTGTGTAGAGGAGCATTTTAGAAAGTAACTGAAAAACAAACTTTTGCTAACTTTTAATTAAAGCCTGTTATATAATAAAACTTTACTTGCAAAAAAAGAGTTATATGCATTTTAGAATTAAAATTTAGCATCTTTTTAAACAATTTTTTAAACATAGTCATTAAACTAGTACATTTTCTTTACAACATTTTATATGAAAATTTTCATGATCTTTGAAATATTCTATGCAGAGAGATTTTCTAGGCCAATGTTTTGTTGTTTGCTTGTTTTTTGTTTTTTGGTTTTTTTTGGGGGGGGGAGGGGATAGGGCAGGGCATGGGACTGTTTCAAGTTGGGCCATATAGAAAAGAGGAAGAGTGAGTGAAAAAGTAGGGTAGGCAGATGATATGAAGACATAGGGAAAATATACCAATTGCACATATCATGTATAACAAATATTAGATTCTTGAAAATGTTATTATTCTAATTTTATTGAAAACAAATGAGAATAAAGAAACTGTAGACATTTTTTCAAAAGTCATACTAATGGGAAACAACCAAACTGAAACAGAAAACCTCATTTCAGTATCTACTTACACATACACTTGCATATAGACCTGCATGCGTATGTATGCATACATGTGTCTGTGTACATATAATTGTTTATTAACTTATGTAAATCAGCTACCAGTTATTGTAAGGGCTCCAAGATTGAGGAATTGGCCTCGCCCACTGCCTGTTCCAGGATGTGACCTTTATGGTTAAAGATTAGACAGGAATGAGGTCAGTTCTTTAAGATTAGGCAAGAATGAAATCAGTCCCCAGAAACTCCCTACCCTGAGGACTTACCCAGAGGAATGGGAATGGGGGAGGCAAAGGGGCTTGCAAGATTATCAGATGGGACTGTTGACTAAGCATAGACCCTGTCATAAAACATGTAATTAACGAGCCCAGCTCCCCTTCTTGGAATTTCTTTGTTCCCTTCCTCCCCCTCCATGTGAAACCCCACCTGCGTGTGGTTTTTGCCTTTATAAACTCATGTTCTGCAATTGCTCGGCTCTCCAGTCAGCCAGCACTTCCCTCGGGTTGCTGTCTGCCTGCCTGAGAGCCCCTGCTCTGCGCTTGTAATAAATCCTCTTGCTTTTTGCATCAAGTTTCGGTCTCGGTGTTTGACTTGGGGTCGTTGCCCACTCCGTCGGACTCACCGGGGGTCTTGGGACCTTACAATATGAGGTCACTTAGACTTCATGGTAACTATTAAAAGAAGAAAGGCTTTGGATGACTCAAAATATTCCAGGGAAATGAAACTCATGATTTAGACATGAGCCTCAGTTTAAAATAACGGAGAACAGAATATAAATGTTGTACTTTTAATATAAGCACATGTACCATGTTATATTTTCAAAGAAATAAATGGAGGTGCTTTCCAAGATGAAACAGGAGTGTAGCTAGTTAGCTGCCAGAACACAAATGGTATCAGAAATGGTAACAAATTTCTCTCCAGGGAAATATACAAGCCTCACAACCTAAACTGACAACATCAGCTTCCTTACCCGGATGCCCCTGGAGCTAACGCAATTAAATATGTGACTAGAGAGCATCAAAGTTAAAACTGAACTGATCTACTTGCATACATTCTTATTTTGTAATGCCACCTTTAAAGTGGCACGGTTGCCGAAACCGGTTTGGCTCAGTGGATAGAGCGTCAGCCTGTGGACTGAAAGGTCCCAGGGTTTGATTCCGGTCAAGGGCATGTGCATTGGTTGTGGGCACATCCCCAGTAAGGGGTGTGCAAGAGGCAGCTATCGATGATTCTCTCTCATCAATGTTTCTCTCTATCCCTCTCTCTTCCTCTCTATAAAAAAAATCAATAAAATATTTAAAAAATTTTTTATTAAAGTGGCAGGGTTGGTTTTCAGATATACCGTAATTACAAAATTTGAATTTGTGTTCTGTTGCGTATTTACTGTACTAATGTGAAATTTTGAGCCATCAATGTCTCAGAAGTAGCCAAACATTACCTACTTTTTGTATAATTTTCTTTATAGGGTAGCATTAAAAACATGGTAGACTTTTTAGAAATGGTGGTAATTTTTATTAGAGAAGCAGTTCTTTGGGTATATTAGTTATCTCCTGTTTCCTTCAGTTTCCCAGGCAAAATCACATGTTGAATGATACTATTGTGAAGTCAACTTCAAAAATAAACCCTGTGGTAGGGAGGCATTCAATTGCTAATCGTCCTGAGCATCTTGATTCCCAAGTCAAAAAGGGAGAAATGGCTTATTTGTTAGATTGATATATTCTATAAATTGGGAACGACTTTGAAATTGAAACCGTGTGCCTGGAACAATTAGCGTAAACAAGAGTTTTCCTGGGGAATCGAGAATGTATGGTCACCTTTCTCACACTGAAATATGGTAGAAGTCATATTTTGATAAAGCCTGCTGATTGAATTCTAACTCTGCTAAGTCTGATTAAAACACAGGGTACTTACCTCAGCTTCCAGGTGGAAACCTGGAGGCTAAGGCAATTATCCCATGCCTGAGACCAGAACCAGGAAATCGATTCCCACTGACTCAGTAGCTTCAGGTATAGAAACTGTAGATAATCTTTAGGGACTACCCGCTGAGCTCTGCTTTTGTTTTGTGTATGGGCTATCCTCAGCTTTTGTTTTGTGTTATCCCAAGGTAGGGCCACATTCCAATGTCCAAGAGGATGGAACTGGGAAAGAACCCTGAGGGCTGTCACCAATCTTTAGAATTTAGCCTTTAAAATTCAAACTAAGGAAAACCCCTGTGGTTTGAGCCTTTAAAAAGACTTGCCTACCCCTAGAACAGTGCAGTCCTATGGAGCTGCCTGCCTGTGTGCTCTTGTGGCTGCCCTGGCCAGAAATTTCAATACATCTTTGCCTGCTTTTTTAAATAAATCATCAGCCTCCGGTGGTCTTATTTTGAACCCAGGATTCGGCCCCACAACACACTTCAGATCAGGCTTCCTGGTTTATTCAAGCAGAAAAGGCCTTTAGAGGAAGGAAAGTGGTTGGGTCCCTAAGACTCTGGAAGGACCAGGGAACCAGGCTGGATACCTTTACAGAAAATGAAATTGGACCCATAATCAGGATTGTTTGAAGTCCTGCCACAGCACTCCTCTGCTAGGAATAAAGCTGAGGATACTCTGGCCAGTGACAAAACAGCTGGCGACAGCTCCACTTTCAGCCCTGGATTATGAGCACAAGTCTCCTTCCCTGCCACAACTGTGCTCCATGCTCCTCCCTGTTGTCCTTGCTACCACCCCCTGGAGTAATTCACCCATTCGTTTTTCCACGTTTGCCCTAGGTCTAATTTCAAAATCCAGACATTTGAATCTAGTTGGCCAGGATAAGTCATACAATTTACCCTAGCCACCATGAGATTTAGGAAAATGGATGTCTTTTGTTTTTTTATCTTTTAAGATAGTATTTGTGGTTGATTTCCAAAAGAAGCTTAAAAGATGAGAAATTGGCCAGTATTAGGAGTGGCATAAAATTTCCCCAGAGCACAGTGTACAACAAAGTATGATTTCCTAAGTTTGATGCCAAAGCCCATGGTATTTTCACTGTTTTCGCTAACTACTCATATGAGATAATGCTTTTTCATGGCCTAATAGTTACTATAAGAATTGCCAATTCCAATGAATTAGAAAATAAAATGTTTTGTCCTTTAATATAATATATTTACTTGTTTTCCTTGGGCAATTCAAAATGCCCTATAGGATTTTCATTTTTCATGATATAGAAATTGAAATCAGTTGCATGGGCAGAAATCTAAAAGAGATGGAAGAGGTTTCTGGGGGGAAGATGGGGACCTATATAACACTTTCAATAATAAAGATTAAAAAAAGAAAGATGGTGCTGACCTTTGTCATCAGCTTATTAGACACGATCATTCTGCATGATGTGACTTAACAGCCATCACAAAATGCCATCCACCTCTGTTAAATTCCTTTTTCCACTTGGCCTGCAAAGAGTGTCTGTGACTCTACCTTTACAGGTTGATCCCACATAAATCAAGACATTGCATATTCAAGAATCAAGAGTAAAAATGTGAATTATTGTCTTTGTGCATCTTACATCTTTGCACGCTGGCGTCTTGCAACACCGTAAGCATTATATGATGTATGATACTTGCAGTGTTTGAGTATTTGTGTATGGCTTGCATGCACCTGCGTGTGGCAAAGATGAAGAAGTAAATGATTTTATTATTTTTAGCACTGTTGACACAGAATATGAGTAGTATACATTTTTAAGTGATGCATCATCTTGACATCATATGAGCAGTCACATAAAAAAGATAGTCAACTTTGGGCCTAAACAAGGAAGATATAGGGGGTGTGCAAGAGGCAGCTGATCGATGATTCTCTCTCATTGATGTTTCTAACTCTCTATCCCTCTCTCTTCCTCTCTATAAAAAATAAATAAAATATATATTAAAAAAAAGAAAATTCAGCCTCTAATAGTAGTAGATATTTAAAAACTTATAAGTATTTTATAAATACATGTGAAAAGCAAAAACATATTATAAATTGTACATTTTTATGTTTACATTAATAATTTCTGGGTTTTGAAATTCATTGGATTTAATATTTTTGCTGTTGTTTTCAGTGTTTTCCAAAACTTATGAAAGTAATATGTATTTATTTGTCTTAAATATATAATACATTCTTTATAGAAAACAAAACAAGCTTTTTTTCTAAGTGATTATTTTCTATTTTTGTCTTTCTTACATCATCAAGTTCTTATAGGTTATGTAATGAAAATATAATAAATCCTTAATGGTATATATTTAAACACCAATTAATATAGAAAACAATTCTACAAATTTCAATGTATTCTAGTATGCTACAATATAGTAGAGCACAGTATATATCTTATAGTAGTCCTTTCAGGCAAAATTTTGGTTGCCTGCTTTATGTTAAATTAAAAAAGGTATAAATTAGGATTTTATTAGATATAAGTTTATATTTTTGATCAATGTTTTCTCCAATAGCCCAAAATAGTTATTCATAAGCTTTATTATACAAAAGAGAGTATGATAAAACCAGTCCCATTTTAACATGGCCAAACATATAACTTACAACAATATAAATTTAAATTGATAAAAAAACATGAAGAAATGTTTTTTATACTTCATGGTACAAAGTGAAAATGTAAAAGTATTTTGATGTGTTTTTCTGGGTTTACTATTTATTTGATGATAAATAAAAATGGCTATCTTTTGAAAAACAATTTACTATAAAATAAATATTTAAAATATGTTATTGTTTTGTCATACAATGTGATAATTAGCTTGCCACCCAATTCCTAGAATATTATTTACTATCTACAAAGAATGAATATGAAGGAGAGATCTTACATTTCAAACACATTATACAAGTAATTGATTTATGCCCCCATCTCTTAGTTTATAATTGTTATCACAAAAGGAAGACTTCCAACAACCCATGTATTTTTTAAAACCTAAGCACTGATATTGTGGATTAAACTCAGAACTAGTAAATTATATTCTTCACTGGTTATGACATTTATTATTGGATTCAAACTCTAGTGAGTAGGCAAATACATTAGAAAACCATCCTAAGTCCATTCCTGGCTGGTTTTTCTCTTTGGTTAGAACCTTGGACAAAAGGGTTGCAGATTCAATTCCTGCTCAAGGTCCAGGGCACATACCTTAGTTTCAGGCTTGAACCCTGCCCTGGTCAGGTGAAAATAGGAGGCAATCAACCAATGTGTCTCTCTCAAATTATTATTTTTTCTCTCTTTCTTTCTCTCCCCTCCCCTCCACTCTCTCTAAAAAGATCAATGGAAAAAAATATCATTGGGTGAGGATTAAAAAAAAAAAATCCTAAATCCTAAATCCTAATTTGAAAATATAGTGGGGACAGAGAAGACACTGACTGGGTCTTTTCTGAATTAGTTTTGAAAAATTTTGAATTCAGAGAAAAATAGTTAAAAGGGACCAAAAGACCCATGAACTCCAATGACTTAATTTACTATTAGAAAACTAACCCAGAAGGAGCATAACTAAAGTAACATTGCATATTTATAATAATTAGGAACTTCAGAGTGAGAGCAAAAGTTTAGCTCATAAGTTTGCAGTTTCGTTTTCTTCTGATACTCAATATTTCTCAGTTTCAATTTCTTAATATATAAGATAGAATAACAATATCAATTTACTATACACCAATTGGTTATTATTGGTGTATTACTATTATTACTCCTTATCTGAGGAGGTGTTTACTGATTTGAGAGAGAGAGAGAGAGAGAGAGAGAGAGAGAGAGAAACATTGATTGGTTGCCTCCTTGATGCACTGGGATAGGAGATGAAACCCAACCTAAATATGAACCCTGGACCAGGAATCAAACTGGTAACCTTTTTGCTGCACTGAACGATAATCCAACCAACTGAACTACCTGGCCTAGGTGGTGTATTATTTTTTTAATCTACAATCTAGAACAAAAAATGATGTGGCTGAGGGAAGACTAAAATGGGATATTTAAGATATTAAATACATAGTATTACTAGTATTACTAAAAATCTTAAAAATACTTTATAAAATCTTTGTGAAGATTAAATAAACTGAAGAGTGAAAATATATTAAATAATGATTGCTGCATATACCACTCTTCCCTCACAAATATGGAAACATCTAAAAATCTGATGCTATCTGGGAAAATGTAAATAATTAACTAATAACTGCTTTTTTACTCTTAATGATGTTGTGATGTGTGCATTTAACTTTTGTTACCTGAGAGATGTACCTCTTTGAGGCTGAATAAGAAAATTCTAACATTTAATGGTACAAATGAAATCCTGGACACAGCCCAGAAATGAAACTACAGCCCTGAGCAAATATCAATTCTCATCATATGTAGTATTCTTTATTTCTGGCTCCTGAGATCATCTGTTATGAGAGGCAAAGCAATTGAAATAGTTCACTTGAGCTCAAATAGATATAGTAGAACCATTTTAAGAAGAGTTCATGCCTAAGAAATGCTCCCCTAAGGCATTAGAAATGTTTAGATCATGTACACATTCCCATATCTTTAAATTTCCTTTAAATAAATTTACTGTTATCTGTATTGCAAGAGTTAGCCTTGGAAGTGTTGCGTATGCTTTTCTAGACCACTTTATTTCCTTAAAACATACAGGCGTCCCCCCCAATAATGTATACACACCTTTGAATAATCATAAAGGTAGTGCTTATTAAAATACATTTAATTTATAAAATATAATAGAATCAGCTATTATTAAGTGTATATACAGTTTTGGGGACACCTGTATTTATTATGAAAATTATTCCCATATCTTAGCTCATTAGAGAGGGTAGATTTTTAGTAGAAGGATATGTGCTTATCTCTATTACATGCTTGCAGTTTTGCAGTGGTTACCTTTATATAGATGACATATCATTCATACTTTCTTCTGAGATTTGGTTCCTCATCTGAGCACTTCTTTCTTACAGTGCAGAGATAACAAACTATTTGAAGAAGGGAGGAGAGGGAAAAATTGTAAAATATCTAAATAGGAAAATCCTGACTGTAAATGTTCTAATGTGATTGGTGCTTTGAGAGGAAAGAGCAATCAGTTGTGAGGAAGATACAGAGTTTAATGGGTGAGGGAGGAGGGTAAAATCTGAATACCAATTGCTTGTTACATCAATTCTGTTCACTTAAAATCCACTTAAATATGTTATTTGGGTCTTTTCACATCAAGTATTTATTTAGCAAGTTGAATAAACAAGTAACCAATTAATTTTAGAAGTGTGATTTTAGATGATTACCATCAATATTTTTCTTCCTAAGCAGCCAGCATTTTTTTTTTTCCTGTCTCTTCTTCAAGTTTTTCCTCCTATCAGTCCCAGACACTGCATGGAGCACACTCTTTTCTCAGTTTGGTTTCTGGGGACAAAAAAATGTTTCAGGCCTGAGAACAATTACAAAGTAAAAATAAGAATAAAAATACATATTTTTTTCAATTTAACTAACTCCTTACATTTGCAGTTCTCAACTGCATCCCATTTTATAAGTGAAATCATTTCAAATTGATTTTGCTTTTTTTCTTCTTTCTACATACAGTAATGGGTTAAATTAAATAAGAATGGCATTGTTTTAGCAACTGAATAGGCTGCTTGAAAAAGGTCTCTCTCTCTCTCTCTCTCTCTCTCTCTCTCTCTCTCTCTCTCTTCTCTCTCTCTCTCTCTCTCTCTCTCTCTCTCTCTCTCTCACACACACACACACACACACACACACACACACTTCCTATATCAACCTGCATCTTTATCTACACCCCCCACGGGATTTCACCAGAAGATGACAACACAGCATTTGATTACATGAAAATATTACATATAGATATGAACCCCCTCTGAGAATGAGCTTTTGAACCAAGAACCCAAAATGAGGCCTTCCCCAAGATCTTCCACTCCCTAGTCTTTTAAAAATGCACACATCCTTGAATAGTTGATCTTTAAGCAGATTAGCAAGCTTGTAACAGCTGCCCAATTCCTGTAA
Organism: Vespertilio murinus; assembly: GCA_963924515.1. Classification (NCBI taxonomy): domain Eukaryota; kingdom Metazoa; phylum Chordata; class Mammalia; order Chiroptera; family Vespertilionidae; genus Vespertilio; species Vespertilio murinus. Next base: position 49,226,347 of record OZ004707.1, read on the forward strand.
AACCTAATCAAAAGGGAAACTGATGTAAACATATGATCTCTGTTTTGATTGAAGAAAGAACCAAAGCAACATTAAAAAAAAAAGTCCTTTAAATTCAAATCCTCTAATGATGCACACACTTTTTGGAATGCAGTGAGGGAAATGGTGTCGATGCTTATTAGAAAAGTCAGCAAAATAGCCTTCCGAGAGGCAGCACTTTCACATGCTCTCCTGTCACAGACGTTTGTAGAACTTGGTTTTTATAAGCCCCTTCGAAGTTTGAGGGGCCTGGCAATCCCCTGTCCCTAGTAAAAGCCTGTGAACTGCTCTCCCTCCCTCAGCTCTGGTGACCCCACCTTCAAGCTAGGGAGCCACTGCCTGCTATCCGTGACAGCGTCCCCTCCCCCCAAGCCTGGGTTAGAGACCACAGATTGTTACAGACCAGATTGCTATCTCCTCTCAAAATGCAACTGGTTATTTACTTGTATGCATTTTCTTTTTTAATCCGTCGGAACGGATGTGGAAACTTCGTGAGCCAGCGACTGTGAGTGTGTGAGTGTGTGGGGGAGGGGGCGCGGGGGGAAGGAGTTGTGTGGGTGTCCAGTGCACGCTGTCTGCCGGCGGGTTTTTAAGAGCACTCAGGTGTCAAACTGGGGTTTCCCCCTGCCCCCCCTTCCCTCCCTCCTTTTTCCGGTTCTCGGTGAAATCTTTCAGATCTGGAAATCAAAGGCATCAGTGAGCATTGCGTTTTCACCCTGCAGACAAAATCACATTTAAGAAAAATCAGAGGAACCTCCAACTCTCAATGACTCCAAATTGACCGAAAATTCCATACCAAGTTTTTCAAAGAAAAGAATGTGCCTTAAATTATACACCTCGCAGCAACAAAAAAAAACACCCATACCCCATTATGCCACTGTATAAAACATGTGCGATATGAATATATGTTTCCCATAGCCACTTTCCACATACCGAATTAAGAAAAAAAAAAAAAAAGGTTTCAAAGACATCAAGTAGCATAAAGCACGCTGTACTGCAGGGACCGAGGCGGAAGAAACGCATTTAAAAGCGCCGACGAAAATGGCGTGCAGCATAATTACCTCCAATTGCTGTTCGCTTGACACCCTGACACTAATTCTATTCAAGCCATGGGGAAATAGATGTTTTAAAAAAAAGCACTCTTTTCCCCCAAACGCTGGAGCTCGCGGGTGCCGCGAGAGGTCATTAAGGGAAGGAAAGGGTAAAGTTTCCAGCGTGCAAAAAAAAAAAAAAAAAAGAAAAAAAGAAAAAATAATAATTAAATACCCCATTTAAAATAAAAAGCGTCTACGTGGATCGACAGCCTTTAATGCCCACGTTTTTTTTTTAACGCTTGCCCTGTACGCGGATTGATTTATTTTCCCCCCCTCTCTCTTCCCCTTTCAGCGTTCCCCCGCCAGATGGATTTTTGCTACTGCAGATCAGCAGAGGGTGTCAGATCTTCCCGAGTGCACCAGGCTGGAACGAGCAGAGCTTCTTAGCAACTCTCTTCTTCCCTCCCCCCTCCCCACGCTCGCGCTCCCTCCCTCCCTCAGACAACTCGCCGCCCTCCCACCACCACCACCACCCCCTCCGCTCTCCCCTCTCCCCTCTCCCTCCCCCCGCCCTCCGCCCCCTCCGCGCAATTCCGAAAGAGCAGAGAAGCCAGAGAGAGAGAGAGAGAGAGAGAGAGAGAGAGAGAGAGAGAAAGGGGAACAAGAAACGAGCCTTGTAACCGAGATCCAGAGCCCAGGGGGTGGGGAGAAGAAGACGAAGAAGAAGAAGAAGAAAAAAAAAAGGCTCAAGAGGAGCTGAAGGGAAGGAGACGGGGAAAAATAAAAAAGAGGATGGACAGCCGGCACACAACGCCGCGGTTGCGGGAATTTTCCAGCGCCATTGGCTCGGCGGCGGCGGCGGCGGCGGCGGCGTGAGGGGTTTCAGCACCGGGGGCGCTGGACAGCGGCGCCGCGGGGCGGGGGCACCGCCGGCAGCCCGCGGCCACCGCCGTCCGGAGCGCCGGCCGGCCGGCCAGCCTGCAGCCTCGCCGCCCGGAGCCGCCGAGAGCCCCCGCTTTGTATCAGGGAGGCAAGGTCAGTCCGACGCGCAGCCATGCCCAGGCAGTGCGCCTGCCCTACGCGGCGGCAAGCCCTCTGCTTGTGTCTTCTCTAACGTGCACTTGCTTCTTCTCCTAATTGCTAGCTAGCATTGTTCCCTTCCCTTAGCGAGAAGAAGACCGCTAGAGGGGATTCTGTGTTTTTTTTTAAGGGTGCGTTTTTTTCATTTGTACGTATATATATCTATTTAACCTCCTTTTTTTTTTCTTTCTGTTAAGGTGTAGGGAGAGTGGGGTTATTTTTTTTCTACTTCTTTTTTCTTCTTCTTCTTTTTGCTTGCCTTGCACTACGTGCCTGGATAGTTCGTGGGTATATAATTATTGACTGGTTCTTGGGTTGTTGCAGTGCGGGGGGGTTAGGGAGGAAGGAATCCACCCCCACCCCCCCAAAAAAACCCTTTGCTTCTCCTTCCCTTCCCCCTGGGTTCGGACGCTGGAGCACTAAATGAACTTGAATTGTGTCTGTGGCGAGCAGGATGGTCGCCGCCGTTACTTTGTGATGAGATCGGGATGAATTGCTCGCTTTAAAAATGCTGCTTTGGATTCTGTTGCTGGAGACGTCTCTTTGTTTTGCCGCTGGGAACGTGACCGGGGACGTTTGCAAAGAGAAGATCTGTTCCTGCCATGAGATAGAGGGGGACCTCCACGTAGACTGCGAGAAAAAGGGCTTCACGAGTCTGCAGCGCTTCGCGGCCCCGACCTCGCAGTTCTACCACCTCTTCCTGCACGGCAATTCCCTCACCCGACTCTTCCCTAATGAGTTTGCCAACTTTTACAATGCGGTTAGCTTGCACATGGAAAACAATGGCCTGCACGAGATCGTCCCCGGGGCTTTTCTGGGGCTGCAGCTGGTGAAGAGGCTGCACATCAACAACAACAAGATCAAGTCCTTCCGCAAGCAGACTTTCCTGGGGCTGGACGACCTGGAGTACCTCCAGGCTGACTTCAATCTGTTACGGGATATAGACCCGGGGGCCTTCCAGGACTTGAACAAGCTGGAGGTGCTCATCCTCAACGACAATCTCATCAGCACCCTGCCCGCCAACGTGTTCCAGTACGTGCCCATCACCCACCTGGACCTCCGGGGGAACCGGCTGAAGACGCTGCCCTACGAGGAGGTCCTGGAGCAGATCCCGGGCATCGCCGAGATCCTGCTGGAGGACAACCCGTGGGACTGCACCTGCGACCTGCTCTCCCTGAAAGAATGGCTGGAGAACATCCCCAAGAACGCCCTCATCGGCCGGGTGGTCTGCGAAGCCCCCACCAGACTGCAGGGGAAGGACCTCAATGAGACCACCGAGCAGGACTTGTGTCCTCTGAAGAACAGGGTGGATTCTAGCCTCCCGGCGCCCCCCGCCCAAGAAGAGACCTTCGCGGCGCCGGGCCCCCTGCCAACTCCCTTCAAGACAAATGGGCCCGAGGATCGTGCCACCCCGGGCTCGGCTCCGGGCGGAGGTACCAAGATCCCAGGCAACTGGCAGATCAAAGTCAGACCCACGGCCGCGATCGCGTCCGGCGGGGGCGCCCGACACAAACCCCCGGCTAACGGTTTGCCTTGCCCGGGGGGCTGCAGCTGCGACCACGTCCCCGGGTCCGGGCTCAAGATGAACTGCAACAACCGCAACGTGAGCAGCTTGGCTGACCTGAAGCCCAGGCTGCCCAACGTGCAGGAGCTTTTCCTGCGAGACAACAAGATCCACAGCCTCCGCAAGGCGCACTTGGTGGATTACAAGAGCCTCGTCCTCCTGGACCTGGGCAACAACCACATCGCCGCGGTGGAGAACCGCACGTTCCAGCACCTGGCGGACCTGCGCTGGCTGTACATGGACAGCAACTACCTGGACAGCCTGTCCCGGGAGAAGTTCGCGGGGCTGCAGAACCTCGAGTACCTGAACGTGGAGTACAACGCCATCCAGCTCATCCTCCCGGGCACCTTCCACGCCGTGCCCAAGCTGAGGATCCTCATCCTCAACAACAACCTGCTGAGGTCCCTGCCCGCGGACGTGTTCGCCGGCGTGTCGCTGTCCAAGCTCAGCCTGCACAACAACTACTTCATGTCGCTGCCCGTGGCCGGGGTGCTGGACCAGCTCACGTCCATCATCCAGATCGACCTGCACGGGAACCCGTGGGAGTGCTCCTGCCCCCTCGTGCCTTTCAAGCAGTGGGCGGAGCGCCTGGGCCCCGAGGTGCTGCTGAGCGACCTCAAGTGCGAGGCGCCGGGGAACTTCTTCCGCAGGGACGTCCTGCTGCTGCCCAACGACGAGCTGTGCCCGCAGCTCTCCGCCTCGCCCACGCTCCCCGCGCCGCCGCCGCCCGGCCGGAACGGCACCGCCGCCGCCGCCGCCGCCGGGCCCGCCGAGGCCGGCACGCGCGCCAGCAACTCCTACCTGGACACCAGCCGCGTGTCCATCTCCGTGCTGGTGCCGGGGCTGCTGCTGGTGTTCGTCACCTCCGCCTTCACCGTGGTGGGCATGCTCGTGTTCATCCTGAGGAACCGCAAGCGCTCCAAGAGGAGAGACGCCAACTCCTCCGCGTCCGAAATCAACTCCCTGCAGACGGTCTGTGACTCTTCCTACTGGCACAGCGGCGGGCCTTACGCCGCCGCCGCCGCCGCCGCCGACGGCGCGCACCGGGTCTACGACTGCGGCTCCCACTCGCTCTCGGACTGAGACCACCCCAGCCGCCCCTCCCGGGGCAGAGCCGGGGAGGGAGGAGAGGGGGAAGGCGCTGCTCCCCCCTCCGGCCCCCTCCCCATGGGTCAGTCCCTGCAGCCCAGATCCAAGCCCCAGGCCCCCAGACCCAAGCCCAGCGCGCCCCGAGCGAGGCTTGCTTGATGGACACAAGTGAATGCAGAACTGTGAACTCGCTCCACCGAGAGGGGCTGCCTCCCGAGCTCCCCTCGCTGGAAACAAAGAGCAGACTGTGGCTGCCAGGGCGCCGCCAAATCGCTCTTGGCTGCCACCAGCCCGGGCCCAGAGAGAGTGTCTCCCCCTTTAGACAATGCCCAGCAAGCGGGGTCCCCCTGCTCAGAGACCCACAGTGCCCGGGACACCCCCTCCCCTCCGCGGAGGAGGAGGAGGAGGAGGAGGAACTGGTGGGGGATGGCTTGCCGTGGCCCCCCCCCCCCCGTACCCTCATCGATATACACGTACCCACAGCTATAGAGAGAGATCGATATCTATTCCCCCCCCCCCTGTGGATTAGCCCCGCGAGGAGGGGGCGTGGTCGTTCCCTGCCGGCGACGCAGGAGTGGGCAGTTGCACGAAGGCATGAATGTATTGTAAATAAGTAACTTGGACTTCTTGAGAAAAAACAAAACACACTCAACACAACAAAAAGTGCTGCATGGCTCGCATGGAATCCGCGCGCTCCAGGGACGCTGCCCGCCCTCCCCGGCGGCGACCGGAGAGAGCGTCCGTCCGTCCGTCCGTCCGTCCGTTCCCGGCGCCGCCCGCCCTCCTCCGCCCCCGATAAGTCCCATCGTATCAAACTTTTCCAGACACAAGTACAGTATAATCAGAAGTGCCATTTCGCCATTGTTTGTGATCGGTAGGCAGTTCGGAGAGTATGTTTACTGTGAACAAAAAAAATATGTTAAGGTTTTTTTTTATTTAAGACATCTGCATGATCCGTCATCAGTCCATTTTATGAGTTTTTTTTAAAAAATGTATTTGGTTGCGAGGCGTTTTCCCGGGTTGTTTGGGGTTCGTCCTTTGAGTTGGATGGTGATGTTTGTTTCGGTTTTATTTTATTTTATTTTATTATTTTTTTGGGGGGGTGTTTTTTTCTATGCATTTCCAATTAAGGCCTTCCATCTGAATGTAAAATAAGTACCCATGGTTTCTATTATAGTATCGGTGTAATTATTAAAAAAATAAGAGAAAAAAAAAGAAGAAAAGATTTTCGAGGCAGTTAAGCATGACCAATTAATGTCACTCTAGTTGCTTAGGCTGAGATCCTACGGTAGCAATTCTGTGCTGGTGTAAATCTTACTTACCAAGTAGGGGGAAAGAGCAGAGGAAGCACGTGGAACTTACTAATTCTATTCAAGGATTTTATAATGGCATATTTTTTCAGTATTAAAGTGAAAATGTTTTCAACTCTTGGTCCTTACATTTTTCCAGCCTCATATATTTGCAACTGGTGAACCTGGATTTGCGGTGGAAGGGACAGGGGAGAGGGAGGGGGCGGGGGTGGATCCCTTCCAGAGCTGCTTCAAGGCTCTTCCTCTAATCCTCTTCCTTAGCTTTCACCTTTTACGCAGTTCCCGTCCCTTCCCCCTCCATCCCCGCCCCGACTTTTCCAGATTTTCCTGTGGATTAAGTAAGGTCTTCCCCCAACAGCGCCCTCCCCCCCCCCCCTTCCTTATGCGGCAGTGGATCCCGTTATTAATACTGGAAATCCCTCCTGCTGCGGTTCTGCTGCTGCTGCACACACTGCAGATATACTGAGGATGTTAGGAAAGATTTGATTTAATTGACTCTGCCTAGATCGGTCTCATTAAACAGAGTGGCGATTTCATTGGTCAGCATTCTTCAATGAAAGACAGCCTTAATGACTGGCATTTGAGATGCTGCTGGCATTTTGAATTCAACATCTGCTGAAAACTGGTAAAACTAATTAATGCCCACCCACCCCGCCCGCCCCAGCAACTGCATTTTGTAATTGGTTAAAAAACACTTATCTTTATGGAAATCAATCATTATCCTGAAGAAGTGTTTCTATCCCATCATTTGGATTTCTGGTTGTGACTCAGTAATTAACAAAAAAACACAGCATTGAACTGTTTGAATTTTATGAGCCCATGTAACTCTGGCCTCAATTTTGTTCCTCTGGGATTTCCAAGTGGTCTGCTTTATCAGCAGTTAAGGGACAAAAAGCAAACAAAACTACACATATTGATGGGGTCTGCATTCCACCACATATCCACCACTGAGAAAAGTGTTAAAAGACTGCAGACCACAGATCAAGAAAAAAAAATATTTATATAGATTGTAAAGGAGCAAACAAAAGCCCCCAGAGCAGTTGTAAGAAGATTTGCCTTCTAGAACTCATATTCTAAGGACAAGTTATTTCCCCAGAACAGTGACAGTGATGTTCTGGAGTATGTATTATTTATTTTAATGCTTTTTAAATAAAATCTTTATTATAAACCATGACTATTCCTAAGGCCATTCATCATTTCCTCTCTTGATTCTTTTGCTTGTGGACTACATTTCATAGTGGTGAAATTGTAACCTACAAATATTATAAGTTGCTTTTTATTTATTATTCATATGAAGGCCTTAATTTCTTTCATGGGAAGTACAACTGGGTTTCTGGTAAGCAATAGACAGATTTATTTGTGATGGAAAATTTGGGAAAAGGGAAAAGCCACGTATTCAACAGTATTATGACTTTAAGAAGGCAAAGAAAAGATGGCAGATGTTCTAAGTCTCTGGTGGAAAGTGACACTTAACTAAAAATACCTAGTGAGGCATGATAGTAATTTTTAAAACTGATACATTATTAATCTAAGTCATGAAACTAGAACTTCTCATAGAACTAGATCCTTCTCACAGGGTGCACTGGGGCAAAGAGCCTTCCTTCATACTAATTTTAAAAATTATAATATTAAAGATAAGGTTAAAGGGTTAAATTGTTCTTAAAATATTACCTTTGAGTGGTACTCAATGGTTTACATAATGACTTAGGTGAATTACCCCAAGCACAACATAGTTTAATAAAATACTGCTACTTCCATTATACCAATGAGAATAATGAAGCTAAAAGAGAATAAGCAATAACTCAATAATTTATAACTGTTAAATAGAGGAGCTGGATTTAAACTTCAACACCTCATTCTGTGAATAGTCATTTATATTTACCTGATGGCTTTTTAAAATATAATATTCCAAATAAAGAACCCAGGTTGTGTCTTCTCATTTGAGTATATATTGGTGGCCTTTTATATATTGAGTATGTCTTGTAGCAAAAGATAATCATCCTACATTTAGAAGAGGTGTTCTCCAAGAGTGTGTAAGAAGACTTACATATAAGAAAAAGGATGAATGTGCTATATGAATTTAAGAAGTATAAAAATTCATATGATTAAATCTAAATGATCTATACATAGATTCTAAAAATATTGGGATGATCAAATATTTTAATATATAATACTACTTGTTAAGATTTATGTAGAAAAGATGTCCAGTGAGACATATAAAAGGACATATATTATTTTGAGAGTGTTTTATTTATTTTGATAAGTATCTTGATCAGAGTTACGTATATAAACTTTTATATATGCTTATATGTTGTTTGAAGGATTCAAAATACTTATGGCCTCACCATATCATTATCATTTAGGTGGGTTTAGCTTCTTGTTTTTGTTTATTTTTACATAAAATGCTCACATAACTGTAGTTGTCATTTGTTTTTGTTGCGATACCTTGTTTCTAGCTATATCACCTTTTAATTTACCAAAGCAAAAGAGATTGTAGTTGTGCTAGGTGGAAAAGGAGGAAAGAAAGAGATATTTTATTTAGTTCCATTCTTTTAAAAAAGTAGTAGGTTCAATGATCGCTGCTCTAACTAAGAATATTTTAAAATTTAAATTGCTGCCATAGAAAATTTATCGCTTACCCATTTTTACATGTTTACCTAGAAGGAAGCTGGAATAGTTTATTTAACATCAACATAACATGATTATTTTTCTTAACAGTATTTATATAAGATGTAATTAGAATTGCCAGGCATTTTAGAAAGTATTAAAATTATAGTGGTGATTCTAAGGAGAGTTTGTCAATATTGTTTTTTCTAGGTTACTAATAAATGTTTTTCTTTTGGTATGCACAAAGAGACGGATAAATCTGTAAGGGTGAACACAGAGGTGTGTGTTTTCAATGTGTTTACAGAATATTAAGTAGAATGATTTCCAATTTTGCTTTTTTGCTAGCTTATTTATGAATACCTTTTTTGTGTGTGCTTATTTGAAGAAAATGAAAATACAAAATGTGCTAAAAATTTAATTTTGGCATGCATTAACTTTTGGTCCATTTTCTCTCTATTGCAGTCTATTCCAAATGCAACACATTTAGTTTTTAAAAGATAAATTCTGTATGATATCAACAGATGCAGTAAATAAATACTCAAGACTTTGTTATATGATCTGCTTCAATGTGGCCTTGATCCATTAAAACAAGGATAAAATAAATAACCTTCATGTAATTCCATGGCATTTTCTTTTATCTATAAAGTTGCCAAAACTGTTATCATTAAAAGAAACAGGAAGTGTGGAAAAAAATTCTTGGCATTGAAACTTAAAGAAAGGCCACTAAATAGCTTTAGGAAAGCACATATTACAACCAAGACAATTTTGAAAACTGAACCAATATTGACTCTATGGTGGCCTATTGAAATATGGTTGGGTTTCAGAAAAAGTTAGTTAACATAATAACAAATTGAGTGTTTAACAACTATAATTTTATAATGAAATGGACCACTGAAGAAATCATCTTAGATACTGAAACCCAGTATAACCCTTTGGCCTCGATTGCCTGGCAATTTCACTTTATTGACTGATACCTCAGTTTTGTCTAATTAAATACTCTTCTCCTTTCATTTACTTGCTAAATATATATTACATTACATACTTGAAATATAATTATATTTCCCACTTGAACTTTGCACAAAGCTTATTGGAGAAGAATTATCTAAAATTTCAGAGAATTTCAAAGGTTTTAGAACATAAATGTTCAATTGGCAATTACTACATGAAAAATATTGTAGACATTATCTTGGGAAAAGAAAATAAGGCAGTTCTAATCTCAAGAAGTTTATGACCTGCAAAGATGTGATATATACATCATTATAATTATAAAATAGTATATCACTGGCAGTTTTTAAAGGCTGCCACTATAATTTTGTGTTTCTTTCTTTTAAGTATGTGATGTTTTTGACCACTTGGAAAAGTGCAGTTGTTGCATCATTTTTACTAACTATTATACAAATAGTTTAAAATTTTAAAACAGTGTTGTAAAATGAAAGAAGCACTTTAAATGCTTTACTGGTTTCATTTTTTCTTTTGTAAAATAGGGAAAAATGTCTAATTTTAATGTCAGTAAGAGTTTTCTGGCTAACCATTCTAAAATGAATCAACCAAACCATTTTTTTTTTCTTAACAGGTGAATGATAGTTTTCCAATTTTAGTTATTTGAGAAATCCAATATGAGTTAATAACATTGAATTAAACTATGTTATATAATATCATAAGAATTTCAAAAGAGCTGTCTCTGAAAATTTAGGTGTTTATATTATATATAGATTATAGAATTATAGAATAGATTATAGAAACATTAATATATCATTATATATACTTTTTAAAATCTTACTGTAAAGCTAATAATCCCAAAGCCATTGCTTGCTTAGTAAAACCTCATGTTCAATTACTAACTATTCTGCTCCAGATGCACAAGTACAAAGGTTTAACAAGCAGAAAGCAGTAAGCAAAGCCATGCATTGTGTCCATTCTATACCTTGTTCCATTTACTCTAACTCCATTTCTTTCCTTGGAAGAAAATTACAGGAAGGAAACATGTCCAGCTGCAGCCTATCAATAGAAAAAGTCAATACTTATTGAAACATGAGAAATGCTTCAAATATAGATAATAAATGGTCAATCCGTAGTGTTTTCAATGAAGCATTTTCTGACTCACAAATAGGGGATGAGCAGAAAAGGATCACTATTACATACAATATAATGACTCTTACCACATTTTGTGATATTTATTGTGCACTCTTCTTTTTCAAATCAATAAATTTTTAACATTTTCAAACTGCATGATATGAGAAAATAACACTCATTATTTTGATAATAATATGATTTAAATAGTATTATGTGTACATACGTAGAACATTTTGCTACTTCCATAAAATAACAAATTACAAAATAGTAAATGAATTTGAAATAATGCCATTTTCTACACACCACAGTAAAATCTACCTGTTTTAATCCAGGTATTTATATTTATTGAAAGCCAGGTCATTATTTTATATAATTATAAGAAATTCTACATGACTAAGTTATTATATCTAAAATTTTGTTATCTAATATGTTAAATGATGTCACATAATAATAATTTGCTAATTTCTGTTCAGTTAGATATTATTTGTAGCTAATTTGATACAGTGTGAGTTCAGTTAACTTTATTTACTTGAATATATTTAGCACTGGATTTGTTTTGGTGTCATATAACAAATGGCTGACTGTGGCTTTGTCATCATTGAGTTGCAAATGTATGTTAGTAAACATTTCGAGATTCCTAAATTATTAGTCTAATTTGATTTAAACCATCATCAAGTTGAATTGAAAGGGAATGAAATTACTAAAGAGCTTAATGCTGTTTTTTTCCCCCTATTTCCTGAATGACTAAGTGTTTTTCAGTGTCTCAATACTTTAATGAGAGAGTTTAACCATATTAATTTATTTTTAGTCAGAAAAATATTACATTTATTTTTTTTTACTTTTCAGCAAAACTTTGGATGACATTTGTATTTTTCACCCAAATGGTCAGTTCTCCAACAACCAGATTTCATGCTACAGATGGTATTTTGTATGCTAGACATTAAGACGTAAGAAGCAGAGTATTCCAGGAGGTTATTGCATGTTACGGTATAATATTATGAGGAGTAAGACTTGAAGCCAAAAAACTAACAACTGAAAACAAGAATAATCCCCAAGAAATGTATTACATGGAATGCCATATTACTCTTTTACTTAAATTTATAACATTAAATTAAGAGGAAAGTCAGATCAGAGCACTTTTTCTAACATTTGCATAAGCATGACATAACTTATAGCTAGCCCCAAACTATCTATGCCAGTTTTTTATAATATGTTTTAGCCTTTTCATATGGATTGCTAATTAAATTTTCTTTCATCTGTCTTGGATTAAAGAAAAAAAAAACAACAAAAATGATGGTTAAAATAAACTTGTATAATGAAGAGCTATGAGTAAAATAAAGCGGAAGGGGTGATGGTATTTCTTATTTAGGGTGGTCCTAGAAGTCCGCTCTGAGGAGGTATTCCATGAACGGAGTGAAAAATGATGAGACAATTATTTGAATCTTAGGAGAAGGTGGAGTCATGGGAAATAAATTAGCAAGGACAAAACATCCTGATTAAAAGTTGTGCATGGCTGTTTAAGGATTAGAAATTGTGATAGAGACTTGACTTGGGATGGTGAACACACGATACAATGTATAGAAAATGTGTGGCAGAGTTGTGCATCTGGAATCTATCATTTTGTTAACATTCAATTAAAAAGGAAACGAAAAAAATAATTAAAAAGAAGGCAAGATTAGCAGATATTTGACCAAAAGCAGGGATGAAGTTGAAGAGGTAGAGAGCAGCCAGATAATGTCTTATAAGCCATAGCATGGAATTTAGATGTTAGTTCAAGTACAACAGAGTTTGATGCAGCCAAGTGATATGATCCAAATAGTATATTTAAATAGTTATTTTGACTAAATGTTGAGAGTCAATTATAGGGGGCAAGGAGCTGCTATTGCAAAGTTTGGCAAGGACATGATGGTGTCTTGGGTGGTAGTGGTAGCAGTGGACAGAAGGAGGCTGGATGGTAAATGTTTAGTGTCCAAACGAACTCTGTATTAGAGCAGAGATGGGAGTGAAGGAACGAATACATAGTTGTATGTGAGTGTGTGTGAGTTGTGTGTGTGTGTACAGAAGGAAAGGCTAGAGGAAGCAGGTTTTGGGTTCTGGTTAGAGTTTGAGCATGTTAACTTTGAGATGACTGTATACATATTCTGGGTGGGCTGTTGGACATGGGAATATAGAGCTCAGAGTGAGTCAAGGGAGGAATTGAGTTGGTCACTAGTCTTTTACTGATGGCTCCATTTTTATAGAATTAAAAACTACGCCTAAGGTTGCATTTTACTGGTATACTCTACCTTCAGGGCAGACTTATTGACAATTGAATATAAACTGGATTTTAGACAGAAATCATATAGGAAAGGTATGAAGCAGGTGTAATATGTATACATTTCCCCCTCAAACCAGAAAACTATGTAAAGCCTAGAAAAATATTTATTGTTACAAACCAATTGGAAACAGACAATAACCGAGTGGGAAAAGATAATAAAAGGAGCTTGTGACATAAAGGTGCAAACGCAAACTTAAAATTGAAATGCTCAAGTGTTTTGCTTTAGTAAGAATATTTCCGAATGAGAGGAAAATAGTCATATTCATTACCGGTGACAAAAGACACTTAACTTTATTTTTTAGACAAGTAGAAAGATTTCTGGCAAAGAAAGATTAACTTTAGGAATCAGTAAGACAAGAATGAGAATCAGGTGATTTTTATTTGGTAGTTATTCAGAGGTGGCACTTTTTTTTGGAAGCTTTTATTTTACCCTGGCTTGTAGGCAACTCTGTGATCTGGTAATCTCAAAACAATTAGGTCACATGTAGTATTTAGTCCTACCTTTGTGTAGACAGCACAATAACAAAGATTTTGTGTTTTCTTCATATAGCCAACCATTTCATCCACACCATTCAGCTCACCATCACAGTCTCTAATCCCCAACAATGCAAATGTAATTGAAGTTAATCTTCTAAGTAAATTGTGATTACTTTTCATTTTATTTTAGTCCTGCTGCAATTCAAATATTCATTTTGGACATTGTACAAGAATAGTCTTACCTTTTTCATAAGCTCCGAGTGGCTTCATTCTTTCTGTATATGTGTAATGCCCTGTTGTAAATACTTAGTTTATTGTTAAAGAAAAAATTAAAAGCCGCTGAGAGCTCCTTTAGTGCCTCACAACACAGCCTCATGGTGCTACTGAGTTCAGTCTTTGGAATCATATATGAGGTCCAAAACGTTGAGCCTGTAGTCAGAGGGCCTTAATTTCTTACTGGGCTCTTCCCTAGCTCTGATCCTAGGTTAGGCTTTAGTGCTGATGAGTCCTAATTTTCATACCTATGATGATAATGTTGAACTAGATAGAATCAAGTGGCCAGGAAACTTTCTCTGTTATAATACACACTAGGGGCCTAGTGCATGAAAATTCATGCATTGGAGGGGGGGGGTCCCTTAGCCTGGCCTGCCCCCTCTCACAGTCTGAGAGCCCTCAGGGGCAGGAGGTGACCCAGCAATCAGGGGAAGGAGACCTCCCCTCCCCCATCACACCTCTGCTGCTGCCACTGCTGGCATTGCAAGCATTGGCAGGCTCTGGTTACCTGAGCCTCGGGCAGCCCTGGGCCACTGGGCAGCCGCCATCTGAGACTTGCCTGCACCTTGGGCCTTGGGCCAGACCTGGGCGGCTGGGGAACTGAGGGGATTAGGAGACTCTGGAGGTGGACTTGCAGAGCAGCCTTGCTGTGCACCTGCCACCCCAATGGGCTGAGGAGACGAGGTGCTGCCATCTTTTGTTTGTGAGCACCGCCATCTTTGAGGGCATGACAGTCAATTAGCATATTTCCTCTTTATTAGATAGGATTTTTTACTTTGTGTACTAAGATGGAAAATATAGGGCAATATGTAGATATGCAAATAAATATGCAGATCACATTTATAAAATAAGAGAGAAAACAAATTTCTATTTATAAATTTTAAAATTTTATAGACATTCAAATTTAAATATGATATAATTTTAACATGTCACCAAATATTTTCCTTTATTTCTTTTCAATCATTTGAAAATATAAAAAAATATTCTTAGTCCATAGGCAACATAAAAACAGGCGGCAGGATTTATCTGGCCTTTGGGAGGTAGTTTGCCCTTCCCGAAACTAGATTAAATTCCTTTAATAAAATGCAAATAATATTTATTATATATTCATTAAAACATCACAAAATATTTTGCTTTATCCAAATTATATAGAATTTAAAAAATTATACAGTATAGTTGTCTAAATTTTTTTTCATTCAGTGTAGAGATATTGTATGCCAGGGATATTATCAGAATATAATTATAAAAATATGTATAAAGTAGGCCACGGGTAAAAGCGTTATTGAAGAGAACTGACAACAAACTAATGATGTTTGATTAAGAATTACTGGAGTGGTTAAGAGTCCCATCTCTAGAATTAGACTGTATCAATTCTACTTCTAGCTCTGGCTAGCTGCGTGAACTTGATAAAGTTATTAACCTTTTAAGCTCTTTGATTTTCCCCCTTGTAAAATGCAAATGGCAATGATAGTGCCTACCTTATAGTAATCTCCTGAATATTAAATGTGTTAAAAAGATTTTGATACATTGTGAACTTTCAGAAAGCACTAGCTATTATTTGTGGTTCTCTATTGCATAAATAATTTTACATAATACTCAGAACAATTATATATGATAGGTGACTTATTTAGATCACTATTTTACAAATAAAGAATCTGAGGATTAGAATGCAACTCCCAGGACACTGCTCAGTGGCACAGCCAATATGCAAAGTCAGATCAGAGAGACACTAAAATTTCATTTTTCTTCCTTTTGTGCCTCCACTTTCCAAGTTTCATTTAAATCTTCACTTTTTAGCTGCATTTTGCTAATCTACAGAAGATAAGTCAGAAAAAAAGAACTCATGTAAATAGCACCAAGAAATGACAAAACGGCAAAACGGCTTAATACATTCTCTCTCTCTCTCTCTCTCTCTCTCTCTCTCTCTCTCTCTCTCTCTCTCTCTCTTTCTCTCTCTCTCTCTGCAAGAGATGGGTTATACAAACAGTTTTAAGCCAGGCAGGTGTCACTTAGTGGTTGAGCATTCACCCATGGACCAGGAGATCATGGTTTGATTCCAGGTTAGGGCACATGCCCTGGTTTCAGGTTTGATCCCCAGCTGATTGATGATTCTCTCTCATCATTGATGTTTCTATCTCTCTCTCCCTCTCCGGAAATCTGGAACAGGCATCTCAAGCAGGTGTACTACCAAACCTCTTAAGAAAATGTCTCCTCTCTCTTCAATAAAAACATTTAAAAAAACATTTTAATAACAGCATGGTTACCAAATCATTTTAAATGCTAGCATTTTAATGTCAAAGAGATGTTTGGCAGGAGTAATGTTTCTTAGTGCTTCAAATTACACATGTAATTTTTTTTTTTTTTAAATGCAGAAATCAGAAGGATTGCTTCTTCATCATCTCAGAAAATGGGAAAGGGACATTTTGTCTTTTTGCTGATTTCAGGATATCCAATAGAATTGGAAAGGGAATTCAGACTACTGCTTAAAGCAAGCAAATTCTCCACCAAAATCAATTATAGAATTGGAGCAACTATTATATCTGCCTTTGAAGACTTCATATTAGTTGTATACAAGGGACCATAGTTCTTTTTTTGCTTGGCATAGCACCTATCTATAAATGGATCTGTAATATAATAGTGAGAACGCTAATAATAATGATATCGTTTTGGAAGGTGATTCATTTCACCTTCCAATGCCAAAAGTGAAGCGGGCTTCCATGTCAGAATGCATTTATTGGCTCAGGATAGGAAACGTGCTCTCCTCCCACAGACTACTTCCAACACACTGTTTTTTGACTCTGCTATTTATGGAACTATAGTCCATTATTCAAAGGCCTAAGACATATAAAACTGTAACATACAAAAATGAGTTTTTCCTACCATTATTTTTATTAAGGTATTATATGTGTACATTGCTTACCATTACCCCCCCACACCTCCCATACATGCCCTCCCTCCCCAGAGTTCTGTGTCTATTGGTTATACTTATATGCATGCATACCAGTCCTTTGGTTGATCTATTATCTCACCCAGATCTCCCTACCCTCCCTGCTGTCATTTGACAGTCTGCTTGTTGTTTTATTGTCACTATATCTATCTTTCTGTTCATTAGTTTATAATGTTCTTTATTATCCATAAATGAGTGAGGTCATGTGGTGTTTCTCTTTCATTGATTGGCTTATTTCACTCAGCATGATGTTCTCCAATTCCATCCAGGTTGCTGCTAATGAAGAGAATTCCTTCTTTTTTATGGCAGCATAGTATTCCATCGTGTAGATGTGCCATAGTTTTCTGATCCATTCATCTGCTGACGGGCACCTAGGCTGTTTCCAAATCCTAGCTATTGTAAATTGTGCTGCTATGAACATAGGGGTGCATATATCCTTTCTGATTGGTGTTTTTAGTTTCTTGGGATATATTCCTAGTAGGGGGATTACTGGGTCAAATGAGAGTTCCATTTTCAGTTTTTTGAGGAAACTCCATACTGTTCTCCACAGTGGTTGCACCTGTCTGCATTCCCACCAGCAGTGCACGAGGGTTCCTTTTTCTCTGCAACTGAGGCACCATAGAGAGCGCCATAGAGAAACAAAAATGATTTCTTGATTTGAAAATTGGAGAAACACAGCATCAAACAAGATAATAGTCCTTAATATAGGACTTACTCTGATTTTAGGAAATACTTTGAATCTTTGAGAGAAATGTATGATCCTATATTATAAAAGCCTAATATGCTAAGTGTCCAGTCATTCAGTTGGCAGTTCAGCCAATTAAAGTATAATTCTATATCATAAAAGCCTAATATGCTAAGTGCCTGGTCAATTGGTTGGCCATTCAACCAATCAAAGTCTAATATGCTAATGATATGCTAAGACTGCTCAACCTCTCACTATGATGTGTACTGACCACCAGGTGGCAGATGCTCTGATCGGTAAGTTAGCTTGCTGCTAGGGTCTGAGCTTGATGGGTCAGACATGTCCTGGAGTCATCCCGTGGTCCTTCCCTGGTTGGCCAACCTCCTGTGTCTCCCTCTGGCCCTGATCATGCACTGGTGGGGTCCTTTAGCCTGGCTTGAACCCTCTCCCAATCCGGTACCCCTTGAGGGATGTCAGAGAGCTGGTTTTGGCTGATTCCACAGGTGAGGCCAAGGGACCCCACGGGTGCATGAATTCGTGCACTGGGCCTCTAGTATATAATGTTTTCCCACTGTTATTGATTTCAAAAGCCACTGCCTTCCTATCACTCACCAGCCTGTATACCTGTGTTTGTTTTTCCAGAACACTTATTTAGAAACTTGCAGGGCAGAACAAATAAATTCTTGATGTTCGATTCTCTGACTGGGAATTGAACCGGCAACCTAATTTAGAAAGGGTGGCAAAACAGACCAAGTTCCCATCTCAAAAACTGAATTCATGGTGGTCCAAAATAATAGGCTTCTGAATCGAAACTAATCATTCAGAGGCATAATAACACTACCGGTAATAATAGTAATAGTAAAACAAAAAGAGAAGTCATTGCATCTATTTCCTGTGGCTTTCAGGCTCATCTAAATCCAGTTGTGTGTCATTTACAACAAAGAGCTTGGCCTTCCTTCCATTGTACCATCTGTTGAAGCATAGGGTAGGTTACTGCTTCATGACCTAGTAGTTCAAAATAGCTCCAATTTCAGGAAAATGGGACACTCCATCTAACACATTTTCTCTATTAATCTATTTTTGAAGTTTCTACCCATATAGCCCAATTTCATGGGAATAAGATTAATTGGTCACAATAGAGTTTATTTTAAAACTGTGTACAATTCAAAGTTACCCCAATCCCACCTCTATTTGATGGATTGTTTTTTTCCTGTATAGACTCCATAAACCTAACAAATAAAATATTACTAATAAAAAACTAAGAGTCTATAACTAATCAGTATTCATCTCCTTAAGTATGTAACTGGGTGACTTTCTTACCCAATTCCATAAGCAAGTTTATTTCCTCTAATTTGGTGTATTAAGATGCTGATTGATTTTCCCTCTGAACTTACCATTTAGAGCCATACTTAATGAAACAAAAGGTCAGTTTGTTCTTATTTGCTACTCTTTTTGTAAAATCAGTAAGCAAATTCTACTTGTTGAAGGATTCTACCTCCTACCTTCTTTCAAAATAATTTGTCCCTGCCCTGGCTGGTGTGACTCATTTGGTTGGGAATTATGCTGTACACAGAAAGGTTGCTGGTTCGATTCCCAGTCAGAGAACATGCCCAGGCTGTGGCTTCATCCCTGCTAAGGGACATGCAGGAGGCAGCTGATCAGTGTTTTGCTCTCATATCCATGTTTCTCTTTCTCTCCCTAAAAATCAATAAAAAAGAAGTCAAAATAATGTATACTTATGTTAACACAGGAATACATAGATATTACTCACTAGTAGACAATAGGCAACATTTAGATTCTATTGTTGTTTTAAGTTCTTTCTAAGCAGGCCTCATGTCTTATGTATCTTTTTTTCTTCCTTTTTTGGGGAATAATAGATGACTAATGTTTGTTGATTGAAGGAACTTTTGTAAAAAGATAATATCTTTATGCTTTAAACATAGCCTTAATATAAGATTGGGCATATATTTTTTCATGACCACTGTACTGAGGTAGTTCCTTATTAGAAAGAAAACAAAACAAAACAACAACCTCTTTGATTCACAATTTTCTTAAATTTCAAGCAAATACATAACAAGAATATCGGCTATTTTTGCTAAATTATTTAACCCATATGTAGTGACATCAAAAACCCGTTGATTTACTGAAAAATAACTTCTACTTAACCCATAAATGTTTTGGCAAAACAAGGAAACAAAGTCACATTTGAGAGAGAAATTTACCCACATTTGCTCATTACCCCCCTGGAAAAAGAGGTGAAGAAATCCCCTAATGTATTTTCTAGGGATAAAATAATTTGATAGGAAACAAATAATGGACCTCCATTGTTTTGTGTTGTGAATACAGTGATTCTTTCCACTCCTGTGCTGCAATAAGACTGACAGTACTTGAGACAAAATTAAATGTAATTTTGACCCCGGCTGTGCAATTGAGTGCTGCTGCAGAGATAAATTTTGCTTTCCATATGTATGTTCTGGGGGCAGGGTAAAAATGACAGGAGACCATAGTTGGAAGGCTTAAAACTATTAATGTACTGATTATGGAGAGGAAAAATGGATCTCGGTTACTTAGATGCATCAAGACCTTTTGTTAATTGGGCAATTTGATTCCATGGAACTACAGATGAGTATGAATCCTATGATTTCAGCAGCCTAAAATTATGGCATAAATACTTAACTGTTAGATTTTTTTGGTATTAATGAATGTGTGACTCGTTTTCAAAGATTATTTGTTCTTTTGATTTAGTGTAGCCAGTAAACTGATTGATCTGTGTTTCACTTATATTAAAGATGAATTAGTTTTGTATTATATTTCTGAGTTATAAAATAGCTTGAAAAATATTTCTTATGCATTTCCATGATTACTTATTATTTACAATTAACTGGAAAACTAGATTTTTTTTCAAAATATGGCTTTATATATTTTATCATAATAAGAGTAATAGTATAATAAATTACAATTATTTTAAGCCAATACTAAAATCACACTCTAAATTTGTGTGAAGAGGTAAACAATTTCTCATATAGCTGTCTTATATTGAAAACCAGCTCAGAATGAAATATTTTTGATTAAGAGACCACAGTATCAAATTGAAGAATCTTACTATGGTACTCTAAAAATGTGCCAAGTGTTAAAATATATCACCCTGAAACATTAGTCAGGAGACCTGCACAGTTAATGGGAACCCTCAGTTTGACTAATTGTTGACATTAAGAAGGAAATTTCAAGGTCTATTAAGAAAGAAAATGAAAAACCAAGTGCATATGGGGTTTAGAGTGTATGTTGGAGTCTGGCAAAGACATGGACAAAAAGTGAAGAACAAAAATATAAAAAAAAGTTACAGTGAGGCCATGTGAATGTCAAGTGTTGTAAGAGGAACAGAGAGCTACTTGATCCATGGGTGAAACATGATTGTCCCTCAGAATGGCAATGTGGGGGAGGAGAAAATTGTCCCTTTCCCCATTTAGTTCTTCTGGTTGTTTGTTAAATTGAAATGACATAGGACATATTTACAGAGAGAATAAGAAATCGAATGACATATGTATGGGATGGTGGTTTCATAACAATGTGAGGCCTGAGGACAAATTGGACAGGTGGGGCTTAGATGACATCTTAAAATAAAGAGGAAGAGGAGGGAGTCCTGGTTTCAAAGGGGAGGAAGGCAATTCAGATGGACAAGGAAACGCAAATGTTTGGTAAAAAACCAAAACAAAATAAACAACTTTGTTGGGCTATTTTTAGCAATGTGACAGAGAGAGGACTTTGGTCAAAGGGGCCTTCCTACGTCCCTCCCTGACTACCACACCTCATTCAAACGGAAACATAGTTACCTGTGAGGACAGCTCCCCTCACAGGGCAGGCCTGCTTAGATAGAACTACTGCTTAGATAGAACACTACTGCTTAGATAGAACCGTGTGTGCAAAAGTTGGAAAAGCAAAGTACTAAACACACACACACACACACACACACACACACACACACACACATTTTTAAAGTTTAAACGATGCTAACCAACTTCTATCCTAATCATTTGCCAGACTGAGCCGAGGTATGAGATGATGCCTCACAGCTTTATATATACTTTAGCTGCATTTTATTAAAATGGCCTCATGACCTGCAGGATGTCTGCTTCTCCCAAGGGCTGAGAGATTCTTGTGTGTAACAAGCATTTATTGAGCAAAAGGCAGTGTGCTAGGTGTCGGGTACAAAATGATAAAGAAGACAGCCCGGACTATCCGGGACCTCACACCTTCTAAAGGCATTCCTATCAATCGTGGTTGTCCTGTCACCTGTGTGAAAACCAGCAGAGGTGCTTGTGTCAAGTGCAGATACCTGGGCAGTGTCTTCAACTTGTGGATTCACAATCTCTGAGGGCCTGACAACTTGCATTTGAAAAACAACATCCCACATTTTTCTTAAGCATTTTTTATTTAGGCTATTGTTGATGAGTAGATACTTTAGCAGAAATTTATTTTAAAATTAGGTAGTAATGAATGTGTCTAGGGGATTGCGAGTGTGGAGGAGGGACTTGTATCGCAACCTCGTGGGATGGCAAGGTTTCCTGTAAGAAGGAACATCGAAGGCTGATCATCACAGGCCGCCTTAGCAAGTGTGCTGTTTTTTTTTTTTAATGTATTTTATTGATATTTTACAGAGAGGAAGGGAGAGAGAGAGCTAGAAACATCGATGAGAGAGAAACATCGATCAGCTGCCTCTTGCACACAACCAATGTACATGCCCTTGACCGGAATCAAACCCGGGACCTTTCAGTTTGCAGACCGACGCTCTTCCACTGAGCCAAACCAGTTTTGGCAGCAAGTGTGCTGTTTGCCATGAGAAGCATAAAGGCGGCAGCTGACAATTTGTAAACCAAGAAAGAGGGTTAGAAAGTGACCGGTGTAATGAGGTAAATACAAAGGGTTCGTTTAGGGGGAGAATAAATTAATAAGAAAAAAAGAAGATTCCAGAAGATGATTAGGTACTAAATCATCACAAATCTGAAATGTAAAGGAATTTGGATTGTATCTTGTGCTTCAGTGGTTTTGATAGTCAAATGCAGATAAAATAAATTATCAAAGAAACAAGCACAAAGTGGGAAACAATAGAGAATCTTTGTCACTAAAGCTGTCTGCTCCAGCCAGTCGTTGCCATGGGGAAATGTGGCATAGAATTGCCAGATTTTCTAGTCTTTCAAAAATAGCCAAAAGCTGATGTATTCATTAGAATTAGGTTCAGCTGCAAATAACAGGACATCCTAAAATAATTGTCTGAGCAATAATGAAATTATTTATTGCTCACGGGTTCGTCTGGAAAAAAAAAGGGAGCTTAGGCTAGGATCTCAATTCTATTCTACCATAACTATAGGGACCCAGATTCTGTCTAATTCTCTGTCATCCCAGGGCTATAATCCTCGCTGTTTTGGTTTAACTTCCTAGGCAGCAGAGAAATTGACCAAGGTGTTGGGGAGAGAGTGTTGCCATTTAGGTAAGGTTACCGGAGACTGCCACAGGATTCTATACCATGTTAACACTAACTGGAGCAGGGGTTCCCTCAGCCAGGCCTGCCCCCTCTCACAATCCAGGAGCCCTCAGGGGCAGGAGGTGACCCAGAAATCAGGGGAAGGTGTCATCCTCATCACACCACTGCTGCTGCCATTGTCAGCAGCACAGGCCTCAGCCAACCCTGGTTACCTGAGCCTCGGGCGGCCCTGGGTGGCTGGGGGGCTGAGGGGACTAGAGGACTCTGGAAGCAGGCATGTGGAGCGGCCAGACCTGCCTGGGGCCACCATGCTGCATGCCTGCCACCCTGACAGGGCTGAGGGGACAGGGCGCTGCCATCTTGTGGTTGTGGGTGCTGTCATCTTTGTGAGGGTGTGATGGTCAATTAGCATATTTCCTCTTTATTAGATAGGATGCCTAAAATGCAAAGAAGACTGTGAAAAGCATTTTTTATTCCGAGTGGACATTGCTCACCATTTTATTATTATGGAGAAAAAGTAAAATGGGTATCAGGGGACTAGAAGCATTTTGTACTACATTCAATTACACATGAAGCATTAAGTAGCAATTCTTCTGCTTTTCTATGTATCTATCCACCACTGTATATTATCAATATTAATGTGCTAGGAAAGAAAAATGCCTGAGTAATACATAGCTTCTAAGCTACCAATTTGTTTATGGAACCTTTGGTTATTACCAAGGAGCAGAGTAGGGTGTCAATATATAGAGAAGGGACATATTCATAGGCTAAGTGGTCAAGTTGTCTGGACTTGATATTAGATTGTTGAATAAAAGGAAGAATTAAGAATTACTCCCAGGGTTCCTGTTTGATTTACTTGATGGATTAGGGTGCTGTTAATTTGGACAAAGAAAGTATCACTGATTTTCTGGGAAAGATGTGCTCATTTATGCCAACTCTGCATTGGCTACTGCATGCATTTTGATATAAAGGCTGAAGGCATGGGAGAGGTTTGAGTTGCAGATTTAAGACTTACAGGACATGGCAAAATAAATTATCACCATGAAGAAATCAAGACAACATGGAAGCAGGTATAGATTGAAAAGAATAGTGGTAATAGAATGGAATGCTGGCCAGAATCGTTATTTAAAAACTGATAAAAAAAAGGTGTAAGACCAGACTTCACCATGAAAATAAATGGGTTAGATTTGAAGGAAGTTTAAATGTTAGCTCAGCAGAAGTGCTGTAGGTAAATGTCCACTTCATTTGTTAATTAACAGTATGCTAAACTCAGCAAAAGAGGTTTTTTTTTTGGGGGGGTGGTGGTGGCAAATATCTTGATGAGTGAATAGGTGGTGTTAAAGGAAGTGGCTATAGTGATGTTTGTAAATATAAATCATTTGTGAAAATTGGGTAAGAAAAATATTTAACACAGCTGGAGGATAAAATAAAAGCAATGGAAAATCATTTGTTCAGAATGGGATAAACCTGAGTATACAGTATATATATATATATGGTTGAAAAAGAGAGATGGTAGTGTGAGAGTGTGAGAGACTGAAGGTGTCTAAACTGGATATGACAACTAATTGAATAAGATCTGAAAAAGAAGGGATTTAAGGAATAAAACATAGTTTACTCTTTAAAGGATGAAAAAATATGGATGACGTGGCTGTATGTGAGTCTTAGTTTTTAGAGACAAAAATTTATGGATGACTATTCCTCACCAATACAATGTTTGCAATTAATGTCTGTGAAGGAATAAAGATAGAAAGTACTGATGGAAATATCTCATACACATCAGAGGCTGTAGCTGAGATAGGAAACAATGACTTTGTAATGTTGCCAATTAACAGAGGGTTATCCTGTGTGTGTGTGTATGTGTGTGTTTGTGTGTGTGCATGCACATGCATATATGTTTTAAACCACGATTATGTAATTAAATTAAAGGACACACATGATACTGACCCAGATATGGGTTTGCTGGATCCATTTGCTGGAAGCATAATAATGAAAATGCTTTAGATGATAGCAATATAAAATATCCAGTAGATGAATAACCGGGTCCAAACTAGAAAGGAAAGGGAGGAAGAATAGTTCTAATTGTCAGGAACAAGCTAGAATAATTATCACAATGGTGGTCTCTAAGAATTTAAAGAGCTGATTTGTCAGAAATGAGCTTTTAAAAAAACTGAAGAGCCGAAACTGGTTTGGCTCAGTGAATAGAGCATTGACCTATGGACTGAAAGGTCCCAGGTTCGATTCCAGTCAAGGGCATGTACCTGGGTTGCGGGCACATCCCCAGTAGGAGGTGTGCAGGAGGCAGCTGATCAATGTTTCTCTCTCATTGATTATTTTAACTCTCTATCCCTTTCTCTTCCTCTCTGTAAAAAAAAAAAAAAAAAAATCAATAAAATATATTAAAAAAAAAAAAAAAACCTGAACAGTTTGTAGTCAAAACGGAGGATGCTATGATTTCTGAGCCAGAATACACCCTCATAATAAAAGTGGATGGTTTGAATTGAAATAAAGGCAAAGGTGTTGGATATTACATTTTCCAGGCATTTCTAAGACTGTTAATTGTTGGCTGGATGTATATCCTCCTACTGATAAAGAGGGAATAGGCTAATTGACTGCCCCGCCCTCAATATGGCAGCACCCACCTCCAATAAGGAGGGAATAGGCTAATTGCTGCCCCACCCTCAATTTGGCAGTGCTCACAGCCACAAGATGGCGGCACCCAGTCCCCTCAACTCCAACGGGGTGGGCAGGCCTGTGGCAAGGCTCAGAACTCCTGCCTCCGGATTCTCCCAGTCCCCTCAGCCCCCCAGATGCCCAGGCCTGGCCCAAAGTGCAGGCAAACCTCAGATGGCAGCTGCCTAGCTGCCCAGAGCCACCGGAGGCTCAGGTAACCAGGGCTGGCTGAGACTTGCACTGCCGGCAGTGGCAGCAGCAGCAGAAGTATGATTGGGGCATTGCCTTCCCCTGAGCACCAGGTTGCCTTCTTCCCCTGAGGTCTCCCAGACTGTGAGGGGGGCAGGCTGGGCTGAGGGACCTGCACTCCAGTGTATGAATTGTCATGCACCAGGCCTCTAGTTATTTGATAAAAAATATATTATGTGTGCTACAAATTACAGGTTAAGATTTTGACACATAGGCCTAATAGTTAAAAATGAATCCTCTGTTTCAGTCAGTCATTTGATTTCTAACTACTAAAGGGTCATCTGAGTTTTCTCAATATTAAAGACTTAATGGTAATATGGAAATAAAATTAATTTACTTTCCATAGTGAATAAGTATTTTTTAACTTTAATATTTTTTATATCAGAAATAACTTTCCTCTGAATAGTTTTTTTTAAAATTAGAAGTCAGTTGTGACATTTATAGAGAACATTCTAAACAGAAAGAAAAAAGAAAGTCTATTTCCCTTGCCCACCTGTAAGTCACTGAATAAATTGCCTTCTGTACTCTCTTTCCAAGGCTTATATGCAGGATAATTGATAAGCACTAGTAAGACACAGAACTGCAGTTGTAGATGGTCACATTGATTCCACTGACAGGTCACAGTGATCTTTTTGAAGTTCTTCATTGACTGAAATCTGATTCTCAAAAAGATTACAAATAGGACATCACCCATCAAAATTGTCCCTCAGCCACAATTGGTAAATTCCTGGAATAAAAGGAAAAACACAGCATATCTCTATTAATTTTTAGGAAAAAGATGTTCAATACTAAAAGACAATAAGTAAATCAACAGTATTTCTCAAAATAATTCTAAGGAGACCTAACGTATTGCTTGCACATTTAAAGAAAATCTTTATTCGTTTCAAGATGAAGACAGCCTATGTTTGTTTTTTGAAGAGAGATAAATATCATAAGAGCAGAATTCAAGGATTTTTCCAAAGCATATAATTGTAAGTAAACTTCTTATCCTAAAAGAGTAATATCTTATATATCAGCCAGCACTAGGGATTTATTTCTATCATGAATTACTTTTGATAACAGTATGAAAAACTAAAATTATGATTGATTCAGGAATTTTAGGTCATGAGGTGAGTTACAAACAAAAAAAAAATTCTATTTCTATTTTTTTGTTTGTACCTCATGAGGTTCGATTCCTGACAAAGGCATATAACTTGGCTGAGGGCACATGCCCCGTAGGGGTGTGCAGGAAGCAGCTAATTGATGTTTCTCTCTTATCAATGTTTCTAACTCTATTCTTCTCTCTTCCTCTCTGTAAAAAAAAAATCAATAAAAATATATTTTAAAATAATATTTATCTAAGAAAAGCCTTATACCATTTTATATATTTTTATATTTATCTAAAAAATATTTTAAACTCTGAAAAATACAGCAAGATTATTATATTATTACTTTTTAATTTTCTTCATCAACAATTGTTTTCCTCAATTAAATTGGATTTTTCTTTGAGCTCAGCATTTTTGCATTTTGGGTTGTTTCCTTGTGGACCACAAACTACGCTAAATGGAAATTTGCCTAATATTTTTTCTGTTGTTTTGTAAAATTCAATTATATTTATAAGTTTGGCAGATACGTTAGAGACCAATCCTAAACCAACTTTTCCATCTTTAAATTGTAGAGAAATTGATTATATGCAACTCAAAACACGTGATTCTTTCTGCGCTTCTAGCTTGGAATTAATCTTATTACAGCCAGAACCCTCCTTGGTTTAGCAGATGGATAAAAAAGTAGGTGACTAAAATTGGAGTTTCAGTCCTTGGGAGAAGAGGTGTAGCATTGGCAGATGGCCATAATTTATAGTACTTTTTGCTTCTGTAACTTACAGTGTTATTCTCACCCTTGTATCACATTCTGCTAGACACAGGAGTCAATATTGGTGGTTTATACTTGGAGCATCTGTGTTCTCATTATGTGGCAGGTAGAAAGGTGAGGCAGAGAGAAAAATCTCAATCTTACTGAAGTGGCAGAAATGTACTTCTGAAATATTACAATTCTGATTTAATAGTGTCATAGTAATAATTGCTTAAATAATGTATTTCAAGCGGGTGAATTATTCTAAGGTATCATATTTTCTTTGCAAGCAGGCAAGACATGATAATAATGACCTGATGCAAAAAATACATAAATCAGTAACTAATTGAATTACTAGCAAGGATCTAGACATGTTATATTAAGGTCTTTTGTAAAGTTTAATGAATGAACCTAATCTCTACCATTTTAAACTTTATTGATTCTTTGCAAAAATATTCCCTCTATATTAAAATACAAATTAAAAAATATTTTTGAAACATTTTCATAGATAAGTTTTGGTATTTTAAAAATTAATTTATTTGTTTATTCAACAGAAACTGTCTAGGAACGGGAGGTCATACTATTGTTTATGCTCAAGGATCTTATGAACTAGCAAAGGAACTTGTTTTTATTTTCTCTATTATTAAGACATAATTTATATCATCAAAAAACTTTATAGATTGATTTCTGCAACACTTGCATATAATTGTATAATTTGTAAATACATTTTAAAATGTCAACCTATTAATTTTCTTAAGAGTTTTCTTCTTGATATAGAACATTAAGATTTCCTTCTTTAAACATCAATGTTAGTCTTTTCAGATTTCTCAATGTTCTTATATAGAACAATGTAATTGTATTCATATAGTCACCTGATTTTCTTTACCCATGGTAGTTCCCTTTATTTTTTTTTATCATTCTAGGTTATTTTTTATTGTTCCAGAATTCATTTGTATTTTTCCTTTGCGAGTTATCTCATTAAATTTCTTATTGCCCTTATAATATCAAAATGGAATCAAATGAATTTTTACAGATGCTATGACTGATTTTAAAGATAATGGCATTTTTTAAACACTTCCCCATGACTCATATCATGTGGTAATTGACTCAGACTAATAAATGTGAATATAATATAATTTTTTTTTACTATCACATTACACATTTCTATTTTCTCTAAATCTGTCAAAAGAAAAATTAGTTGCATTAATGTATTCACCAATAAGGTTAAAACAGCACATGTTTTCATATGACTCAACTGATTGTAACTTTAGACTGAACTTAAAAACTGAAATGACATATGTTGAAAAGTTTGTCAGAGTCACAAAAATGAATGTGTAGGTAAGATTACCACAGAGAAGATATAACGGGGTTAGTATTCTGTAAAATAACTTGACCTACTTTCACTTTTCCTAAAATATGTTAGCTAGAGGAGCAACAGAAGAAACCTGTCACCCTGGGAATTTCCCATTCGTGTTAGAAACATCAAATGAGTCCCTGTCTGGGAAAAAAATATCTTGCTGATTTTGTATTTCATGATATTTTGCCCCTTTGTCACAGAGACAGATAAACAAATGTTAGTAATTTTCCTAAATAGGTTACCATGTTAACAATCTGAATGATTATACACTAAAGGGAATTATGAGATTGCTAAAGAAAAACTAAAAACCAGAATGGTTATTCTAAATTACAAGAAGTGTTACAGTATATTGTCCCAACCATGTACATACATATCATAATATGTTGTTCTGTTTTCAGACATCCTATCTTCATAACCTAACCATTGTTTGCTACACACAACTAGAAAATAAACACCGTGACCAACAGTCTTTTAAAAATAATATCTATGATAACAACTGAAGCCAATTTCAGAATATAATCTTTATACATAGATTTCTGTGATGATAAAACAATTTATAATATAAGGTATTATGAACAGAATACTGTTAATTCCATTTTAAAAATGTTCTTAGTGACGTTACTTTATTTTAAAAACATAAGACATATCTATATATATATAAATGCCTAAGCAACCGAAGCACTGGTCGAATGGCTGACCTGTCACTATGACACTTACTGACCACCAGGGGGCAGGCGTTCCCACAGCAGGAATACTGATCAGATGAGTGACCCCTCCTGGCAGGCAGGAGTGACAGGCAGTATTGGACTGCCAGTTTTGGCCCAATACCCATAGTCCACGCCAGCCGTGGGCAAACTATGGCTCTCCGGCCGTTCTATCCAGCCTGTGGAGCCGAAAGAGTGGAGGGTTCTCTTGCTCTCCCCTCCGCTCCTTCACCAGCAGCCCAAGATGAGAGTGCCAGCATGGTCAGGTTGCTTTTGTTCTGGCCCTCTGGTCCAGTTTAAGAACCCATTGTGGCTCTCGAGTCAAAAAGTTTGCCCACCCCTGAACTAGGGTGAAAAAAATTAAATTTATTGAGGTGACATCTATACTAATAAAAGCCTATGTGGCCCTTGCACTCTCATAAAATCACAAGATAGCCAGCCCCATGTCATCACAAGTTGGCTGCCACAAGATGGCCAGCAGGGGAGGGCAGTTGGGGGCAACCATGCCAACAGGGGAGAGCAGTTGGAGCTGATTGGGCTGTCAGGGGAGCAATTAGGCATCAGTCAGGATGGCAGGTGAGCGGTTAAGGGGGCTGTCAGGCTGGCAGACAGAAGCAATTAGGGGCAAACTGGAAGGCAGGCATGCGAGTGGTTAGGAACCAGCAGTCCTGGATTGTGAGAGGGATGTCCGAAGGCTGATTTAGGCCCAATTCCTGTGGGATTTGGCCTAAACCGGTAGTAGGACATTCCCTGAGAGGTCTCAGATTGGAGAGAATGCAGACTGGACTGAGGGATATCCCTCCAGTGTACAATTTTTGTGCACCAAGCCTCTAGTTGGTTAATAAGATTATACAGGTTTCAAGTACATAATTCTAAGATACACTGTGTGCACACCACCCAAAATTAAATAATCTTCTGTTATCATATATTTGGCTCCCTTTACCCTTTACTAATCTCCCACTCAATTTCCTCTAGTAAACACCGTATCTTTATGTCTATGAGCTTCAGTTTTATATTTCAATTAATGAGTAAAATCACCTGGTTCTCAGCTTTCTCTGACTGACTTATTTTTGCTTAACATAATATTCTCAAAGTCCATCAGTGGTGTCACAAGTGGCAGTATTTCATCTTTTTTTTATGGCTGAGTAATAATCTTTACTGTCTTTATCTTATCTTCTTTAACCAATCATAAGCAAAGGACACTTAGGTTGTTTCCATGTCTTAGCCACTGTGTATAGTGCTTCAATGATCATAGGAGTGCATATATCTTTGCAAATAATAGGTGTTTCTGTTTTATTATTGTTATTATTATTTAAGTTTTTCAGGTAGATACCCAGAAAATGAACTGCTGGGTCATATGCTAACTCTATTCTTAATTTTTTGTGGAACTGTCAAACTGTGATACAAGTGATTCCCCATTTAATATGTACCTTCCTTTTTTAATTTTTATTTATTTTTTGTCCTGGACTGAGAAATTTCTAGGGATTCAAAAGCTGAAAAAGGCTAGGACAACTGAGATAAATTTCTTGCCAAAAACATACGTATGTTTTAAAAGCTAGTGATATTAGAATTAGTGTAATATAAATATTTCTGTTTCCATATCCTGTTTAATTTTCACGTGTAACAGAATAACTGACTTTTGAAAGTGAATGGTTTCTTTATTTGCTCGATGATTTAAATTCTTTTAAAAAATATATTTTATTGATTTTTTACAGAGAGGAAGAGAGAGGCATAGAGAGTTAGAAACATCAATGAAAGAGAATCATCCATCAGCTGCCTCCTGCACACCTCCTATTGGGGATGTGCCCACAACCAAGGTACATGCCCTTGACTGGAATCGAACCCAGGACCCTTCAGTCCGCAGGTTGACACTCTATCCACTGAGCCAAACTGGTTTTGGCTATTTGCTCGATGATTTAAAGAATACAAACCTCCTAATGTATTCTGTCTTCTTGCTTATTTTACTAAATTACTAATGCTGTTTTTTCTTCAATCTCTGAGGAGACTTCTCTACCCAAGACCCATATGAATCTTTTTCTCTCTCTCTTTTATGTTAAAAATTTGTATACTAAAATAACCACTTTAATTCCCATCTGTAATCAATATAGTGGCCATGTTTTCCAAATCAGAAACCCCAAAACAGGGGTCAGCACTCATTATTACAATATAACATAATACCTAACATCAGAAATGTCCCCAATTAGTCTCAATATATCGCCGTGCAACTAAAAGAGCCACTGCAAGATTAGCGTTTGAATGTCTCAAACAGAAATCCAAGTTAAATGAGTTCATTTCATAAAGAATATGTGCAGGACATTATTCTAGGCCAATAAATGTTGAATGCACATTTCTTCCAATATCCAAAGAAATTGTGATTTGGCAAATTTTGGTAAAGTATTTCCTGAGGCATCTATATTTGTTCAATAAATAGAATTGTATCATTCTTATCTCATGCATTCTATAAATTGATTAGTTTAATTTGTATAGTAATTTGATATACAACCACTATGGTCAGACTTTTACTTGGCGCTCAGTCTCAGTCATAGGGTTAAGTAAGAAAGAGCAGTAAAGATAGAGGTTCATAAGTTTACTAAAGCTATAGCTTGCTAGGTTAGACACTAGCGATATAAAGGCGTGATTTGTTAGTAACAGGCTTTTACATTTATAGACTATATTTCCTTAGTCACTTCTTGGAACTGAATAATTCTAACTTAATTGTTTGCTTTAAATCAGATTTAGCATTGTTATTGCCTTTACAGCATTTCAAGAATGACCATATTATTCTCCAAGGGAATGTCTAATGGAGTCTTTTAGCTTGGATCTTTCCTTTAGGCCCCACTTGAAGAGATTAGCCTAGAAAATAATATTAGTTCCTCTCCAAACATCTTCATGATAGCACTTCTTCTAAGACTGAGGGCGGGAGATGGAGTTACAGTGGTGAAAGAAAGTCATACCCAATGGTTTGTAAGGATTTATTCTTATTTAGTTTTCTTTACATGATCTCATTATGTGGTTGGTGCAAATTCAATTTGTAGGTATAAAGACTTTTGCTTCCATACTCCACTTAATTTTCACCAGTGGCAGAATAACTGGACACTAATAAGTTAGATAAGTGCAATAAAGTTTACTAACTCAGTCTCCTAATGTAGTATTGTACAAATCAGTGTTTAGAAAGATAATTATTTCTCCCCACATCTCGATTCTTACTATTGGAATAATAACTGGGTATTAGTGGTAATGGAATAGAGTTCTATTTATTTTTTCCTGCCCTAAACGTTTTGTTTTGAAAAAAGTATTACTGCACTGGCTCTGGGGCCTCTCAGGAGGTACAAAGTCAGTCACTGCCTGGGCCCACCTGTCAGAAGCTACAGAGAGATCTTCAGATTTCTGCTATTGTTTTTGGCTTAGAAGTACTCAGGCGAGAACCAACTGTGAAGTAAGGCAGGGTGGTGCTAGTGCTGGATCTTGGGTCTCTTATTGATAGGTTTGGGAGCATGCTGAACCAGCTCCAACTTGTTTGAGAGATTTTAGAAATGTCTGAAGTATGGCCAGGACCAGTCATTTATATGGAAAAGCCTCTGCAAACATCTTATGTGAGACTGAAAATTGGATGGAGTGGGTTCTCAGGGCGGAGGGAAGAGTATAGACAATGCTAATGGAAACTCAGATATGGCTGCAGTCAGCCCTGTGACAGGGGAGGTCCTAGCACAGGAACAAGGACCCCTGTGGCTACCCCTGTCATGGAGAAAGCTGCTCCTGAGGTCCTGCCTCCAGGCCAACCAAACCAGTTTTTCCCCATATGTCCATCAATCCCCCATAGCTGCTGCCCCTCCTACTAGTCTTAATATACTTCCTGTACTTCTCTAGTTGTAGGACTTCCATTCATCCAGCTTTCAGTCAGTTCTGAATGATGGCTGCTCTGTATTTCTGTTGTAATTTTGATATGGTTGCAGGAGGAAGAAAGTACTGGTGATTACTTATGCTGCCATCTTGGTTCTCAGTTCATAAGAGTATTGATGTTGATTTTAAGAGGTCAAAAAACCCTATGAACATATTCTAGAAGTATTGTTGGGGTAGAATCTGCTGGACTTAGAAAATTATTGCATATGTTAATGGAGAAGAAGAAGAAGAAGTCAGCAATGCCCCAGGCCCTTGATTCTGAGCAGAGACATTAACAAAGACAGTGAAGATTACAAATAGTAGCTGGCCATGGGGTTAATGATGAAGAGACATGATGAACATAATATACACTAACAAAAGAGAAATATGCAAATTGACCATACCTTCAATAAGTATGCAAATTAAGCCAACAAAGATGGCAGACTAATTTGCACACAAAGTATCTAGAGACTGGGGGTGGGATGCAGGCGTTTGCACTGCCCCAACCACTCTGGGTCTCTGGGCAGTGTGGGAAGGCAGCAAGGAGGCTTTGGCCAGAGTAAAGGCAATGTTGGCAGCCAGGGGAAGGAAGGCCCATTCTTGCATGAATCTTTGTGCATTGGCCTCTAGTTTTAATATAATTGTAAATATAATAAATTTGACATATCAGGTAGACTATTTCTTCATGCAAGCAGAAAAAGAATGTTAGAGACCACAAAGATCTTTAGGGATTCAGTAAAAGATAAGGAGAGAGAGCTGAAACCGGTTTGGCTCAGTGGATAGAGTGTCGGTCTGCGGACTGAAAGGTCCCAGGTTCGATTCTGGTCAAGGGCATGTACATTGGTTGCGGGAGGCAGCTGGTTGATGTTTCTCTCTCATAGGTATTTCTAGCTCTCTATTCCTCTCCCTTCCTCTCTGTAAAAAAATCAATAAAATATTAAAAACGAAAAGAAAAGATAAGGAGAGAAAGATTTAACATAATGAGTAAGAATTGCAGACAATAAACACATCTATAGAATTTTCAAGAAAGATACAGGCAGATGGGACTAGGGTTAATTAATAATTATGTAGAAACAAATTTAAAAACTGAGTTATTTTTCTTATTAGCTTTTTGTCATAGGAAGAAAGGAAGTAAGGACAGTGGGAGGAAGACAAAGGAAAGGCAAAGCTATAGAGATTATGTATATGAAGGTATCCAAAGGTAAAGGAAAAAAATATGTTGAAATTTTGAATACACTAAGAATGGAAAAATTGCAGAGGATAGGGAACCCAGAAAAGATTGGAAATGTGAAGGGAGTAGGTTAAAATTATCGATTGTTATTAGAGGAATGATTCACAAGGGTATGGAGAGTTTGGGACAGGTCCTGTGAAGTCCCAAATAAGTTATTATATAAATGACACATTTATACTGGTGTCATTCAACTGGGCTTGGCTATTTGGAAGCGCAGACAAAGGTGTATGGTTGAGAGGCTTTTGGGAGCAGAGGATTGGCACGAAGTGAATTAGTTGTCTGTCAGGATGGTGAGGTTACTTAGTAAGAGCAAGCTAGGTATTTGAAGCAGTAGAGAAGAATATGAAGACTAAAAGTAACCAGCATGAGATAAACTTTCATAAAGGAGACAAAAATATAAAATTTAAAATAAGTGAAGAGGCAGGATTATACCACTGGAAATGACCAATTTTATTTTAATATACACTAATTTTTAATTAATTGTGGCTTTTACACATTCCATTGTAAAACAACTCAAATGTTTACATTATTATCCTATATAATAAAAGGATGATATGCGAAATGAACCTAATGGCAGAACAGCCAGAACGACTGCTTAGCCAGACACTAAGAGGTGTACTGAACACTTCGTAGTTCCTTTCCCCTGGCAGGCAGTCACCAATAACTTTATGAACCAGGGAAGGGGGTAGTGGTGGTGGTGGGGGGCTGGGTTGGCTGCGGGCAGCTGGGAAAGATGGACCTGATCATAGGCCAGGCTTAGGGACCATACCCATGCATTAATTTTGTGTGCTGGGCCTTTAATTAATTTAATAATAAAATACAATCTACTTTATTATCTATCTATATATAAATGCCTATGCGACCATTATGACCGGACAACCAAATGACCAACCAATAGCTATGATGTGCCGTGACAACCAGGGGGCAGACAATACAAGTGCTACCCCTGGTGCTCAATGCACTCCCACAGCCAACCTCTCGTAGCTGGCCAACCTTCTGTGACCCCTCCCCCTAGCTGGCCAGCCATAATTGTCCCTTATCACTGGCCAGGCCAAGGGACCCCACCCATGCAGGAATTCGTGCACGAGGCTTCTAATATATATATATATATATATATATATATATATATATATATTACATTTCTCAATGCTCACATCACTATTTTTATGTTAGTTCTATTTCCTACATCAAAACTTTCCATTATATATAAATTTGGTAAATATATGACAATAGGAATAAGAAGTTTTCTAAATAGTTACCTAAAGATACTTTCTTTATTAAAATAATAATTCTTTTTATAGATAATTTGGATTTTAAAAATCTGATTGTAATCACACGGTATATACAAGCCTAGTTGTTTTTATTGTTTTTTGTTTTTGGCTATTTTCATCTATATTCTGTTTATGGTTATACAACAATTATGTCATTTGTTAATATGTATGCAATTTTCAAAATTGCAATTTATTATTACTACATAATAGGTGACCTATTAACTATGTTGACTTCTTTTTCCACTTTCATTGCTAGCTTTAAGGCTGCATTAATTCTCATAGAGAATAAAACGGAACCAGGAGAGAAATCTTGGCACCAGACATTTCAGTTGCTTCAGTCCCCAACCAATTTACTCAGAACCTAAGTATAACAAATATCTGTTCTGTCATTGTTCCAAATTCCTTCCAGGCAAAAATGCAAATATATAGGATGAAAAAAAATGTTAATATGCAAATGCATGATTTGTTTGATCACTGCCATCATTATTAACTTAGGCATATTCCTTTTATTGCATTTCTGGTAGTTTATGAATATCTTCATTATGTATTTCTTGTTGGTGAATATGTTTTGTAATTCAGAGTTTTAGTTGTTTACAAAGAGTACTTTGACCTAGATTCTGAGAAACAGAATCCATTGGCCAGAAGTATATAAATTTTAAAAATGATATATAGCCTGTTTAGAATGAGACAAACATGATTTATGAACTTCTTGGGGAAGAAACAAGTAAACTTTCCTCAAATGCCTCTTTCATTTTCTTGACAAGGAAGTTGAACAAACAAAATGAATGTGCAAAAAGTTGGTATTTTATTCAAATTTGTCTGTAATGGAATTCCTGGAGCAGAATTCATACTAAGAAAGATCTAAAACGATTAAGAACATAATTCATCAAATACAGGAGATAAATAATAACTTGCTTGTTTATATGTTACAAGCTAAGTGTGCACTTCCCTAGCAGTTTCCATCTGGCGGTGGATTCCTTAACAGCTTTTATTCATATCAGTCAGCCATGAAGCATTTCCTGGAGATGTCTTTGGAACGTGGTGGTTTGTAAGAAACTCATATTTGTTTCTTTTCATAATTTGACAAATAATTTAGTGAGAAATGTAAGTAATAACTAGCTTACAGTAATTTTCAATGGTAAAGGTGAAGAAAGAAGAGAGGAACAATTATCAGTCTAGCCTAAATGAATTTAGGAACCAGGACAATCATGAGAGACAACTTTGGATCAGATCTGCTTTATGACTTTTGTTAACCTTAAGCACTGTTGCCCTCACATTCTGCCTTCTTCATTAAATTATATATACATTACATATTATATAATTACATATTGTATTATATATTATATAATTAATAATTATATATATGTATGTATATATATATATATATATATATTTTTTTTTTTAGATGGTATAATGACAAGTAGATTGATGCTATATATTAAAATATTCTATATAAGAAAAGCCAAATATGCTAAGTGTCCAGTCATCCTGTTGGCTGTTCAACCAATCAAATATAATATGCAAATGATATGCTAAGGCTGCTCAACTGCTCACTATGACGTAACTGACCATCAGGGAGCAGACAGTTGACCTGTCAACCAGTTGCTATGACGTGTACTGCCCACCAGTGGGCAGAGGCTCTGACCAGTGCGTTAGCTTGCTGCTGAGGTTAGGCTGATTGGGATTGAGCCAGATGGGCCAGGCAGCCCTGGCGCCCTCAGTGGTCTGTCCCACGTTGGCACAACCTCCAATTGTGCACAAGTTGGGTCTCTTGGCCTGGGCTGTGCCCTCTCGCAATCAGGGACCCCTTGGGGAGTGTCAGAGAGCCAGTTTTGGCCAACAGCTGAATAGACTAGGCACTATGATGTGCACTGACCACCAGGAGGCAGACGCTCAATGCAGGTGCTGCCTCCTGATGGTCAGTGCACTCCCACAGGGGGAGTGCTGCTCAGCCAGAAGCTGGGTTCATGGTAGGCGAGGGCAATGGTGGTGGTAGAAGCCTCTCCCTCCTCCACAGCATTCAGACATCCTTTGAGGGCTCCAAGACTATGAAAGGGCTCAGGCCAGGTAGAGGGGACGCCCCCCCCCCCCCAGTGCATGAATTTTATGCACTGGGCTTGTAGTTTTATATATAACTTTATTGGTGTAAATATTAAATAGATTAATGATATATATTAAACTACTTTTACTTAAAAGCTTAAATCTTCTCCCAAGTTCAAAAGAAAGAAATTATAATATCTCATGATCTTTTGAAAGTAGTGTGGGCCCTCATCACTGTGCCTAATGGGTCACTTTTCTTTACTTTAGAACATGTTACAAAACAATTCAGCTTTTTCGATCTCTTCTGTAAAATCATTTAATATGTGAGCTTTATTGAAGCTATTAATGGTGGCTTTGTGGACCTGATCTACTTGGATGATTTGTTTTTTTTGTCTATTTTTTATCTCTTTGGTTTGTTTTACAATTTTATTTTCTTAAAGTGGAGTGATGTGGGCATGAAATAGGATATGGAAGTCACCTAGAGGTGCAAGGTAGATATTTAATGATGTAGATGTACACTTAAACTTGCTAATGATTGTTACTTTCTACCTTCTTTGCAAATGTCATTTGTTACCTGTGCTGTCAAAATATTTTACAGGACTGAAACTCATTCTTTAAGCCCACCAAATGTGCTCCATGGGCCCCTTTAGTCCTATTTATACCTGAGATGTGACTTATA
The DNA here is from genome assembly GCA_963924515.1 of Vespertilio murinus. NCBI lineage: Eukaryota > Metazoa > Chordata > Mammalia > Chiroptera > Vespertilionidae > Vespertilio > Vespertilio murinus. Next base: position 49,265,210 of record OZ004707.1, read on the forward strand.
ATATAGAGTCCCACCACCAAATCAGAATTACTCAGAGTGAAATCTAGGAAACTCATTAAACAATATCTGCACGTGATTCTTATGGGACTTAACATATGAGACTCAGAGGTATAACGTAAAGCCTTGAGATTTTATGATTTTAGGATCAGTACTACCATTAAAAAGATGAACTGTATATTAAGGCAATATATGAGGAGTAAAGTGGTTCAGATTATGCTCTTTGAGTCTTATTTTACCAACTGAGTACAAAAAGAAAGGTACTTTCTTTGTTCCTTTACTTTTGCTACTGAAGTCAGAGGAATTGCTCCAAGGCTAGACAGCGTAGCCTAACCGGTTGCTGTTGGAGAAGTTTCTCGGGTGTGTGAAGTGTGCTGAGGGAGGCCACTTAGCAGATGCCTGTGGAGTTGATGGCCCACGTGCAGCCCTGATCTAGGGCTTCTGGGAAGCATTCAGCTCACTAAATGGCACCCGACTCTTTGTAAGAGTTCAGGAATCTCCCTTATTGCTTAATTCATTCCCAGGGAGTGACTTTGGAATAAGGGAGGCTACAGTATATACCTCTGGTACAGTTACTTGTGCAAATAGTAGTATTTTAAAGTTTACTATCTCCCACATGAGAACAGATATTGAGAAGGCCTGACTGATAGATCTTCATTCTTTACAAAAAAAAGATATATATATATATTTCCGTTTCTAAAGATAGGTTTGTTTCTTTACTTATTAGCATAGCATATGTCTGTAGAACATTTGGAAACATATAAACTGATAAAGATGGTTTATAAACCTCTAAATCTTACAGCTTAGATCTATTCATATTCATTGTTAACCCTTTAGTACTCTTCTTTCTGAAGTTCTTTGATAAGTGTGTGTGTGTATACGTGTGTCTACGTGTTTCAATGTGTGAATATATATATATATATTCACACATTGAAACAGTCTGTATTTACAGTTTTGCCCCCTTTAAAATAACATAAAATTATTTGAAAATATTTTTCAGTTACATAATACTCGATCTCATAGATTCATAGTATAATTATTCATAATTCCTGAGAATTTAGGCTCTTTCTAACTCTGCTTCATTGTGTATACATATGTAACTGTATTTTTTTTATCATTTTCTTAGTAAAGTAGTTATTGAACTATATGTGCTGAAAATAAGAATATTTTTTTCAACTACTGATATATCTTAAAAATAATTTTTACAAAGACTCTTGTTTTTACTGTAAAAATTATAAATGCAAGGCCTGATAGAAAACACTTTTATAGTCTCTTGAAGTTTTGCGATATCTGATTCAATCACTGGGGGAAAAAACACACAATTGTATGGTAGTGGAGTTTATGGCCACTAATAAATTCATATATTGAGAAATAAGAGAGTGATCTTTTAAAATGCCCACTACGTTGTTAATATGATGTTATAGCTTTAGAAATCCCTATAGTAAAGGACATCATTACTAATATGCAAAGTGTCCTCTCCTGGGGGCAGAGTGGAACATGGCAGGTGACCAGTGGCAGTGGCAGGCCCTGAGGGATGGAGGGAAGGAGGAGGAGGAGAGGCAGGGGAACCTGATTGGCATTGATCACTGATTCAATTATGAATTTTGTGCACTGGGCCTATAGTTTGATTACTAAATATTGAAGAGCTAGTAGTGGTAAATATAAATACTGAATGTGGGAGGACTTTACAGAAATAGGAAAGACTTAAAAGTATATACAAGAGAAAATTAAGAAATCCTATATAATAAAAGCCCAGGGACCATAATAGCATAATGATCAGAATGACCAAAGACCAGACCCACAACATCCCCTCCCTGGGCTGACCCAGCCCCCGAGCAAGTGGTTAGGGGAGATCAGGTAGGCAGGCGAACAGTTAGGGGTGATCAGGTAGGTAGGTGAGTGGTTAGGGGCGATGAGGCAGGCAGAGCCCCACAATCGATTGCCTCAGAGAGGGAGACCCAAGCTAGTAGTGGTAAGGAATGCGGGGCAGCTGTGACAGGAGGTGCTGGCAGCTGGTGCCACTGCAGCTCCTGAGCAGGGATGGCACCTGCAGCTTGGCCCAGGTCCCAGGGTCGCAGCCTTGGCAGATCCCAGACCCTTCCATGACTGCAGGCTCTCCTCCAGGGCTCAGACCCTGACCGGACTCCCCAGCTCAGCCCTGGCTGCAGAGGAGCTGACATACTCTGACACCCACAACATAGGGGCCATGATCGCCCCTGTGCACTTCCTGGGGGTGAACCTGGGCGAGAGCCGCAACCTGTGAGAAGGGAGCTGGATGAGGAAGAGCAGCGGAGGAAAGGGCGCCGGGAAAGAACAAAGTGTCGGCAGCCCCATGGCCGGAGCAAGAAGGAGGAGCGGACGGAGTGTCCGCAGCGGGAATCTGAGCGGCTGGAGCTCATGAGTGCGGAGCTGAAAACCCGGATGGAGGAGCTGAAGCAGGAGCGGCAGAAACTCATTCTGATGCTCAATGGATGCATCATCAGAACCTGCATCGCCAGGACCGACAGTGTTAATTAAGACCCCCAACTCAGAAGGCGACCCACTGCTGGAGCAGTTGGAGAAGAAGTGACCATGGGCTGGGGGGAGGAAGACGACAAGGAGGAGAGTGCCAGAGGGCTCTATTTAGCTGCATGAAAAACTCTTCAATGAGGCTCAGCGCAGCCAGCATCAGCCAGGCTTTTTTGAGAAACTCAGATCAGCCACACCAGGGGCGGAAACTCAGGCTGATGAAACCCAGAACCAAGCACTGAGACCAAAGTAGCCCTGAGGGGAGCCTGTTCTGCCTGGGGTCAGACTTTCAGGAGGCAGGACAGAGGCTCTGGGCTGGAGAGAAGCCCAGCCAGGCAGCTGTGGGCACTTCTCCGGCCTCTCTGCCAGGGCACCCACCCAAAGGACCTCCGAGCAGCCAGGAAAGGCCATGAGTTGCAACCAAAATTAGGCTGAGGATGGAACTCAGAGTGAAACAGCAATCTGCCTGCCCCCAGCTCTGACCCTGACCTTGACCCTGATCCTGACCCTGATGCAAGGCTGGAGCAGGGCACAGTGCTAAGCCCTGCCGTACCCACCCACCGTGGTCCAGCTCAGTCCTGCCCGGAGTGGGAGCCTGGATGCACCCTCACCAGTCCTGGTTCTGCTGGAGGTGCTGTGGGCATGAAATACGGATGCCCTTCCAAAGCACACACTCACTGAATGTTTATAGACTGGCTGTCCTGGCAGGGATTTTAACTGCACATGTTTTTAATACTTTAAAAAAATATTTTTCTTCCAAAAATATATTTTATACAAGCAATATATAAATGGATTTCTATAATCACTTGATGTTATACAGTATAAATATGCTTTGCTTTGTTTGTTATGAACAGCTTTCAGCAATTATGGCCGCTACATGTCACTTCTAAGTACTGTAGTTTCTGGGTGTTGGGGGTGACAGAGGTGGGGTACAGTGATTTTCATCCTGATAAAACCTTCATAGTACTCACTTCTGTATTGCTCAGTGAACATTACTCATACAAAAAAGAAAAAAAAAAGGAAGAAAGGAGGGAAGGAAGGAAGGAGGGTAGGAAGGAAGGAAGGAAGAAAGGAAGGAGGGAAGGAAGGAAGGAGGGAAGGAAGGAAGAAGGGAAGGAAGGAAGGAGGGAAGAAAGAAAGAAAGAAAGAAAGAAAGAAAGAAAGAAAGAAAGAAAGAAAGAAAGAAAGAAAGAAAGAAAGAAAGAAAGAAAGAGAGAACAAGGACATTGGCCAGAGACACTGTGGCAGGTGTGCGGCTGGCCAGCAATGGCTCCATAGAGGGAAGCCCAGGCCAGCCAAGCCATCACACCCGCACCTGTCACCTGGAGAGGGAGGCGACCGGTGGCAGGGGCGGGGGGGGGGGATAGCACTGTGCAGTGTCAGCAGTGGGGTGGGGCCAGTTGCCTACCACCGGAGGAAAGAAAGTCCTCAAAGGCCCTGATCTCAGGCCAGGCCTGAGGGGTCCAGGGTTGTGAGAAAAATCAGGCTGGGCTGAGGAACCCCCACTTAGTGCACAAAATTCCATGTACCAGGCCTGTAGTAGATTATAAAAGAAAGGAGCTTTATAAATCTTAAGCCAGGAGAAAGAAATCTTATACATATTACTAAGGTACATTGATAGTTTGCTGGTGTAGAGTAATAAAGAATCCTGGATAACTATGATTTGCATATGGAATAATCATGAAAAGATTTAAAGATAAAACTAAGAACTTCAGACTTTACTTTCAACCTGACCCACAAAAGGAAACATAAATGATGTGATTATGTATTCTAAAATAGATGAAAAAAAACACACAACAGAATATTTTAGGAATGAAAGAGGTCCATCAATATGGTCAATATTAGAAAGCTCATCATGACTAAGTCTTTTTAGGTGTTATTTTTTGAGAAACTGAATGGAGGGAATGGGCATATTTTAACACTGCCCAGGAGGAGGTAATTTTGCAGTCCTGCTTTGTATTAAGTTTCAGTCCTTATTCTATCAGGAAATATTATTAATTGTAGTGCAATGCACCCATTTAGTTAAGTAAACTGGAAAATCCTAATATATATATAAAACCTGGGTCCATCAAAACCAGAGGCTCTACCAACCGGAAATCAGTCCTGCAGTCAGGGCTGGGTTGCTGTGGGACCCAGCACTGATGCTATGGCTGCAGGCGGGGTGACCCAGCACTGACTGCTGAGGGGACTGCAAATCAGGCATGGAGAGAGGCCTGAAGAGACAAGCAGGGTCTGATCTGTAGCCTCTGTGGCAGCTTTTGATCAGCAACTTGCCTCTCTCTTTTGGTCTGGATCTGGCCAGCAGCTGCACCTCCATTTCTCCCAGGCCTCCAAGGGGGCTGCTGATCAACCCCACCTTTCAAAGCAGGCCCTGTTGATAGACCCAGAGATGCTGACTGGCATAGAAACTAACCAATCAGAAACAAATCTAGGTGAAGTGTGAGGAGCCATTGGCTGCCTAGGAAGCAGAGCTTTTAACGCTGACTGGCATAGAAACCAGCCAATCAGAAATAAATTGACCAGCAGGGAAGGGCAGTTGGGTGTGAGATCGGGCCAGCAGGGGAGGGCAGTTAGGGGTGATCAGGCAGGCAGAGGCAGTTAGGGGTGATCAGGTTGGCATGGAAGAGCAATTGGGGGAGAGATCAGGCTGGCAGGGGAGGGCAATAGGGGACCATTAGGCCAGCGGAGAAGGCAGTTAGGACAACCAGAATGGCAGGGGAGAGCAGTTGGGGGTGAGATCAGGCCAGCAAGGGAGGGTAGTTGGGGACAATCAGGCCAGCAGGAGAGCAGTTAGGTGTTAATCAGGCCGGCAGGAGAGAGGTTAGGGGGCAATCAGGTTGGCAGGCAGAAGCAGTTAGGGGCAATCAGGCAGGCAGGCAGGAGTGTGGTTAGGAGCCAGCAGTCCTACATTCCCTAGGGGTCCAAGATTAAAGAAGGTGCAGGCTTGGCTGAGGGACACCCCCCACAGTGCACAAATTTCATGCACCAGGCATCTAGTTTCAGTATAAACACCTAGGATTCTTCCTAGTTGGGACAAACTCAAAAAAAAGGGCATCTGGATAATCACACACTAAGCTGTCCAGTGTGTTTACTTATTCAGAACCATGTACCTCTGGCAGCACAACATGCCCTGGATCCAGTGTTTAGCTTAGTCACCATCATCATTTCCTTTTTAAAAACTGAACTTATTGGGGTGACATTGGTTCTGAAATTATATATGTCTCAGGTATATAATTCTATAATGCATCATCTCTATATTATGTATTCACTACTCCAACCATCATCACTGACTTTCCCCTAAAAAACAATGGAACATAATTTTGATATGTGGAGTTTGAGCCACAGAATCTCCCTTTCTTGGGTTCTCACTCTATGAAATTTGAAGAATAAACACTTGAACTAAAGGCTTCTTTAGTAAAACATGTGGAAGTTTATTGGAAGCATATACAAACTTTGCCTGTGCAGGGGTCCAAGTGGGAAAAACCTGTTCTTTGTCTCTCTAATGGGAAAAAAAAATCAAACCCAAAATCTTCTGAGTCTATTTGTCTCTGGGTTTATAAAGGCTGCAGCAGTTTGTGTCTTTAGGACCCTTTGTAATTGGACTCCTTCCTTAATTTATGACCCCTATGCTTTCCTAATTGGCCAGAGTATCAGCTTCAAAGTCCAAAGCCCAAGTGGTACCCACTTCTTCCTCTCCTCTGTGAAATTATGATCCTTCCCTCTTCCTTGTATCTTGTGACAATTCTCTGTCCTCTGGGAAAGTAAGATAACCATTGGAGCCCATCACAAATGTGCATTCCTCTTCTGTGGACCCCTTTTGCCCCTAAAACTGCCTATCTTGTCTTAAAATTCCTTTCAGTTTGGTTGCTAAGATATAGAATATGAGCTTTGTGGAACCTTATTCTCTAAAAACAAAATAGTCTAGAATTTCTTTATATAAAAAATGTAAGCAGCTGAAACCGGTTTGGCTCAGTGGATAGAGCATAGGTCTGCGGACTGAAAGGTCCCAGGTTCGATTCCGGTCAAGGGCATGTACATTGGTTGCGAGCACATCCCCGATGGGGGGTGTGCAGGAAGCAGTTGGTCAGTGATCTCTCTCATCAATGTTTCTAGCTCTCTATCCCTCTCCCTTCGTCTCTGTGAAAAATCAATAAAATATATATTTTTTAAAAAATGTAAGCAGCCCGGTCAGGTTTATCAAATGTGAAGTAGAAAGTTCCTATTTAAGTCAACTATGTTGACATTTGATTGGTGATTGTGTTCTCAGTCAGAGACAGTCTCAGATTCATGTTCTTCAGAGAAGCGTTAATATACAATAAATTGTATGGTTATGAAATATAATCTCAAAGCAGATATTCAAGACAGGTATTTCAAAAGGTTAATGAAACTGTTTATCATTAGTTCCTAAAAGCAATATTCCACACTTACTGAAAAGGGGAGTCATGAATGAAGGAGCATGGAATGCATCTATTCCATCTACACACAAACGATACTTCCTGCAATGGCTCTGCCCTGGGCAGGGTCTGGAGTGGGGATGGATGGTGACATAAGGGCATCAAAGCCGCTGGAGCATTCAAAGGTTTAAAATAAACCGAGTATGGGCTTTAAAGAGAAATTGAAGCAGAATGTTAAGCGCTCCCACAGAGTTTTATGATGCCTGAACATTCTTAGGGCAGACTAGAGAATCTGACATAGATTGAAAAGAGTGGTTTTTTTTTTTTTGTATAATTGGAAAGAATATAGCAACAGAATCTGCAAAAGCAGCTGCTGTTGGAATCCACAGAAGCCTCTTTGTAAGTTTTCGTGTTTGTTTGTTAATTTTTAAAGATTTCATTAAATAATATCAAATATATCTCCTTTAACTTAATAATGCTCACTAAATCGAGGCATACGACACAGTTTATGCTCAGGGGCATCATGTAAGGCAAACTAACAAACTAGAAACTAGTGCTTTAAATTACAGATAGAACAATTGAGTATGTTTCAAAGTTACTTTCTAGACAATAAAATCTATTAGCCCATAAAATGATCACCTATAGAAGTGAGTAAGGTATGTTTGTAAAATCACTTAAACTTTGTTAAGCATATATACAAGAATACATTGGTGGATATAAGCAAGAATATGAAAAGTTCCCAGATTCTATTTTGAACCCATGCCATTTAAAAATATATATATATATATATATATATATATATATATATATATATATATTTGATATTTTACAGAGAGGAAAGGAGAGAGATGGAGAGCTAGAAACGTTGATGAGAGAGAAACATAAACCAGCTGCCTCTTGCACACCCCCTACCGGGGATGTGCCCGCAACCAATGTACATGCCCTTGGCCAGGATGGAACCCCGGACCTTTCAGTCCGCAGACCGATGCTCTACCACTGAGCCAAACCAGTTTCGGCGACCCCATGCCATTTTAATTTGGTTCCTCATGCTGCTCTCTTTATGTGCTCTTTTGCAGACTCCAATGAAAATATAAACATATGGAAGTACCTTTTATTTTCCATGTATACATTATTAGATTTTACCTGGGTTTTGAGATAGGGCATCCAATGTAATAATCTAGAGATCAATATAATATCCTTTACTTGTTCTCTATTTTTATCAATCATTTTCAGACATTTGCCACACTAATTCATTTGATATTTATAATAGTCTCATTCCTTTTAAATTAGTCATCAGCAAATATGGTTTGTCAATGACAGAATGTTCAAATCTCTAGAAAAATGTTTATTTGAGCCAAAATTTTGAGGATATGATCAGAAGGAAGATCTCAACAGAGAAAATGCTCTGGAGAATGGCATTTTTGCAATTTTTCCTCCCGTGCATTTAGAATCAAAGCAGAGAATTTTAGGAAGGTGTGTGAAATCCATTGGTGGTAGACTAAAGGATCAAGAGACAGCAAAATGGGGAGATATTTAGGAATGGCTAAAAAGTAAATTGGAAAGATACATGGTTGGTTGAAAATAGTTATCATTTACTATTTACACCACATAGAAGTGGTATGTAGGCAATAAGATAACAATGAGGAATTTTGTGGTCTTGTGCTCTTGTAATCCAATGAAAGCCAAACTCATGGGACAGGAGCTGATGGGGAAAAAAAAATTATTTGAGTAACAGCATCTTGAAAAGATGGGGAATTTTACCAAGTCCTCAAAAACCTATCTTGCCCAGCTGACATGGGTCAATGGTTGAGTGTTGGCCTATGAACCAGGAGGTCACAGTTTGATTCATGTGCAGGACACGTGCCTGGATTGTGGGCTGGATCCCTAGTGTGGGAAGTGCAGGAGGCAGCTGATCATTGATGTGTCTATCTCTCTCTCTCCCACTTTCTTCCTCTCTAAAATCAATAAAAAATATATTTAAGAAACTATTTTAAGATCTCAGTGCAGGCAGATGTTTTTATAAGGATGGAAAGGGAAAGCAGAAAAAAGCAAGCAGGGGGAGGGGCTGTGGACATTCAGGCAGTATCTATGCTAGTCTTAACATGGACTCTCATGATCAGCATCCATGAGTTGGCCATCTAGTTGAATTCCTGTGTTTCGGTGGTTGATGTTAGCCTGGGCCTTGAAGGTCACGCTGCTGTTCACATAGGAATTGAAACTAGTGATTCTAGCAAAACACACTTAGAAAAGAAGCTTTCAACATGTAAGCCCTAGCTTCAAGAGAATAATATCAGGTTAGAGTAAAAGGCTGGGCTTAACATTTACTAAGATTAGTATGGGTAGCTTTATGTAAGTGCAGTGTATTCATTCTCTGTTATATTCTGGTGCTGGTGGTTATGACTTCCTGAGGTCTGGAAAAGAAAATTACTCTACCTTTTCAAAAGGTATGTTATCCTAGATGCATAAGAACAATGTACACGGTTCACTTAAGGTAAAGATTGACCTTTGCTAAGGAAGCTATAGGCTGGGACTACCCACTGTGACCTGCCAAGTTAGGAATTTATGATCAGACCAGCGTGTGTGGTCACTTCCAGTAACTGAGCTTGCCTGCCAGGCTTGCCATGTGGACCACCCCTGAGCCTGTCATATTTATTACAGAGCCCAGTTTTGCTCACAGGCTCATTAGGGGGGAAAAAAAAAGAAGACTGCTGAGGAAATTTCTCTTATACATTGGAAGCAGGGAATTGTCCTCTGCGAATGCACCTGTCAGCAATCTGATAGTTTTAAAGAGGTTTCATAGAGTTGCCACAAGTGCAATTCTCAAACCAACAGTTAAACATTATGATGTTTAGTTTTGATGCGTGTGGAGTTGCTCATTTAGATACTCTGACCCATGTAGCACGAAAAATTACATGGGGATTGAGATTTTTTCAGAAATATATGTAATAGATAAAGAATCTGAAGGTTAGTGATATTAAATTATTCAATTAGGAAGTTGTAGAACTAGAATTAGAACCCAAATTTGCCATATGTACACATTTTATCTGATTAGATATGCCTTGCTTAGTTCACATGTATAGAATGTCAGAGGACTCTCCAGTACACTTTGAAGTTGCACCTTTATGGAAATGTATACAATGTGGACCCGTTCCTACTGTTCCATTTCAAACCTCCACTTTACTCTTACCCACATCTAGTGTTTAGCAACGGTGAAACAGTTTGAATTTTTCTCTGCTGGAAATTCTTGTACCTCAGCAGATTGCATGTAATTTAACCTTACTTTTAAATCTTCATATTTTCAAATAGTCCTTTTAATAGAAGAACAGTTTATTTAGTCAAAGGTAGGTGGGCCTATATACAAATGAGGTGATGTGCTCTGAGATATTCCTACACTGAGATTTCTTTTTAATAGAAAGGTAACAAGAACCTCATCCTTTTCTGAAGCCAAAATTAGAACTGATGGCTTGAAAATCTTGGCATACAATGAAACACAAAACCTAAAATTGGAAAACCTGTTGGAAACCCAAGGCATCATGCATAGGATAAACATAGTCATTTTGTAAGGATAGCTAGCCTTTGCTGACCTAGACTATTCTGAATTTCCTTATGACAAATACTCAGCAACCGCTTTTATTTATAACAGCATCACAGTATTAATTTTTAAAGTTGAAGTATGTTAATTTATGTAAGAAAAAATATTGTATGTAGAATTTGTCATGTTCAACACAGTAAAAAGGATGTCCCAAAAATGTTTACACATTTTGAATAATTATTAATTCCAATATGTTAAATCAGAAAAGAAAGAAACAATTGAGCTAACAGCTTTTAACATGTGTATCCCACATTTTTGTGGGATGCCCTGTGCATAATAGTACATCATTTATAACTGTTCAATACATGAATGATTATACAAATAAAATAATGATAAAAAGTCATTTTTCCCAGGATCTAATTCTGAACCTTCCTTCACCATCCAAAAGTATGTCCTAATAAGCAGTGTCCTTGCAATGATCAAATGAAATGAATTATGTAGTCCTTGTAAAAGCTTTATGTATATTTGAGGTTATATTGCAAATACATAAGAGCTCTTTGAGATTATTTCAATTCCACAATTTTACATCAAATGCCAACATGTTAGTGTTGTTAATAATATATTGGTTCAAATAAATATTGAATATATTATGATTTATAATTTGAATTAATTTTGTATTGTAATTTAAATTTTATTTATTGTTATGTGCCTTTTTGTGGTTTTACTTTTAAACATTTTAAATATCTTCTTTAGAACTCTTTACTCCACATTTATATAGTATAAAATATACACTGCATATATTTTAAAATTTTAAACTATTCTATTTTTTAAAAATATATTTTATTGATTTTTTACAGAGAGGAAGGGAGAGAGATAGAGAGTTAGAAACATCGATGAGAGAGAGTCATCGATCAGCTGCCTCTTGCACACCCCTTACTGGGGATATGCCCGCAATCAAGGTACATGCCCTTGATCGGAATCGAACTTGGGACCCTTCAGTCCACAGGCTGATGCTCTATCTACTGAGCCAAACCGGTTTCGGCTAAACTACTCTATTAATTAAATTATAAGCCTGTTTATTTAATCTTCCTACCTCCAACCTCATAGATTCCAATTATGAAGTAGTAGTCAATATCCCCTTTATTTGGACCAGCAAACTTGGAGTTTAACTGTAGTGCCTTATTATCCTGGGTCAACAATATGTATTCATTAGTGTGACCTATTTAGTGTATGACATATTTAAAACACAAATAATTTGATCTTAGGACACACAGTGAGGTTTATAAAAACCAAACCAAAGCAAAAATTAAAAACAAAACAAAACAAAAAAACAACAACAAAAAACCCCACAAAAAAACAACAACAAGCTTGTGGTAAAGAAAAGTAGCAAATACAAGATACTTTACATTATGCTATTAGTAGGTCTGGGCTAAGCTGAATTTAAAGCATTAGAAAAAATAACTTTTACTTTTCTTCTTCTAACACAGAGAATGTTATTCCATATGCAATCTATGCAAAATTAGTATTGAATCAAATACTCATCTATTTTGTAGAAAATATGTTGTTGTCTTTTTTTCAAAGGCTATTTTCTTCTCTAATACTCCCAAGGTCAATGTGACCTTAGTTTGGTCCAAGTATTCCAGTCATCACATTAGAAAAAAAAACACACACATAGTTACATGTTCTTCTACACATTGTAGGAACTTACCAGAATTTATATACTATACTTCTGCCATTCCTTCCAGAAAGCTCAAGGTTGTTGAACTTATACCTATAATTGAAACAGATCTCAGCAAATGTGTGAAAAAAGTTGCATTCTTTTTTTCATGAAGAATATTTGCTTTATGGGGCCAATAAAATGAATAAGAAAAGTAAATCCCATTATATCATGGCAAATCAGTAAGAGTTTATATTATTTTAGCTTATTGAGTCAAACTTTATTCTCATCATAAATATCTATGTTCAAGAAAATAAATGAATACCAAAAAATCTGTATTAATAAACACATAAGAGTTTATTTGATGGAGATGCTTGGAAGCTTTTGTAGCATTTTTTCCAAAGAAGTGATTAAAATTTAGTGAAATATAGTAAGTTTAAAGTGCATATTAATTCATTTTAATTCTCTTATAAGTAGTCAATAATGTTAAATTTTCAAAATGCATATTTATAGGTGGCTTTTATTTAAACATTTTATAACTTCTTTGTTTCGATTAAACTTTTCACCATTATTTATAAAAAACAAATAGTGTAGTGCATAAAATGCAAATTGGACTGTCAATTATACGCCCACTTTTAGCCTAACTGTCTCCTTCTTAAAACTTTTGCAGATTAGTATATTGAAGATGATTATTCTCAGTATATCTATAGAATTCTTCCAAAAGATGTGCTTGAAACAGCAATCTGTAAGCAAATGTTCCTCTTCCTCCCCATATTTTCTCCTTTACCACGTCTGTCTCTTCCTTTCATTATTACTTTTAGAATTAAGCTGACACCACAGACAGAGCAAATGCACATTTTCAGGAAAGCACCGTTCTCTCAATCCATTCAGTTTTTTTAAATATCAATTTTTTGATTCATAGTATTTATGAGGTATTATTCTAGAGATGCAGACATTAGTCTGAAGACAAAGTTCAAACACCCTGCCTTCATGGAATTAGCTTTCATGCCTACAAAATAAAAACATAATAGCAAATGTGGTCTCATATAACATAATCTCAGAGTTTTATATAAAATAATAAGATTGAATAAGATGATAGAACTTGATATAGGTGAGGTGTGAGTGTATTCAGGTATGCTCATAGGTCTCCCAGTGAAAGTGACATCTGAGAAGAACTATGAAAGCTAAAGAGAAGAAACCAGTGTAGCTCACTGTGTGTGAAGAATATTTTAGGAAATAACCAAAGATGGGAGAGCGGAAAAACAAGGAGCTCAATGTGCTGGTCAGTATGGGGAGTATGTAAGTTGCTAAGGTCAGAAAGATATAGGAGCAAGCCATGGAGAGCAGTCATGCCAGATGAGTTAAAACTAAGAGATCTCTTACATCTTGATATACAGCAATTTTTAAATGTATTTTTATTGATTTAAAAGAGGAAGGAAGATGGAGAGAGAGATAGAAACATCAGTGATGAAACATCACTGACAGGCTGCCTCTTGCATGCCCCCGTGGGGGTTGAGCCCACAACCCAAGCATGAGCCCTGACAGGGAATCAAAATGTGAACTCCTGGTGCATAGGTTGATGTTCCACCCCGGAGCCATGCTGGCAGAGTGATATAAAGCAATTTTTTCATGAATATCAATGGATGTCATACAAAAAACATGTGAAGATGGACAACTGATATCTTGTCGATTCATTTTGATTATTAATTAAGTAGAAAATAACAGGAGGATGTGACCTTTCTCATCAGCAGCTGTGCTAGTCTGGTTAATCTTTAACTCAGTATTTCATGATCAAGGTAACAACTATCCTTGAGCGCAAATAGAACCTATTTGGCCTGTTTCTAAGGGTATACACCCAAGGAACTAATACTCTCTAACTTCATCTGGATTATTTAGAAGGGCATGCCATGTTTGTTCCTGGTTCTCTCTCTTTCTCATCCTTTATAATAAAAGCCCAATATGTGAATTGACCAAATGGCAGAACAACCGGCAGAACTACCAGTCACTATGAGGTGCACTGACCACCCAGGGGCAGACGCTCAACGCCCGAGCTGCCCTCAGCCCTCAAGCCCCAGGCAAGCCAAGGCGGGTGCCAGAAAAGGCCCCCTGTTACCTCTATCTATACTAATAAAAGGGTAATATGGTGGTAAAAAACCCCACCCAGTCACCCCGCAGAGGGAGGTGACCGACAGAGGCAGCAAGAGGCAGGGCCAGGCTGGTCAAAGCAGGTGCCAGCAGGGTCCCCCAGATCGCACCGCTGGTTGCCCCACAGATCAATTCTGATCATCGGCCAGGTCTAGGGACCTTACCTGTGCATGAATTGATATACTGGGCCTCTAGTTCTTTATAATGACTCTTTCATTTGCATTTTTCTCAGACTCTATCCTTCATTTTAAGAACATTTCTCCTTGTTTCTTCTGTTTTCTTAGTGTCTTTAAAAAAATATTTGTGTGTATGTGTGTTTTCAGAGAGAGAGAGAGAAGGTTTGTTATATCACTTATTTATGCATTCATTGGTTGATTCTTATATGTGTCCTGACTGGGGATTGAATCTGCAACCTTGGTGTATCAGGACAATGCTCTCCCAACTGAGTAACTAGGCCAGGGCTTCTTAGTCTCTTTTAACAAATTCTCCCCTTTTGCTCACAGTTTAAACATTTATGTTCTTCAAGGTCTATTTTTTTTCCCACTTCTCACTTTACATAATAATCACTAAGCATTGCTCAAACTGATTTAATTATTTTATCTTCCACATTCTTTTAGATTCATATTGTGATAATGAAGACAAGATTCATGCAGCCCACAAACAGGAACCTCAGCATCTTCAGTCTTTTATTCACACCAGTCAGGGACAAAATCTTGGAGATCAGTGCTTCTCAACTATCTGTGGTGAAACAAACATGTTTTAACACCTGTGCCATTTTATCTTTCTTTTCTGTGACTGCCCTAATTCCAGCTTATTTTAATTGGTATTACTGCCACTTGACTCTCCCTTACCTTGATTTTTATTCATGATGAGCTTAAAAAATTTCCTCCGCTCTAATTCTTACAACCAAACAAATATCTCGGTCACCTATGGCATGCCTCATGAAGTCCTTACACAGCAGCACTTCTCAAATACACTTCAGGCTACAGCTAGAACTCCACAGAATTTACCGATTCACAAGTGTACTACTCATTTTCTTTTCATAAGCTGTTCCCATGACCTGGAATGTCCTTCAACACCCTAACCATCTGGCAAAATCCTACTTATCCTCAAGGCCTGGACGACACATCGTTTCATACATCATCTTTTGTGCCAAGTCTTTTGTGAATATTCTAGGCCTGCTTAGCTTTCAAGTCAAATGAAAAAAAATAAAGTGACCTTTGGGGTGATTCAGTTTGGATTCAACCATCGAGGGTCAAAATCTATATTTCAATTTTTAATGTTCTCAAGAAATTGAAAAAAAATCAATATTATTTCATTATATTGCTGATTAAACAAGTGATGCACAGATTGCAAAGTGAGTTGTACAGTTCTTGGTACATATGAAGTAGATAATAGTAAGTAATTTCTACCCTCATTTATAATACTTTCCAATTATTATTACAACATTATAATAATTTAATTATAATTGCATTATTGTATATTCACCACCTTCTTAATATGGTGCTCTCTTATCTTTTAATTCTGGTTATAGTTGTGAGATAAAAACAAATTCATTCATATATGTTTGATGAACACATACATGTATATCATATATAACCTACTATATATAACTAGTGGCCTGGCACACAAAATTCATACACAGGGCGGGGGCATTCCCTCATCCCAGCCTACACCTTCTCACAACCTGGGACCTCTGACTAACCATTCACTTGCCTGCTGGCCTGATCTCCCTAACTGCTCTATCCTGATGGCCTAATCACCCCTACATGCCTCTGCCTGGCCCCGCCACTATGGCTTTGTCTGAAAGGACATCCGGAAAGTCATCTGAAAGATGTTCAGTATAATTAGCATATTACCCCTTACTACTATAGACAGAGGTAACAGTGGAAGATAGTCATCAACTGACAATATTTCCTTTTATTTTTTAATTTATTATTATTTTTAAAATATATTTTTTATTCAGAGAGGAAGGGAGAGGAAGAAAGATATAAGAACATCAATGATGAGAGAGAATAATTGATTAGCTGCCTCCTGCATGCCCCCTACTGGAGATGTAACTCAAAACTCAGACATATGCACCTGACCAGAATCGAACCTGGGATCCTTCAGTCCACAGAATGATGCTCTATTCACTGAGCAAAACTAGCTAAGGCTTTTCTTTTGTTTTAAATTAGAATCTAATTTTTAATGGTTTTCAATATTTATTTTATGGACATTTTTACCCATGTTTTAATGAAAACCAGTCTTTCAAAAAATAGGACTTACCTCCATCATGAAGACAAAACAAGCTACTTAAGTGAATATTTAGGTGCAAATCTCTGCAGGGCGATACTCTCAATCAATGTCACCTTTACTCCAGATCCTAAGAAGAAAGCTCGAGTGTCCTCACAGCCTGTCAAACCAGATATTACCACTGAAAGGTAGCACACAGTTCAGGAAGAAATCTAAATGTTGTACAGTAATTTAGTTCTGACATTTTAGGGGAAATTTTTAACAATACTTATCTGGTACAAATGTCTTATCAGAGAAATAAGTGTGCTCTCTGTAGAAAATATAGTGAATCCTATTTATGTTCATTTTATTCTACTCTTGCATAAAAGTTTTACTTTAGAAATTTTTGATTTGTGGCAACAGATACTGAAACACAGAGGTCAAGAGAAACAAGAGAGAATCAACAAGATGTGGCAAATTCATGTTTTGCATTTATATTACTCATAAAGAAATGTTGTGGACTATGTTAATATATTTAATAAGGAGGATCTTGAATTAATGTTGTGTTTTCTATTGGAAAAATTAAGAGGTTATTTTCTCCCAAACACAGAAAGAATAGATAATGTTAAATTACCAATTTAAAAATGAATTTTCATAGGCAAGAAAAGGATATAGAAAAAGATGAATCTTAAAATATGTTTATGTGATTTTGAGTCTGTTTAAGAGGCCAAGATAAGGCATAATTAATTGAAGGAAAACTTTATGCGCTTTAGACAATTTTAAAACCAAAAATAAACGTTTGTATCTCATATTTAAATTGAATTTTAATGTATAAACGATAGCTCTTTTGGTAGACTTACCTTGACATTGCCTGTTAAAATGACCACCGAAACACAGAATAAAATTATAACCACCAAATTAATAAGCTTAGTATTAAAAGAAGTGTTTAATTTTTCATCTAAATTCTGATAAAAAATTGGTCATCTGAATTTTGTTTTTTTCAAAGAAAAAATGCCTGTTTTTAAAAATAGACAAAAGTGTTAAGATTCAGGTTGCTAGCTTTACACTCTGAGTCTCACTTATAAAATTATAAAACCAGATTTATACAAAATAAATTTATACAAAATTTATACAAAATACATTATAAAATAATTCATTTGATTAAAAAAATAGCAAACTTTTATAAGCAATTGTATTTTTACATTCTATGTAGTACCTATTGACCAGTAAACAGATCATGTTGATTATACAGACAGTGACCATGTGACCACTTCTTTTCATTATTTTCTATCAAACCTGTATAGAGGTTGTGTTAGTTTTGTGTGTGCATGTGTGTGGGTGCTCATCTGTCCAATGAAAAGATGAGTCTGTTACATGATAAGAATATTATTCACTCTTGTCATTTGAAACAAATCTGAAATAGATAAGTATGAAGTATACATTGTATGATGAATATTTCTGATATCAGAAGGGGATGTAAAGAGACTATTACAAGAGTCAGAATATCACTAATATTGCTAATATTTTGCTTTCTTTCTAAGAATGCATCAAACAATGGGCAGCAAAATGTACTTAGATTAATGAGGAAAATATCCTGTGGGTTTTCAAATCTTCCAATACTTACCAACATGGATCATTTTTCATTAGTGTTTCAGTTATCTGAGAATGACAAATTCCAGTTCTGAAGACTGTGGACCTTGAGGTTCACAAGTCCTCCTGTCTGTCACACCTAGTTGGCTAATTGCCAGTGGAAAATCCACAGCTGTTCATAACATTTATGTTAAGATTAGAGGCCTGATGCAAGAATTTTGTGCAAAAGTAGGCCTTTCTTCTCCAGCTGCTGGCACCAGCTTCCCTCTGGCACCTGGGACCTGGGCTTCCCTCGCATCCCTGGCTCACATGGAATATGGCGGGCATCAGCCTTGGAGGGATGGTTGAGCAAGTGAGTGGGGGCACCAGACCAAGGCAGGGCTTGGTCGTTGTCATCAGGGTGAGCTTCTGGTGATTACTGAAAATTCTTTGCTTCCACACCCATGGTCCCGCCAAGTGCTTGCACCTGCTGCCAGTGCCAGAGCTGCAGCTCGCACGTGCTGCCGATGGATGCCTGGCGTCAGCGTCAATCACATGGTGTCATCAGCTGGTGCAAGTGGCAGGTGCTGGTCCTGATTGACCCTCAGGAGCAGGGGGAGGTGGAGAAGCCCTCAGGGGCAATCAGGGCAGCAGCCACAGCTCACACCCACTGCTGGCACCAGCCACCTCAATTGCTCCGTGCCATCAGTGGGTGTGAGCGGGGCCAGTGCCATCAGCTCGTGGAAGCTGCGGTGGCGGGAGCAGGGCTGCCAGCAGACAGGAAACCTGGGACCACAGCAGGAGGGGGCCATCGGGGACTTGGAGGTTGGGCCAAGACCCGCCCCTGTGCCCACTGCAACCTCTCGGCCCACAGTTCCATTCAAGGTGCACAATTCATGCACTGGCCCTCTAGTATTTTAATATTTGATCTAGTGGAAATAAAGCATTTAAGAAATAAAATATTTAATATAATTTTAGTATAAATTGTAATTTCTGAAATCTAGTTTATCATGAAAATAACAGGGATATGATCTCCTCCAGAAAATGTTGGCATATCACTTAGCAAAATTAAAACATATTTCTAAGTAATCTAATGTAAGAGAAGCTCTATTTTATCTCCCCTGCTCTGGATCCTTGTTATTTACATTGCTCAAAAAAAAAAGTATTGCTTCATTTGGTGTTTGCAGTTATTTTGTAGCATTCCATACTATGTTTTATCTTATATAATGGGATTTTTAAGGGTAATTTACTACTTGCCTCTTTTACTGCAACGAATACTCACAAAACATTTTGTAGCACTTTGGCAACTGCACAAGGCTTTGACTTATGAATATGCTAATGAGACTACATCCAGAACTGGCAAAGATCCAGGACTCACACACAATTATGGTTCTGGCAGTCCTCAATGCTATGACACCAAGCCTGACAAGAAATATTTAGGTTAATTAATACAAGGTATAGCTTTTTACATTTGGAATATAGAATGCTTTTACCATTGCAGCTCTTTGGGAACGAAAATATTGTGCACATTACTGTGATTTCCTCACTAATATTGTTGGAACACTTGAACTAGATTCTAACAGTTATTTTGTACTAGTTAACGTTGCTATGTTCTAGCAAAGTTATTTTCTCTACAAAGCCTGTTTTATGAAGAATGCCTGCAATGAGTTTATTCCTTTTTACAAAGAAATATCAGCTTCCAGAACTGTTTCCTCTAATATTTTCAGAAAAGACTACTATTGTTTTTCCTGATGAGTAGGACCATCACTTTCTAACGCTGCAAATAGCTCAGCTGACAAAACAGTGCTATCCTCCAATATTATCAGGGCCACAGGGTTGTTGTTGTTGTGTGTGTGTGTGTGTGTGTGTTTGTTTGTTTGTTTTGTTTCTGATGAACAAAAAGTACTCTTATAAAAATCTCTTAGATAGTTGCTCAGCGTTTGAAGCTTCTTCCCGATGCAAACACATTGAAATATTCAAAAGTGTACCGCAATGTGTTACTTCTAGTGAACGGCTGGGTTAAGATGGCCCAGCAAAAGCAAAGCTGGGACCAAGTAAAAAAGTTCTGCCCAGAGCCAAATCGCATTCAACCCTGAGCTTCCTATTCCACCATGAGTGGCGTTCCACAGCATGCTTAGTAGATTTGGGGGTTTTGTTTGTTAATTTTGTTGTGTATTTCATAAATTTGTATGTGTTTATTCTTAACCTTAGTAGTTCTCTATGCATCGGTGAAAAAGTCATTTTCTACCCCAGACACAAAAACAACTATACTAACATGACAGATGCATTTTAGTCCTTCACTCTAATACACCGAGTCATCTTTCTCGAGATTGGTCATTCTTTGATTTTCTTTCTTTCTTTCTTTCTTTCTTTCTTTCTTTCTTTCTTTCTTTCTTTCTTTCTTTCTTTCTTTCTTTCTCTCTCTCTCTCTCTCTCTCTCTCTCTCTCTCTCTCTCCCTCCCTCCCTCCCTCCCTCCCTCCCTCCCTTCCTTCCTTCCTTCCTTCCTTCTCCCTCCCTCCCTCCCTCCCTCCCTCCCTCCCTCCCTCCCTCCCTCCCTCCCTCCCTCCCTTCTTTCTTTCTCTTTCTTTCTTTCTTTCTTTCTTTCTTTCTTTCTTTCTTTCTTTCTTTCTTTCTTTCTTTCTTTCTTTCTTTTAAATTCAAATGTAACAAAGACTATCACCAACTATCATTAGAAATAGAGGTCCCCCATGGGAGGCATGGAAGTAGAAGGGTTGGTGCTCTCAGAATCTGAAACAAAGTGTAGTCTGAAAAGGCATTCCAGGTGACTCTGTCTCTTTTGTTCTCATGCCTTTGTCCCTGTTAATTGAATATATTTGATACAGTATGGAACAAAAATAAATAACTCACAAATTGTGGAAATTATGGGTAGATCTCCATTCTCTTTCTGCTACAACGTGGTGGCATAATTAGTGAAAAAATGAAAGACATACTTATGACTATGAATAAGACTCCAAAGTTAGTAAAGTTTAGCATATTTTTGTGTATATGTTGGCCATTTGTACTAAACAGTATGTCTTTTTGGGAAAAGTATCTGTTCAGGTCCTTGGTCCATTTTTAAGGGGATAGATTGTTTTTGTATTAGTTTCTTATACACTGAGTGGCCAGATTATTATGATCTCTGAATGGATAATTATCTGGCCACTCAGTGTATTTGTGTCTCAAATGGGTACCCAAAGTATTCCAGACTTCTGCTGGAGATCAACCACCTATTTGCCCTGGGCTTTCTATCAGCCAGTGCAAAAAGGAAAACAGAACAGGAGCACGATTTGCAGTATCTTTACTATCCAATAAATGAGGTACTCAAGAGAAGTACACTGAGTGGCCAGATTATTATGCATTCAGAAATCATAATAATCTGGCCACTCAGTGTATATTGGATATTAGTCCTTATCAAAGGGAGGTATGATTTGCAAATATCTTCTTCCATTCATTTTGTTGTCTTTTTGTTTTGTTGACCATTTATTTTACTATGCAGAAGCTTTCGCTTGATGTGGTTTCATTTATTTATACATTTATATTTGTTTTATTTCCTTTGCCTTTGGGATCAAGCTCACACACAAAAAAATAAAACCTCTCTGAGACCAAGGTCCCTAAGTTTCATATCTTTTTTGTCTATGTGTTTGATTGTTTCAGCCATTATATAAACATTCTAATCCATTTTGGGTTAATTTTTATGTGGTATCAGATACCAGTCTAGTTTCGTTCCTTTTTCCTTTCCTTTCTTTCTTTTTTCTTTATTTCTCTCTTTTTTTTTCTTTTTGCCTGTGGCTTTCCAATGATCCCAACACCATGTATTGAAGAGGCTTTCCATTCTCCATGGTATGCTTTCAGCTCCTTTGTTGAAAATTAGTAGCCCATATATCATGTGGGTTTATTTCTATTGTCTCTGGGTCCTCAATTCTGTGTCATTAATCTCTGTGCCTATTTTTCTGCCAGTACCATCCTGTTTTGATATTGTAGCTTTATACTATAATTTGAAGTCAAGATGTGTGATATCTCTGGCTATTATTATTATTATTATTCCACTTTTACCCTCCTCAGGATTTCCTTGGTTATTCAGGGCTTTTGCGATTCCATGTAAAGTTGATGATTTTTTGTTCTATTTATTTAAAAAATGCAAGTGAGTTTTTAGTGGGGAGTGCATTATTAAATCTGTATATTGCTTTGTTTATTAAATCTGTATATTTGTCTTGTTCAATGGTAATATAACCATTTTAACAATGCTGATTCTTCCCATCCATAAACATGGAATATTGTGTGTGTGTGTGTGTGTGTGTGTGTGTGTGTGTGTGTGTGTTTAATTGTTTTCAATTATGTCATGTCGTTTTCAGTGTACAGGTCCTTCACTTCCTTTGTTAAGATTATTCCTCTGTATTTTATCTTTCTTGTTGCAATTATGAATGGAATTGTTTGTATTTCCCCTGCTATTTCAATGTTAGTATGTAGGAAATATATACTTTGCACATTTATTTTATATGCTTTACTGTAGTTGTTTATGTTTTCAATAGTCCTTTGGTGGATTTTTTAGAATTTTCTATGTATGAAATCATGTCAACTACAAAAAATGACAATTTTACTTCTTCATTCTCAATGGGATGTCTTTTGTTTTTTATTCTTGCCTGAATGCAATGGTTAGGAATTCCAGTACCAGGTTGAAAAACAGTGGTGAGAGTGGGCATCGTTGTCTTATTCCTGAAATTGCAGAAAAAGTTTTCAATTTTTCACCATGAAATATGTTATTAACTAAGTGTTTGTCCTATATGGCCTTCATTATATTGAGGTCCTTTCCTCTATAACCATTTTATTAATTGTTTAAATCATAAATAAATATAATATTTTGCCAAATAGCTTTTCTGCATTTATCAATAAAATTATATGATTTATATATTTTATTTTGTTAATGTGGAATCTACTCCACTTGGCCATATGTTATCTTTTTTTAATGTATTGCTATATTTGATTTGCCATGATTTTTGTACCTATGTTCATTAGAGATATTGGCTTGTAATTTTCCTTTTTTGTGTCATCCTTGCCAGGTTTTGGTATCAGGGTCATGTTAGCCTGATGAAAACAGTTAGGAAGTATTCCCTTTTCTTCAATGTTTTGGAAGATTTGTGAAGGATAGATATTAAAGGTTCTTTGAATTTTAATAGAATTCACAAGTGAAGCAAGATATGTGGTCCTAGATTTTTGTTCTGGGGGAAGTTTATGATGACTGTTTCAATTTCTTTACTACATATGATGACTGTCTCAATCTATTGAAAGCTTACTTAAGGTTTTTCTAATTCTTCAAAGTTCAATCTACAAACGTTCTACATTTTTAAGAATTTGTGTATTTCTTCTAGTTTATCTAATTTGGTGGCATATAACTTTCATCGTATTTATGTACAATCCTTTCTGGGGTATCTACTGTAACTTCTTTTTCATTTCTGATTTTATTTATTTTCCTTAGTGATTATAATCAGAGGTTTTTCAATTTTATTTTTTTCAAAAGACCAGCTCTTTGTTTCATTAAATTTTTCTATTGTCTTTTTGTTCATTATTTCATTTAATTATACTCTATTTTTTTAAATCTATAATTTTTTATTGATTTCAGAGAGGAAGAGAGAAGGGAAGAGAGAGATAGAAACATCTATGATGAGAAAGAATCACTGATTGGCTGCTTCCTGCATGACCCCACTGAGGCTGAAGCCTGCAACCCAGACATGTGTCCTTGACTAGAATTGAATCCAGGACTCTTCAGTCCATAGGCCGATCCTCTATCTACTGAACCAAATTGGTTAGAATTATGCTCTAATTTTTATTATTTATTTTCTTCTACTGACTTTGAGATTCATCTGTTTTTCTAATTCTATTTTGTTAATGTGCAATGATGGATTATTTGTGCTTCTTTTTCTCTTTTCTTTCTTTTTCTTTCTCCATTTTTTTGAGATAGGCCTGTCATTCTATAAACTTTCCTCTTAGTACCACTTTAGCTGCATCCTGAAAATTATAATGTCACATTACTTCCTTGTTAGAGCAGTAGACAGCATAGCGGTCTCATAATGTAAAGACTTTTTTGTTTGTTTGTTTTTTAATCCTCACATAGGATATGTGTTTTATTGATTTTTTTAGAGAGAGTGGAAGAGGGGAGAGAAAGAGAGAAATATTGATGTAAGAGAGATACATAAATATTGATGTAAGAGAGATACAGTTGCCTCACATATGTGCCCTAAACCAGGGATCAACCCACAACCTAGGTATGTGCCCTGACCCACAACTTTTATGGTGTATGGGACAACAACCAACTGAGCCACCAGGCCAGGGCTGAAGAAGATTGTTATCGATAACTTTTTTCCTCCTATTTGTTTTGTTCAATAAATATGTATTAAATATTTTCAACTCTCAGTGAATATAGTTTATAAATTTAAGAAACATTCTCCATCCATTGAAAGTCCTTTCAACTGGACATTTATTATCTGGGAGAACATTCTAAGATCCAAGGTCTGTCTTTGAACTTTGCAGTCTAAGGACTTTTTTATTGGCTACCCATATTGAATGACTTGATTGTATTGGTACTTTTCTCAGAAAATGTACCAGTTTTTAAAGTAAGTCACAGACATGTTTTTAGTAATAATTATGGTGTTCCAAGTGATAACACATTAAAAGGAGTAAGTTATACCTGAGATAGGATTGAAAGAACACAGTTTTTATGTTATTGTTATGGGTGAATTTTGTCCCTCTAAAAGTTATACTGAAGTATTTATCCCTAGTGTCTGTATATGATTTTATTTGGAAATTAGTGACCCGGTGCTTGGATTCATGCACATTGAACTGAAATTAATTAGAAGAAAGATTTGTGCAGTAATTACGCTACTGCAAAAAAATACGTGTCAAAATAATATATATAATACAGTATTATAAGAAAAATTCCAAATATATCTTTTCTTTTTTTCATTTTTTTATTTTTTATTAAGGTATTATAAGTGTGCATATCTTACCATTGCCCTCCCCACCCCACTCCCATATGCCCTCACTCCCCCAGTGTTTTGTGTCCATTGGTTATGCTTATATGCATACATATAAGTCCTTTGGTGATCTCTTATCACCTCCACCTCTCTTTAACCTTCCTGCTATAATTTGACAGTCTGTTTGATGCATTACTGCCTCTGTATCTATCTTTTTGTTCATCAGTTTATAATGTTCTTTATTATCCACAAATGAGTGAAATCATATGGTATTTTCTTTTCATTGACTGGTTTATTTCACTTAGCATAATGCTCTCCAGTTCCATCCAGGTTGCTGCAAATGGTAAGAATTCCTTCTTTTTTATGGAAGTATAGTATTCCATTGTGTAGATGTACCATAGTTTTCTGATTCAGTCATCTGCTGATAGGCACCTAGGCTGTTTCCAAATCTTAGCTATTATAAATTGTGCTGCTATGAACATAGGGTTGCATATATCTTTTCTGATTGATGTTTCTAGTTTCTTAGGATATGTTCCTAGGAGTGGGATTACTGTGTCAAATGGGAGTATTATAAAATTGAAATACATGTGTGATTGGTATCAGTGAGAGCTTTATATGTATCACGCATGTGCGAGTCAACATTTATTTTTAAATTGCCAGTGCACGTCATATGTACTGGTGGGTCGGATGGTCAGACAGACCTACAGCCAGTCACTTAACCTTTTATATATATATATAGATGGGGTCTTTTCAGATGTAACTAATTTAAGATGAAGTCATACAGGAAGGAGCAGAGGAGGCCCTAATTTCAACACGACTGTTGTCAGTAAAACAACAAGCAGACTGTCAAATGACAGCGGGGGAGGAGGGTGGGGAGATCTGGGGGAGATAAAAGATCAACCAAAGGACTGGTATACATGAATGTAAGTAGAACTAATGGACATGGAACTCTGGGGAGGGAGGGCATGTATGGGACGGGGGGGGGGGGGCAATGGTAAGCTATGTACACATATAATACCTTAATAAATTTAAAAAAAGGAAAAAAAAAGAAGAGGTGAGACACACACACATGAGGAGAAAGGCAGAGATGTAGTGATGCAGCTTTAAGACTAGGAACAATAGGACTAAAAGTCACCACCAGAAGCTAGGAAGAAATGAACAAAGATTCTGCACGGTCTCTAAGGAACCAAACTGAAGTCAACACCCTGATTTCAGATTTCTAATCTCTCTGGACTGTGAGAATTATTTTGTTTACTTTGTTTTGAGTCACCCGATTTGTGGTACTTTGCTACAGAAGCACCAGGAATCTTTAGTAAAGTATCAAAACCAATGTCCAGCCAGTATTTGTGAGTGTCATCATAGTTGTTGTCTATAGATGGCTGCATTCAGATTGAGTGGAGCACTCAATTGTTTGTGCCCAAGCTACTCTGCTTATTAATTATTTTTGAAGATTTGTGAACATGACATCACAATAACAAAAATAGTTGAAAAGTGTAATGATACATGAATGTGGAAATTCACTGCAAAGGATCCTTCTTAGATGGTTACATTCAAGAGCAATGCTAAATTTTGCTGAGACTTTATTATTTTAAGTTGTTAAAATTTATATTTTTTTCTGTTGAGTAATAATTTATTGCTCTATTTAATACATTCAATAGTTTTTCCTATTATCATATAAGCATATGCTCTTGTCTGCTTTTCAAAGAACCTATAGGTTTAATTTGAAGAGTTCATTCTCATTTTCTTCATTCTCATTATGGGCATTGCATCTTTAGTAAAAGTAAATGTGTTAAGGTTGAAATTAATACACATGTAAAGGTGTCATATTTTGCCTTTAAAAAGCTTAAATTCTCACCAGTAGTCCTGATCATGGTTCTGGCTTTGTAGTGCTGAAGTGGGATAAATGCAGTTAATGGGCAAAGGGGTTTGGTTTTGGAGTTTAGAGAGATCATAAAGAAGGTTAGGAAGGTTACCACTGCCAATAACAGATATTAATATTTAACCCAGGGAAACTGATAGTTTAGAATTTTCTTCAGATAATTACTAAGGTATAAGTTTTTCTAAGTTTTATTAATCATGAATATCTAAAGTACATTAATTTCAGTAGTCTATTTCCCATGTTTTTTAGAATGCTAAGGATTAGGCTTGATATTTATAGTCCCTGCCTTTTGAAAACATTAAAATGAGACGCTAAGCAATGATAGGACTTTAGAAATGAAGGACGCATAAAGAGCTTAAGTAACCCAGTCTTAGCATTTACCAATACCCTCCTGTGAATGTTACAGCTGAACTAAGTCATAGAGGATAAATGAAAGTACTGAAGTCATCAAATGCAGGGAAAGCATTGTAAACATATATGAATATACCCTCTGTAAATGAGTGATAATATCATTGAATTTTGAGTGAGTTCATAGCAAGAGAGATGAGAGTGACTACTACTGCTGAGTACACGAGCATGGCGAGATCATGGAGGGCTTGCAGGTAATCGGTCTGTGCGTCTTGGCTTTATCCTGTGGAAGTCTGAAAGAGGTTAATGCATTTCAGCAGAGCACCAGCTTGTTTTCACTTCCATTTTAAGTTAAATACTTGACTGGAAATGCTGAAAGCAGATTTAAAGACCAAAAGCTTGTAGGCATTAACAACAGTTAAGAAATTGTCATGGTGACACAGAAAAAAACAACAAAACACTACAAGTCTCTAAATTGGAATAATAGTGAATGAGAGGGAAAGCCTGATTTTTTCAAATGAAAGTTTCACATTCTATAAAATATGTGCAATGTATACATATATTGTATGTGCATAAATTCATATATAAATACACATTTTCTTTTTAACATGTAATGGTATGCATTCACTCTAATAGTTTTTGAGTGAACAATCTAAACCCCCATTTATAGGATGAATTACCATGTAGCCTGAATAGACCAAATAAAATAGTTAAAAATTAAGTTTGATAGAACTTGTACTGTATTGATTTTGATAATGACAAAAAAAGAAAGTGTCAAAATTAATTCTCTCTTTTTTCTCTCTATTCTTTTTTTTAAAACCAACTTACTAAGATAGTTTTTGGTGCCACCAACTGAGTGAGTAATTGCAAAAGAAAAACATTTGAGATGGGGTGGATAGTAATTTAATTGTTTTCATGTTTAGTCTTTGATATATTTCTTTTTTATTAAATTTGCTAGGGCCTTCCTTACCCTGGCTGCTGGCACTGCCTTTTGCTCCAGCCAGAGCTGCATTTTTGCCTTCCCATGCTGCCCAGAGGCCCAGAATGGGCCTGTGTCCCACCCTACCACCAGCTGCTCAGCACCTGTGCATGCAAATTAACCCACCATCTTTGTTGGATTGATTTGCATACTCACTCCTGATTGGCTGGTGGGCTTTGCAAAGGTATGGTCAATTTGCATCTTACTTTTTTATTATTGTAGATTGTGGTGACATTGGTTAATAGAATCATATAGGTTTCAGGTGTGAATTTCTTTATAAGATATGTATATAGCACTATATGCCCACCATCCAATGTGAAATCATCTTCATCACCATGTATTAGGCCCCCTTCACCTCTTATCTCCTACCCCCTTCCTTCTGGCAACCACCACACTGCTGTTTGTGTTCAGATGATGTATTTCTAAAATATGCAGGGGAAGATTTCTGATGTTTATGAAAACAAAACAAAACAAAACAAAAAAAAAACAGCTAGATATATAGATTAGAGCTCAATAGCCTATAACATAGTAGTCAAAGATTATAGTTTAAGAATACATGATAATATAAATGGGTCAGTTGATTCTGGAGTAGATGAGTTCACTCAGGAAGAAGATATGCTGACAAGAGAAATTAGACCCTAAAAAAATGTTTTATCATATGAATAATAGCAATTTGAACCAAAGTGGGAATAGAGACCATTTCTCTTGTCTTTCACCCAGATATCTAAGATCCAGAGGGAATAATTCACCCAAAGTCACCTGGTTAAGTAGAGGCAAACCAGAATTAGCAAGGAGGACAATTCTACAAATTCTCAAGAATTTTTTATTTCTCTTTTTCTACATTTGTGGATGAACCTGATTCCAATTTTAGAGTATTTTGCAATTTAAAAAAAACGAAACTCTTACATACACATAATCTCTTTTGAACTTCACAGTAACTATTAAATATGAGGGACAGATGGTTAGTCCAAATCCACAGGTAATACAAGGTTCAACAACTTTTATAAAGTTGAGTATTTGATCAGGTACAGAACCAAAATTTGAAGCAAGGCTTTCTACAGCCAGTTTTGGAACTCTTTCAGCATCATCAATCATGTCTAAAAGCAATCTTCAAATTCCTCACATACCTCTTGGCTCATGTCTGCCATCTCAGTATTTGAAATACAGAATATTGGTGTTTTCATTCTAGTTTTCTTCTTGTTTGAGTTCATTCCATTTATAGCATCTTTTCTTCTACAAGAAATATGGGAGCATAACTTACATTTTTGTCATAACAGAACTAAATTTGATAATGTTTCTCATTAAGTTATAAAAAAATTACTGTTAAAAAATGTAGTTTGTAGCTGAAACCGGTTTGGCTCAGTGGTAGAGCGTCAGTCTGAGGATTAAAAGGTCCCGGGTTTGATTCCGGTCAAGGGCATGTACATTGGTTGTGGGCACATCCCCGGTAGGGGGTGGACAAGAAGCAGCTGGTTGATGTTTCTCTCCCATCGACGTTTCTAGCTCTCTATCTCTCTCCCTTTCTCTCTGTAAAATATCAATAAAATATATTAAAAAATAAATAAAAAATGTAGTTTGTAGCCCTGGCCAGGTGGCTCAGATGCTAGATTGTTGTCCCACTCACCAAAAGTTTGTGAGTTGTATTCTTGGTCAGGGCACATACCTAGATTGCCTGCAGATTTGATTCCCTGCCAGGGTGCATAGGGGAGGCAACTGATTGAAGTTTGTCTCACACCAATCTCTCTCTCTCTCTCTCTCTCTCTCTCTCTCTCTCTCTCTCTCTCTCTCTTTCTCTCTATCTCTCTCTCCCTCACCCCCTTTCTCTCTCTCTAAAAGTCAATAAAAATGTATCCTCAGGTGAGGATAAAAAAATTTGTTTGTGGGTGTCTGTAATGTTTATTTTTACAGTTAGTTGAAGTCATGACAAAGAAAAGTGATCTTATGAATGTACAGGCAATTGTCTTATACACCCTCTTGTTATTTTTATCTCTCCCCCTCCCTCCCCACACACATACTTTTGTTAAATGCTGCCCTTGTAAAGCTGGGCAAGTGTATTCCCTATACTTTAAAGTCTGAATATTTTCCTGCACATTAAGAAATTGGTTTTAGTCAGTAATAGGTTAATAAAGTTAACCTGTTATGCGTGCAGCATATGATGCCACAAGTCCCTCATAATTTTCAAGGGGTTAGTTTCTTAAAAAGTCAATTTTTTGGCTCTTCACTTCTCTCCTTCATTAAACTTTCCAACTGCTGTGCAGTGGCACAACAGGGCCTTTGTCAGCTGCTTAGAGGAGCTATTTGTCAATTGTTTTGCTTCAAGGACTGCCTCCTTTGTTGATGTTCTCCCCAAGATTCAAAAAGTAGTTCAACAAAGAGAAAAACTAAAGAAAAAAGTAATTTTTATTTCTGGAGTATATTTTGAGAGGAAAATTTTTCAGTTTTTATTATTTAAAAATATATTTTACTTAATGGAGAAATCAAGTTTAATCCTTTATGGGTTTTTTTAAATTGACAACAGAAAAATAGAAACATTATAATAATGGAAATGATTAGCCAGTTTACAATCAGTGAAATGGCAGCATTAGACATGAGGCAAAAATGCAAAATGAGATTTGCCATTGGAAAAACAAAAAGGGAACAACAAATTTCCAGTGTGCTCTCTGATTATATCAGATGAGAACTGGGTTGCCATTTAATATAATTTTATTTTACTTTTAAAATCGTTATTGTTGAAAATATTACATATGTCTTCCTTTTCTCCCCATTGGTCCCTTCTACAACCGCGCCCCCCTCCCCCCAACCCAGGCCTTCACCACAGTATTGTCTGGGTCCGTGCATTATGCATATTTGCATACAAGTTCTTTGGTTGGTTGATATTTTTGCACTGACCCACCCACCACACATTCCATCTGATACCATTTAATGTAGTTTTTAAATTGGAGGGAATTTAGAGATCCTCTACACCAGTCTATTTCCTTCATAGGTGAGAGAGTTGGAGCCCAGAGAAATGAAGTGATCACCAGATTCCAGACACTGCTAACAGAGAGCAGGGAGTAAATATAATATGCTCTTGTAGCATCAGCTTGGCACTACCAGGGGGCATTGCCTTTGTTTTCCCCATAGATTTTTATTTATCTAGAAAGGAGCCGTTTCCCTCACACAATGCTAGATGGAGAAAATCATGAGGAAAAGACTGACCGATGTTATACATTTTCAATCCATTTCTATGGATGTAGAATTACAATAGGTTCATTTCATTTCTGTAAATGTATTCCCTTCGGTCTCTTACAGTTTGCAGATCCCTGATAAGCTATACCACACAATTTATTCTACAGCATTTATTTAGACTGCACATCACTCTTTCTTTAATCTGATTTGCTCTTTTCCACTTCTGTATCTCTGAATGATTAAATTGATTAATAAAGGAATGATGTAAAACAGATATTAAGTGATTCTCTCTAATAGGAGGCATTCAACTATGGTCTGTGGACAAAATCAGTCCTGCAGTCCATCTCTTTGATAAAAGTTTGGTTGGAAGACAGCCATGCCCATGTGTCTGCATCTTGCCTATGGCTGCTTTGGTGTGCTACACTGGCAGAGTGAAGCAGTTGCAATAGACACTGTATGGCACACAAAGCTTAATGTGTTTAATATCTGGCATTTATGGGAGAAAAAGTGTGCCACTTTAATTGCACATGTTGCCATGAAAAAAACACAATGTTTGTCAAATTCGATGTGATAGAATAGTACCAGGTGCCTATGATTGTTCAGCTCCTACCAAAGTAAAAGTTTCAAAATGAGAGAAAGGGGTTGTGCTATAGGAGGACGAGAGTGTTTTCCATTCAATGAAAAATATATTAAAATGCTCCTTTTTATAGTTTCATCTTTTCTAATTCAATATTCTTCCTGAATTGGTTCTTTATATGATACAGAGGAGCTAGATTGACTTACATGATCCAACACGCTGAAAGATGCTAGGAAAAACACTCTCAGAATAAGAAGAAACATTTCTTAACAATATAAAGCAGTTTATTGAAAACATAATTAACATTGAATCTCTTATATGCTTTGAGTAAATGACAAATGGTTTTTGCCCGTGAAAAGACTCTCTTCTTCATATTCAGTGCTGAGGGTTTTTGCATCCCTCAGGGTATATAGCTGCAATAATGGATAATAAGTGGAGGATTTCTTTCCATGTTTCCTTTCTGGTGTGAGTGCTCACTGCGAGAAGGGCCCAACATATGTGGTAGTCACAAATCTCACACAGGAACTTGAAACTCTTCCATATCTATACATAGAAATCTCCATGGTAATCAACTAATATTTTGTCTCAAACATTTTTACACTATATTTTCAGAGAATCAAATATGCTAAATGAATGTCCTATGCACTATATGTTTATTTGACATTTGTCTAATCAGACTCAATTTATAACATCATAGAAGATTCATGTGGAAGGATTCTATGTTTTTATAAAGTTTTATTAACAAATGATAAACCATAGAGCCAGTTTGGAAACAAGACGCTGAGTCCGGAAATTCTAAGGAAATACAATGGGAAATTTAGTTAGTGTTCTTATAGACACAAAAAACTGTACAAATAGTGAATAGCAGTTGTGAAGTTGGATTTCCTGGAGCCTCAAGATTTTGGAGACTTTTATATTTATAAATAAACAGGATCCATAGCTCAGGTTCATCCTGTGCTACCTTTTCTTTTTTCTTTATTGATTAAGGCATTACATATATATCCTTATCTCTCCATTGCCCCACCCCCTCCCACACTCATCTCCTCACCCACTTGGTGTCTGTGTCCAGATCCTGTGCTACCTTAACAAGAGCATACCCCTATATGAGTCTGATTGATATTAGATTATGCATAAAACTTTAATTAAAAAAGTCAAAGTCTTTACCACCAAAAGGTGTATGAATGTCCACTGCTAACCATTATTGAACAAAATCATTTAATAAAGAAAACAGTAGCAGTGTCAGAGTATACTCGGGGTTGACCCCGTTTCTCTTCTGCCTAAACAGATCTTTGCAGAAATATTTATATTGAACAGTAGGAGAGATGAAGGATTGATTAGCCTATCTCAGTGACCCACTTGGCCACTTAGCAAGATAATGAGTGATGATATACATTTATATTCCCAGACTAAATGCAATAATAATAATAACAATAATAAACAATGATAACTTTATTAAAATGACAAAAATACTATTGGAGATCTTTGATAGATTTTATGAGTTATGAATCAGGTCAGATAATCTAACCTTTTCATTTTATAGAAAAATACATTAAAACCTAAGAATTCTCACAATAATTGGCTGAACCAAGGCTAGATAATACTAGTAGGCCCATGACCACGTTCATAAGATTTACAGTAAGAAGCACATGAGACCAGGACTCAAAAAATATAGTTTTAGGTTAAATAGCTCTCTAACTTTTGGCAATTTAACTTCTCTGGGCATTAATTTGAAAATCTCTACTATCAATGATTCCTGATAACAGCATATTGTTTTTGTGAGAATGGCATAAAAGTTCTATATATGATATCCTAGTAAATATGACTTACTTTTATTGGGAAAAGTTTAAATAACATGTGCTTGAAAATATCTGATGATTTTACTTATGAATATAACATTTTCATATGGTTTGACTTAATGTTATCATTAATACTATTATATCACAAATTAACACAATTATAACACTTTCTTTTTATCTTAAATGCTGAGGGCCGATTTCATAGTATGACTCTTACCAGGTTTACTTTTATTTTGGAAGATAATCCATGCCATTATCTTCAGCTTCATTTCTATGTGTAGAATGCAATGATGATAGATAGATAAATAGCTAGGTAGGTAGATAGATAGATAGATGATAGATAGGTAGATAGATAGATAGATAGATAGATAGATAGATAGAATCATTTGATAATATCCAATTGCTAATTCCCATTTACCTCCCCAAAGGTAACCATTTAATACAGTTGATCTATTTCCTTTATTTACATATGTCCTTAAAAATTTAAAACTGCCAAAACCGGTTTGGCTCAGTGGATAGAGCCTCGGCCTGCGGGCTGAAGGGTATCGGGTTCGATTCCGGTCAAGGGCATGTACCTTGGTTGCGGGCACATCCTCAGTGGGGGGTGTGCAGGAGGCAGCTGATAGATGATTCTCATTGATGTTTCTAACTCTCTACCCCTCTCCTTCCTCTCTGTAAAAAAAATCAATAAAATATATTTAAAAAAATTAAAACTGCCATTATTTTATCTTTATGCTTTACAAAACTTTAAATTTATGACTTAATTCATTAATAAAAAATGCATCTTAAATTATCTTTTGTCCTTAGAGAAAAATGACATTTTATTTTATTAAAGTGTTTTGAGAGCATGGCAAGAATATATAATTAATCCTATGAGCCAGAAAGTACATAACTATTACTGAAAGGTGGATACAGTTGGAATCCTTTGTACATGTTGCTTTAGTTTTGCATAGTATTTTTGGCCCACATAGAGGCTATAGTTTTTTGTGTGTATGTTTGTTATTTATTTATATATAAATTCTTTATTGTTGAAAGTATTACATAAGTCTCCTTTACCCCCCATTGACCTCTCCCCAGCTGCTCTCACCCCCCAGCATATGCCCTCACCCCCTTACTACCTGTTTCCATTGGTTATGCTTATATGCATGCCTACACATCCTTTGATTGATCTATAACCTTCCTCCCCACCCTTCCTTGTCTTCCCTCTGAAGTTTGACAGTCGGTTCCATTTTTTTTTCTTAATTGTTTTCTGCTTCAAACTCTCAAACACACATCAATGTGTGAGCTTACACACACACACACACACACACACACACACACACACACACATCATAAACACACACAAAAAACACACACAGAGGAAGGAAAATGAGATATTGAGATAGTTTGAGAAGAAAGACTGGCCTATTTTTCTCCAGGCTTTACTGAAATATCTAGGAAATATCTAGGTGAAAGAATGAGCTGTAGTAACTAGAATTTTCCAATCCTACAATTAACAATTGTCATGTCATCAGGTTCATTTTGAAAACTCATAGAAAACATTCAAAGCTTATTAAAATTAAAACAAAATTCGAAAAATGTATATTACAAATTCATATACTAGTAGGTATGGATAGCTCAGAACATGTCCATTTCAATTTTAGACCATAATTCAAAATGAATGTTTGTATTTTACTAACAAAATTAAACACAAATTATTATTAAATGCTATTATTTATTTTCACTTGACCTGGTTTTAAATCCTGAATCAGCCATTTAATAACCTTTTGGGGTATCATTCCATATGTGTAAATATAAAATATTGAACTTATGACAATACTCAACTGAACCATTTAAAAATGACAGTTTTATTATTTTGAGCTGGGGGAATTTATACTGATGTTTCTATTATATTGGAAAGAATAAGGAAGTCACTCAGAAATTTTTAACATTGTCCTTTTAATGGCACATTTGAAAGGCAAGTGCAGAATTAAAGTGAAGAAGTCAGTACCACTGACTTTTCCTCTGATTAAAAAAAAAGTGAACAGGAAAGTAGGAGCAAAAATATGATTTTCTTGAAAATGAAAATTGTGCATGTTGTACCTATAGGTGATAGGAAAATAAAATTGTGAGGTTTGAGTAATATCTAAATACCTCTAACCCCAAAGTCAATCTCAGTAAATAACCTTAAATATTCCCTAGAGAATGTCAATATATCCCCCTTATTAATCATATTATTATCCTATCTAATAAAAGACTAATATGCAAATTGACCATTACTCCAACATACAAGATGGCTGCACCCATGTGGACACAAGATGGCATCCACAAGATGGCCAGAAGGAGAGGGACTAGTTTTGCAAGGGATGGTAGTTGTGGGCCATCAGACCAGCAGGGGAGGGCATTTGGGAGGGACCAGCCTTATAAGAGAGGGCAGTTGGGGGTGATCAACCCTACAGGAGAGGGTAGTTAGGGGTGACCTGGCCAGTAGAGGAGGAAAGTTGGGGGCAACTGGGCCTGCAGTTGTGGGGGAGAACCCAGGCCTGCAGGAGAGAACAGTTGGGGGGGACCAGCCCTACAGGGGAGGGCAGTTAGGGCTGATCAGGCCTACATAGGAGGACAGTTAGGGGCTATCAGGCTGGCAGGGGAGTGATTAGGGGGCGATCAAGCTGGCAGACAGAAATGGTTAAGGGGCAATCAGGAAGGCAGGCAGGTGAGCAGTTAGGAATCTGGATTGGGCCTAAACGGGAAGTTGGACATCCCTTGAGGGGTCCCAGATTGGAGAGGGTGCAGCCTGGGCTGAGGGACACCAACCCCTCCCAGTGCACAAATTTTGTGCACCAGGCCTCTAGTATCTTTAACAATACAGGATGTCCAAAAATGTACGCATACTTTAGCAGCTGATAGTTCAATTATGAAAATGAAATATATTTTAATAAAAACTGCCTTTGTAATTATTCAAAGTGTGTGTATACATTTCTTGGATACACTGTATATTCTCTGCCATCTCTCCTGCTGCAATAATAGACTGTTGACCTTCAATCCTAAAGTGATTATCTCTATTTCCACACATACACTCATGTGTTTCTTCTATATTAGATCCCAGTACCTCTGGCTTACTCAAGGTCATATCTCCAGCAACAATTATCTCTATATGGCATCACACATTTTTTTTCTTTAGATAATTTCATTAGCATAAATATATCTACACTTCTTTTCATCTTAAAAAAATAAACACAAACCCTTATGTCCCCTCTTATTAGTTATTTTAATGGTTCCTTCCTCTGCTACTGTCATCTATTCTTTTCAATTATTTTCTCTCTCTCTTTGGCTCACTCCAATCAGATTTTAGCTCCATATTTATTAATGAGACTCCTCCTGTCAAGGACACAAGTGACATCCACATTGTGAAGTCATTCTCAATTCTCAATCTGCTTTTCATTTAGCATTTCAGAAGCATTTGACCTGTTAATCACTCCTCCTCCTCAAACCGTTTTCTTCAATCAGCTTTTTGGAAGCAATTTTATGCTGGTTTCTATCACCTCAACTGTTCATTAATTTTCTTTTTACATTCTTGTATTTTCTTCATTTTTGTTCTGACCTTTCTTTGAAAATATATTTTTATCAATTTCAGAGAAGAAGCAAGAGGGAGAGATAGAAACATCAATGGTGGAAGAGAATGGAGAATCCTTGATCAGCTGCCTCATGCATGCCCTACACTGGGATGGAGCCTGCAACCTGGGCTTATGCCCTAACCGGGACTCAAACCATAACCTCCATGTTCATAGGTGCATGCTCAACCAATGAGCCATGCTGGCTGGGCTTTTCTGATCTTTTTATTTGGATTATATTAATCCACCCTGTCTCCTTTACTTACAGTCACTTTATCTTATCTGGTCCTCTGGTGTTAAATTTCATTTATACGTTAATGTTTACAAATTATATACCTAGTATAGGTGTCTAAAGGAAATCATTGACCAGTTTTCAAGAAGTTTACACATGGATATTTTACTAGGTGTACCAGTTAATAATGGCAGATTTTGTAATCAAAGAAACTATAATAATTTCAAGAGAAACATCTAAAGTGCTTTATTCAAAGTAATGTCCATCGCTAGCTACACATTTCTCCCATCTTTCAGGTAATTTGCGGATACCATCCCAATAGAACTTTTCTTGTTTTGAGGCAGACCATTCAGACTCAATTTTCCACTTCTTCGTACGTTTTGAAGTGCTGCTCAGAAAGTGCGTGTGCCATATATCAGAACAAGAGGTAATCTGAAGGAGCAAGGTCTGATAATACAGCGGGTGTGTTAATACTTCCCAGGCAAGCTCTTTTAATATGTCTTTAACTGGCTTTAAAGTGTGTTACGGTGAGTCATCATGAAGCAAAATTAATTTGCCTTGTCTTCTGGCCCATTCTGGTCATTTCACAATCAAAGCTTGGTTCAAATTGATTATTGTTCTCCATAGTGACCAGTATTAATGGTTTCACCTGGTTTTGGAAGATCACAACACTCCACCCCTTCCTGATTCATCAAACGCAGAGCATTGTCTTCTTTCTGAAGCGATTTGGCCTTGCAGTCAATGTTGATGCTTGACCTGGATCTCAACCCATGATTTTGTGCATTTGGGATTCTCAAAATAAATCCACTTTTCATTGCCAGCCACAATTCGATATAAAAAAGACTTCCTTTCATGTCGTTGAAGCAACATTTTACTGATGACTTTTCAGTTTTCCATTTGTCTTTCATTCAGTTGATATGGAACCCATTCTCCTTCCTTTAAAATCTTTTCCATTGCTTCTAAACAATTGGAAATTGTTTGCCAAGTAACATTTAATCTTTCTGCAAGTTATTTTTGAGTTTGACAGGCATCTTTATTCAATAATGCCTGTAATTGTTGGTCTTAAAACTTTTTCGATTGACCTGGACATTCTCTGTCTTTCATATCGAAATCATCACTGTTAAAGCGTTTAAACAAGCTTTCACAAATATCTTGAGATGGAGCACGTTCACCATATGATGACTTTTTCTTCAAAATAAAGTAATGAATTAAAACTTCCCTCAAATTCTCTCTCTTTTTTTGGCACAACATTTGACATTTTTAAGTGTAAAAATATCTATCATGTTAACACCTTCATCAAATTTGACATAAGAAGTTTTGAAGCTTGCTGTCAATACAACAAAATAGCATACATATCAATTTGCATGTATATCAACATATATATAGCTGCATCTATTGAAAAAATTCCACATTATTAACTGGTATAGCTAGTCTAGCCATCCTCAAATCATGCATAGGATTGAGCTCTTCACTTTCT
Source organism: Vespertilio murinus (assembly GCA_963924515.1). Taxonomy (NCBI): domain Eukaryota; kingdom Metazoa; phylum Chordata; class Mammalia; order Chiroptera; family Vespertilionidae; genus Vespertilio; species Vespertilio murinus. The sequence continues at coordinate 49,304,241 of OZ004707.1, forward strand.
CCCTCTTGCCTGTTCTATTTGTTTGTTTCCCATAGCAGTTAATGGATATTCTTCCCCCCTCCCCATTACACAGCTTAAAAACCTTGGAGCCATTTTAACTCTTTTCCTCACACTTCACATTAACTCTCTCAGATGACATTGGTAACTCTACTTTCAAAATATATCTGCAATCACATTTTCTCTTTGACCGTACTGGTCCAACTTACTATCATCTCTTTCCTGGATCAGTTTGACAGCCTTAATTTCTTCTGCATGATTCATCCCTGTGCACTGTAGTGGGTACTGTTGTGAAGTGCCTGGGTTTCTCCTTCAGAATAAGTACATTCGTGTCCACATCTTCGGGAAACGTTGCTTGTTGACAGGTCGTCATTGAATCCCGCCCTTGGCTGTTTCCTCAGCCAGAGGTAACTTCCTTTCCTAAGATTATGCCTCCTCTCTGGAGGTGACTTGCACCACAATTCATCAGGGATGTCCCAGTTTCTCAACAACCTGGCATCATTTGATGCTAATAGCATTTGAAATTAGTTTTCTCCCCAAACCTGCATGTCTCACTCCTCACAGATGTTGTTCTTGACACTGCTCCTCAAAAGACTTCTTGCATGCAAATGTCCTTCTCAGGGGCTGAGTTTCTGGGGGAATTTAATCTGCAAATTCCCCCACCTCCATCTGAAAATTAGCCTAGGCAGAGAGTGTCTTAATATGTGTGTTAGATGCTATAATTCCTCACAACTCTACACTACTTCTCCACTTTATTTCAAAACAGAAGATGGAATGCCCTGTCCTCCCCACCCCACACTACCATCTATGCACTGCTCTGATCTCATCTCCAAGTCATATTTTTTGCACACTTGATTTGGACCATGTTGACTCCATTTCAGATCCTCAAACAGATTAGACATGAAGTCATAACTTTGTGTGGCTTTTACCTCTGCATAGAACAGTCTTTTGCTAAATAGATGCAAGGCTTTTTTCCTGGATGTTTTCAATGTTCCTTCTAGTGAGGTCAACACTGACCGCCTTCTTAAAAATTGAACCACCTCTTATCATCTCTTTACCTTATGTGTTTTTCATAGATGTAATTACCTCATACTATAATATATATGATTGATTGATTTATTGATGTTATTGTCATTATTTTACTACCAGGTTATAAACTGCATGGAGACATGAATTTGTTTACTTTGTTTATTTCTTGACCACTGATATATAACAATAGGGGTTTATTGATATTTATGATTGAATGAATATGATGCCTTACTTCCTAGAATGAAAGCACTGTGATGCTTTCTGCAACTATTTTTACTACTGGTGGATAATAACTTCAGTTGCATATAATGTATGCATATACATTCAATTATATATATAATTTATATAACATATATATATAATTTATATGTTTACCTACTTAAATTATTATTTTTTTTTAAATAGCAGGATATTAATCCTTTTATTTCTACAAGTTTTATTCTTGTCCTTAAAAATATCATGTGGAGGTTTCCAGCTATTTCTAAAATAAATTAAAAGTTCATGTTCTAGCCAGATAATAAAAACATCCAAACTTCCTTAAAATAATTATTTGGAGAAAATAACTAACATTAAAGCAGTGGCCTATCCACATACCAAAAAGCTCAATCTTTTATTTAGGAATTCTTTTTGGTGGGTACAAGGAAATAAAAGTAGTTGTGATTTTCTCTTATGTTTTTAGAAATAGGTATTATTTAAATTTTCTTTAAATGTCAATTAAAAAAACTTTCTAAATGGTGGTAACATGTAAAGTTTCTTAGATTAAGCTATTTATTATATGGAACTATAATAAATGCCTTAGTTTTAGTTACATCGAATCTTAATTATGTGAGCCTATCAGTTTGGGGTCCAAGTTATACATTTTAAACTAATGAAATTAGCATTCCAATTGCCCCAGAATATATTTTTGGGGTGGGGGGAGTATTAATCAAATGAGAAACTTAAGAGAGACACAGATAGAAAGAAGGAAGATAAGCTATTTTTAAGTTATATATTTTTTATTGTTTTTGGTTGTTATTAAGATAAAACATTCCTGTAATTAAACTATCAAAGGCTTAGAGAATATAAAGTCAGAACTTCTTTTTCTCTTCTTGTTTAATAGACAACTAATTCACCTCCAAGGGGTTAAAATTACAACACATTATTCTGTATCCCTTGTGTATATGTATTCTTCCAAATGACCCCTTTTTTATATTACCACATATATGGTTCTACATCTTGCACTTAACAAGATTATTCCCCAGTAATATATAAAAGATGATCCTAATGTTGTTAATATGATTATATAATACTTGGTGTGTGTGTGTGTGTGTGTGTGTGTGTGTGTGTGTGTGTGAAGATAAATATAGTCACACACACTGTAATTTATTTGATGTGCAATTTAGGGAAATTCATAGTATTTTCAAACTTTCTGTTATAAGGAAATACTATAGTAAATAATCTTATGTTTCTCACATTTGGAAGTATTTATACACTTTATAGAAAAAGTCTGTAAGTAGAATGGCTGGGTTTATGAAATTGGAATTTTTCATTTTTTAAAGATATTTTAAAATTTATTTCAGAGAGCAGAAAAGAGGAGAGACAGATGGAACATCAATGATGAGAGAGATTAATTGATCAGCTGCCCCCTGAACATCCCCTACAGGAGGGATGAGCCTACAAGCCAATGTGCCCTGACATGAAATCAAGCCTTGACCTCCAGGTTAATGGTTTCAAAGCTCAACTGAAGTCACATCAGTGAGGCAGTATTTGCCATTTTAATAAAGCTTTTTATAATTTGTCCATAAATAATCATTATATTTATATTGCATTAGCAGTGTATTACAGTGCTGGTTTAACCATTCCCTTGTTGGGAGTCATTAATAATCCTATGTATTAAAGAGGCAATATGCAAATTGACTATCACCCCAACACACAAGATGGCCATCCCCATGTAGTCAAAATGGCCACCCCATATGGACACAAGATAGCCACCACAAGATGACCAGCAGGGGAGGGCAGTTGTGGACAATCAGGCCAGCAGGTGAGGGTAGTTGGGAGCAACCAGGTCAGCATTAGGGCAGATGGGGGAGGACAAGACCTGGAGTGGAGGGCAGTTAGGGATTACCAAGCAGACAGAGGAGGGAAGTTGGGGCAAACAGGCTGGCAAGGGAGGGAAGTTAGGGGTGACCAGGCCAGCAGTGGAGAGCAGATAGAGGCATTAGGCCAGCAGAGGATTAGTTAGGCATCTGTCAGGCTGGCAGGGGAATGGTTAGGGGATGATCAGGCTGGCATGCAGAAGCAGTTTGGGGCAATGAAGCATGCAGGAAGGCGAATTGTTGGGAGCCAGCAATCCTGGATTGTGAGAGGGATGTCCAACTGCCATTTTAGGCCTAATTGTGTTCGGGCCTAAACAGGCAGTCAGATATCCCTTGAGAGGTCCCAGATTAGAGAGGATGCAGGCTGGGTTGAGGGTCACCCCCTCCCCATGCATGAATTTTGTGCACTGGGCCTCTAGTAGTAGTAGTAGTAGTAGTAGTAGTAGTAATAATTTTAATAATAATTACATCAAAAGATTGACCATACAAGTAGAATTGGTTGCCTCACAAGACCAGAAATGTAAGGTGAAGAGAGATCTAAGGGAAAATATTTATTTTTCCCCCCTCGAAAAAATAAAATTTCGGAAGTAAGGGACTGTACATTTTATTAATGTTGACTTTGATAACACGCCAGAAACATGATAGACGCCCAATTATTGTTATTATCATGAAATAAAGTAAATATAAAACTAAAAAGTCTGATTAAATTTCAAGAGACACAGCAATACACTTCTAATTTTATATAGAAACAATGAGTTTGAAACTTGATTATGACATTATATATATGTTGAGAGATTAGCAAAATGCCAGAGGTCGAGATAGTCATTGACAACTTAATTACCATCACCAGTGTAATCTGACACTGACTGTTGACTTTATATTCTAAGGAGAGAAAAGAATTGCTGGTGAACTCAGGACCCTGCCTTATCTAGAAAATTCACAGAAATTATCAGAGCAGACCAGCACTAATTGCCAGAAGACTCTTCCCTTCACGATATCTTGGTACTAAAGCAAGTTACATTTTTATCTGCCTCTGTTACTCTCTGAATTGGTTTGGAAGCTTGAGTATTAGTTCCAGTTTCTTGGTCTAATGTCACTTTCATAGCTGTACCCTATGGATTTGAGTCCCCATGGCGTTTTCAAAAGAAAAGAAAAAAAAAAGATAATTTCAATTCGCTACATTTAATTGTGTATGATGTCACTGTGCTATTACAGAAGTGTTGTTTTTCCTAAGGGAAAACTACTGCAATGAGAGATAACATAACCTCTGGGTAGACAGGGAGAAATTTGTAAAACATCTAAGACAACAAAACGATAATATATTACAGAATATTATTGCATAGGCTTTTCAGTTGACCAACTGTATCAGTAATATCCGTTTTGGTAGAGCATTAACATTTTGTTGGTCTCACTTTCTTCGATTATTATTAAGCTATTGTTGCAGCCAGGCACTCAAGAGGATTTTCAGAAAAGCAGCCTTTATTGCAGATGGCACTAGTGCTGAGACTCAGGGGAGTGTCTCCCAATCCTGAGCGATGAATATGGGACAAAGCTTTCCCTTTATTCCCTTTGGTTCCTTTGTCCCCCAAATAGGGATCAGGCTTCCAAACTTTTCGTGGGCTTTGCAGCCCCCATGAGTTGGGACGGGGGAAGTGAGATCACACCCAGTGGTTTGCGAGCACTGGCGCCAGCCCCTCGGGGGTTGTCTGTGGTTCATGGCTTATGGCCTCTGTAAAATGGGAGCATTCTGGGAAACAGGTTCTGCAAGGCAGGACAGGCATCACAGGTAAGAAGGGAGTTAACTATCAATTAGCAAAAGTGTGTGTCAATGCAGGTTACTGGCACAGATTCATATAGCTAGTCCTCCTCTTCCCCTCCATGTCTTCTTTTCCACTTCAATGTGTGTGCCTGAGGGAAAGAGGAGGGGGAAGGGAAAGGTGTGGGTGTGCTCCCCAGAGGGAAAGCAGGTACTGGGCCCTTTGTCTTGAGGGTTTTATCTGTCTTGCAGGTTGGGAATTTTAGGTGAAGTCTCAGGGGAGGGTTTCAGCAAAATATGCACTAGCTTTCCAGGTGTGGCCTTTCAGAGCCATGATCTTTACGGATTGGTCAGCACCAGAGCCGGGGATCACTGCTCACTGCAACTGGCCCTTCTTCTCCCACCTTGCTTCACTGCTTTTCTGGGCCTGGTGCTGAAATACAACTGAGGCCTAAATATATCTCTAGGAACACCTTTAGAGAGCAAAAGCTATGAGAAAACATGCGTTAATAAATAGTCAGATTGTAATGTTAATGTGGACTTCTTCATTAATCTTTTTACATGACCCACTATAAAAAATGTATGCAAAAAAAAAAAAAAAAACAAGCCTTTACTATACATTAAACAAATGCCTGCTTTTCATTTATTTTATTTTTTATTTTTGTATTTGTGGTCTCTGTCACTCTGAAATGAATGGACTTTCGGGCAGCAGTTGTATTTGAATGAATGCTATAATCTTTTGAAAAATTAATAAAAGAAAAATTCTATTTAAACTTTTTGGTAATGTGTTAAAACAGTTGTTTTAACAGAAATCAATCTTTTACTAAGACAATGATGTGTCCATTGAGATTAGCATGCGTAGAAAACAATGAGATGTTTAAATATTCTGAAAAAAATGTTGCATCAAGTTGTTTTGTGTGTGTGTTTTTTTTTTTTACTGGCGATTTAAAAATTTAATCAGGTACTAGAAGAACGTCAATTGGTGTGAGACATACATAAAGTTTTATACTTGGGAAGATAAGGAATGGATTTTCATCACTGCAGGTTGAGCTATAGAAAGCAGGATGAAGCTTTTGTAATATTTGACAGAGTTACAAAGGCAAATGTATGTACCTATAATTCCATCAGAGAAGATAGCTATGCTTCTGAAATATAATTTCCTATTTAACTTAATATGATTCTCTGGCTTATATTTCTATTCTTTTTATGAAAAATAATTCAAATGTGATCTATTCATTGTGTCCCTGTACATATATATGTGATTATATGTATAAAAATATATACAACTTTCAGATATTATTAATACTTTACAGTAAATTGCTTGGTTTTAAAGCTATTCCATTTATTATGGGTAGAGAAGACATAAAATAGACAGTGCTCACTTAGCTCTTGATTTTTACAAATATTCTATTATCATTTTAAATGGTAACGCGCTAAAAATAATTTATTACATGGTTAGTCTAATACCACTTATATTTATATGTAATATCATAGAAAAAACATGCAAGGCTTTAATCCTTCTGAAAATGGCTTATTTTCCTAATAGCATTACATGTCAAAATGCTGAAATGACAGTTTCTTTATCTTCAGAACCTCAAATGTGATGTAGCTCATTACATTAGCACCAAGCAAGCAGGCCATAAATTACCGCAGTGTGCTCAGGCATGCCTGCGGCTTGATATTGCCTTCCCCTTAGAATATCCATCATCTAGAAATATCCTGAGTACTAATGGACGGACTGCAAAGAAATTAAATCCAAAAATAGAGGCACATGGTTTCTTACTGTTAACATCAGATACGAGGTACTGTTGTACCAGTTGAGTTTCTACCTCATCAATGAACTCAATAATTGTCAGCATTCATTAAGAAGAATTTTGTGCCTTTAAACTATGGAAAGTTTCCATATGTTTAACTAATTTATAATAGTTTGAAGATGGGATAAAAGTGGAATAAAATTAAGAAAAAAATCTGAACCAAAAAAACTTTTTTTTTTACTTTTTATTTCATTCTAGAGTCCCAGTGCATAGAATTCATGTGTGTGTGTGTGTGTGTGTGTGTGTGTGTGTGTGTGTGTGTAGGGAGGGTTTCCCTCAGCCTGGCCTGCACCCTCTCGCAGTCCAGGACCCCTCAAGGGATGTCCGACTGACATTCTGCTGTAATGGTCACTTAGATTATATAGATACTTCAGGAAATAATAGACTTTAATAAAATAAAATAAACTTGAAGAGTTGTTTGTAAATAAGTACCTCTAGGACTGATCAATGCTATTTTCAAGGAACATGCTTAGAGTGATTACCAGTCCTGCAATTTTTTTTCCAGTCCAGCAGTTTTTCATGTCGTACTTATACTGTGTAAAATAGGACTACAAATAATATTTAAGTGGCCAAGGGGAAAACACATGTTGAAAGGTACAAGTTACAACGTCCTTTTCCTGGCTTTAGAAGATTACGTTCTCTGAAGGAATAAATGGGAAATAGAGACTGAATATTTAAGTACAATGCCCAATCAGACTATTAATTATCTAAAGAATATTCCAGCACATACTCATTGACTTTAGTCAGCATTCATGTAAGTTCTTAGCAGTGAGGATTTAAAAAGAACAGAACATCAAGGAATTTAAGACCATATAATATTTTTCGTCTCAGGAAATTGAAATGAAAACATGGAAAGGAAGATGTCTTTCACTTTGATGTTTAGTTCATCTATTGTCTTATGTTAATATCCAAAATGATCTTATTTGGGTAGACTTCAGGGACTTCTTTAAAATCTAGTTTAAGTTTGTTTCTTTTTTTATACTAAAAGCACAATTTTGTCTCTAGTTAAAATAGAAACAACACAAACATGTTTATTCACTTTAGAATAGCTATATTAGATAATGGTAAACAACACATTCATATATGGGGAAATATGACAAATAAACAAATGCTAAGGTAAACCAATTGAGCTCATCAGGCCCCCAAACATATGAATGTTCGGTTGCCTGACAAAAGTAACTCTGCTGATACAAAAGCAGGAACCTTTAAATAATGAGAGGATCCTGCATCATCCAGGCGGGCCCAACCTTATCAGACAGGTCTTGAAAAGCAGAGACATATCCCCAGCTAGCGGAAGAAAAAGGCCAAGATGCAGGAGAAGGGAGGTGGGAGAGACTGGCAGACTGAGGGGATAGGAGTCCCAGCCACCATAGGTAAGGTGCCCAGAGGTGTTGGAAACACTTAGAAAGTTTAAGAATAGATGGAACAACCTCTAGGAACAGCTAAGAAGCAGCAAGGATGCAGACCTCAGTCCCAGGAGCTGATGCCTCCACAACCAGAATGAGTTTAGAAGCTCCCTCACGCCCAGAGCCTGCTGAAGGCGACAAAGCCTGGATGACACTGATTCCGGCCCTCGGACACCCTGAGGAGAACATGTGGTGAGCTCTACTGAATTTCCATACTACAGAGGTTAACTCATACATGTGTTATTTTAAGCTAATAAATGTGGTAATCTGTTAAGGCATTGATAGAAAATAGAATAGAAATCTCTACTGGAGAATTGTTTCCACTCAAAGAGTCAATGTGAAATGCTTTAAAGTTTGAAATGTATTCAGGACATTAACATTGTGTATAAATTCTAATGTTAATATGGAAAACGAAAGAAAAGTATCCACACATGTGCTTTTTAAATTTTATTTATTAAATGGATTGAGGTGACATTGGTCAGTATGACCCTCGAGGTTTTAGGTGTGGGTTTCTGTTACAAGATCTGTAATTTGCACCATGTGGCCACCACCCAGAGTCAACTCTTCTCCGGTCAAATCATACCAAGACCTCCCAATCCGTCCCCTCTGGCAACCACCACTCTGCTGTCTGTGTTCATAAGTTTTAGTTTTAATATGAGCATGGGTACAATTTATTTCAATATCTATTCAAATGTGAAATTAGGAAAAACTAATATTCAAAATTGCATGTGAGTAGAAAAGGGCAGTTTGTTGTGCTGACCCATCTGAAGGGTTTGGTGTAGAAAACCTGGGAAGCTGTTAGGTCTGCTTCCGAAGCCTCCCCTCCCAGAGGGGCCCAGTCCTCCGCCTCTTCTAAGTCGGTGCAGTTGGTGCCGTTAGCAGTGAAGCTGCTCAGTTGACCGGATTTTTGTAAAAATGTTATTTCCTGACCTCACTCCAGACAGGAAAACCATTTGCAGATGGGGAAAAATAATTTTTTAAATGAGAATCAATGAACTGTTACCATTTCTGGATAGATAACAGCAGAAACCTTTCTACATCCTCCTTATTTCTTTTCTCTTTCTTTTCTTTTCTTTTCTTTTCTTTTCTTTTCTTTTCTTTTCTTTTCTTTTCTTTTCTTTTCTTTTCTTGTTTAAATAGAGCCACTTTATTTTATTTTTTTAATATATTTTATTGATTTTTTACAGAGAGGAAGGGAGAGTCAGAAACATCGATGAGAGAGAGTCATCGATCAGCTGCCTCTTGCACACCCCTTACTGGGGATGTGCCCGCAACCAATGTACATGCCCTTGACCGGAATTGAACCCAGGACCCTTCAGTCCGCAGACCGACGCTCTATCCACTGAGCCAAACCGGTTTCGGCTCCTTCTTATTTCTTCTAACAACTGTCTTGCTGCTTTTTTTTTTTTTTTTTTTTTTTTTTGTTCCTGAATATTGCTAGAAGCACACAACCTTGCCACCGCAATTTCAAACTGATTTTCTTTTCATGGTCTCTGTCTAGTTGCCTAGATCCCAAAGCCATCACTTAATTCCCCCTCTAGGCTCTGATGAAAAGGTAAATTGAAAAAAAAGAATGCAGATAAGTCTCTAAACTCCTTCTGTGACTATGCCAACAAACAACTTAACATAACATTTTAAACTGTTCATTTAAAATATGAAGATGTCTGGATGCGAAAACAATGGGAGGTAAAGACATATTTGACCAAAAGATTTAAAATGCAGATTATAATACACAGATGATATATTATAGAATTGTACAATTTAAACCTCTCTAATTTTATTAACCACTGCCACCTCAATAAATTGGATAAAAATACAAAACTGAGATAAAATGCAGATTTTTTGAAATATTGGAATAGCAGGTAGTCCTTATTAACTGAAATAATGCATTTGCAAATTGTAGAGAATGCCATCCTCTCCAGCTAATTATAATTATGTAGTCATATTCGGTCTTCTATGCATGTTCATGACCTGAAAAAGGTAATAACTCTTATATTTTATTATCCATAAGATTAATTTGGCCTTGAATAGATTCTTGTTCATTGGACTTGTAAATTGTAGCAACAACAACAATAATAGTAATACCAATATTTTGTCTAACACAAAATGTCATGTTTTTGAAAATAATTATGAAGGATAATCAATCAAAATAGAGTTTTTGATTATAGTTCTCATATAGGAACCATTTTTTTTAAAAAAGTATGGTAAAGACAAAACAGACGAGTGTTAAAGACAAGGTGCATCATTCTGATGTGATTTAATTGTTATAATATGAATTTGAAATATCTGCAAGTAATATAATGTGATAATTATCTGAAGATAGTAAGGTCTAAATCTTCAAAGTAACAAATATTAAATATATTGTGTATATTTAATGAAAGAAAAAAGTTCCTAATTTGAAACTATGTTCAGGAAAAAAGTTAGTTGCTACATATTGTCATTTAAACATTGTATGATTTGTAGTTATCAAAATCATTATGTTTTTAAATTTTAAATAAAATTTATTGGGGTGACAGTTAATAACATTAATGTTTTAAGTGTAGAGTTATAAATACCTCATCTGTATATTACATTGTATGTTCACCATTTTAAATAGAGAAGTTAAGACAAAAATATAGATATACTGAATAATAAATTTTATTTCAGATGTCTTAGTAATGAGAGTGCTTAGCTTATAGTTGAAAATGTTAAATTTTAATGTTTTAAGCTCATCCCATGTATACTAATAAAAGGGTAATATGCAAGTTGGTCACGACGCCCTCACAGTAACAACCGAATGGCAGACTACATGGGGCAACAAGGCCAGTAGGGGGTTTAGAGATGGGCGACCAGGCCAGCAAGGGGGAGGAGGGGCAGTTAGGGGTGATCAAGCAGGCAGGCAGGTGAGAAGTTAGGAGCCAGCAGTCCCAGATTGTGAGAGGGATGTCCAACTGCAGGTTTAGGCTAAGGTGACCAGATCCCCCCCGTTTTGGCGGGACACTCCCGGTTTCTAATAATTTTTCCTGCATCCCGTGGCATTTTAAAAAAGTCCCAATTTTTGGAAAGATTGGAAAGATTAAAAAAATACTTTCCAAAAATCGGGACTTTTTAAAAACGCCTCAGGACACAGGAAAAATTGTTAGAAATTGGGACTGTCCCGCCAAAAGCGGGGCAATCTGGTCACCTTAGTTTAGGCCCAATCCCAAGGATCGGCCTAAATTAGCAGTCAGACACCCCCAGAGGGGTCCTGGATTGGAGAGGTTGCAGGCTGGACTGAGGGGACTCTCCCTCCCCCAGTGCACAAATGTTGGGTACTGGGCCTCTAGTCTTATATAATAAAGAGGTAATATGCAAATTGACAATCACTCCAACACACAAGATGGTCGCTCCCATGTGGTCACAAGATGACTACTACAAGATGGCCTCTACAAGATCATCCCCCCCATGTGGTCACAAGATGACCCCATGTGGACACAAGATGGCTGCTACAAGATGGCTGGCAGGGGAAGGTAGTTGTGGGTGATCAGGCCTGCAGGGCAGGGCAGTTGGGAGGGATCAGGCCTACAGGAGAGGGCAATTGGGGGCAATCAGGCCTGCAGGGGAGGGCAGTTGGGAGCAATTAGGCCTTCAGGGGAGGACAGTTGGGAGGGACCCAGGCCTATAGGAGAGGGCAGTTGGGGGGGGGATCCGGTCTGCAAGGAAGGGGAGTTAGGCGTGACCAGGCCAGCAGGGGAGCAGTTGGGCATTAATCAGGCTGGCAGGGGAGTGATTAGGGTGTGATCAGGCTTGCAGGCAGATGAGGTTAGGGGCAATCAGGCAGGCAGGCAGGCAAGAGAGCAGTTGGGAGCCAGCAGACCTGGATTCTGAGAGGGATGTCTCATTGCCCGTTTAGGCCTAAATGGGCAGTCGGACATCCTTCGAGGGGTCCCAGATTAGAGACGGTGCAGGCTGGGCTGAGGGACACCCCACCTCATGCACAAATTTCGTGCAATGGGCCTCTAGTATATTTATAAGATTCTGTTATACAATAGTGATGCCATAAAAAAAATCTACATCCCTTAAAATACTTTCTACTGAACATTATAAGCAATGGAACATAGCACATGTGTCTATTACTATGATATATGCTGTTGTGCCTCATACATACGTAGGTGCTGTGATGGCTGGTTTTCTCTCTGAAGTTGTAGAGGCTATAGTGCCCAGCTATTTAATCAAACACTAATGCAGGAACTGCTGTGAAGATAGATGTAGTTTGCAGCTACCCAATCAGTTAAGAGTAAGAACAGGGGGTTTCTCTCAATCATACAGGTGCACCTCATGCGCTCACCTGAAAGACCTTAATAGCAAAACCTGATGTGTCCCTGAGAAGAAGAAAGAATGCTGCTCACCACTGCATCGTCCACTCTGCTTGTGTTTCCCTCCTGGTGGAAAAGACTGACCTATAAATTTCAGACTTGCCAGCTCCAAGGATTATGTGAGCCACTTTTTTAAGATAAATCTCTTTACACACGAAAATATATGTAATATATAATAGAACAATTCTATTGGTCTGGTTTCTTCGGAGAAACCTGGTTGGTACATCGTCACATAAAGTAAAACGTAAAAATTTGAGGCATTCAGTAATGTTGCCACAAAAGATATTTTTGACATCTAAAAATGGAATTTACAAGAACTCTTCCTAAATTCAGATTTCTGCATTTATCCAATTGCTTTAATAGCACCCGATTCTGAGATAGCACATAGTCCTAATTGAGAGCTTTCTCATAATCACTGGTTTCCATAAAAGGAATTAAATAGGGAGAGCATTAGAAGCTGAGCTAAAGCTTCAGTTCCTTAGTCCCTGCTTGTCCTTCAGCTTTTCTAACTACTGTTGTCTGTGAGCTTGCTTGTTTTCTGTACTAGTATCCCTACGTGGATTCTTATTTGTGATTAACACCCAACCTACAAAAGTATCGCAATCTGTGTTTATTCTGGGGTTATTTTGATAATATTTTTAAGATAACTATGTATTCCCTACTAACAGCAAAATAAGTTCATTGTATGTAGAACCCATTAAAGGTTGTCACTTTACTATTACTTAAAATACTAAAATGCGTATTTTTTTACTCTTTTAATATTGCAGTTTTAAATTGCCAAACTCTTTATTTCTCCTATTTTTGTTCTTCCATCCCTCTTCCCTCTTCTAAAATCAGGTGACTGTGGAAGATGAGACTGTGTTTTTGTCAGAAATCTGAAATGAATGAAATAGCAGCAAAGAATTAAGTCAGTTGATACATAAGCTATTCTAATAACATGTTTTGTTTTGTTTTGGTGCTTTGTGATTCTTGTGAGTTTATATACCACAAACTTAGGAATAGACATAAGCTAAGTCTTTTAGTCTCAAGAACATCCCCAAGGCTCTTGAAACTTGTTTTGTAGAAAAGAAGGAGGAATTGGGTCAAAGTATGAATAAACATTGAAATTCCTGTGGTATACTATATTCCTTTCTATAAGTAAGGAATTGGGTCATAATTTAAGGTCATATTGTAAGATTAAGTTCCAGGAATTAATTTAGTAAAGGGTAATTTAGTTTGCTTAGAAGCCCAAGTGAGCAGCCAGTATGTCAGGCCTGATTCCATAAAATTAGCCAGTTGTTGAGAAGAGTTTTGGTTTTTTATATATGTAATAGATGATAAATGTGCAGATTGTCAAAGTGTGACTACAATAATATTTTGAATAATTAAAGCAGACATAATGAATCTAGCAATTATGAGGACTTTTTCTTTCTAGAAATAAAAAAATTAATTGTAGATAACACCTATATATGTATTAATTTTTTTTAATTTATATTTTACTTTTTTTCATTAGGAACAATCTCTACACACTGGCAGACACTTGTATATACTTACACACTATTGTTGTGCAAAATAGGAAATGACTGTCATAAGTAATGATATTAGTGAGATATAGAAAGTCAAACAATTTACTTTTGAATAATTTGATTTCACTCTATTTTCTACTGAGACGTTCAATTATATATACTTTGAAAATAACTTACGTTAATGGAATAGTGGAAAGTGAAAGTATAACCTACCTATCTCTGTGAGAATATCTATTTGTGAAAGATGTGAAAAACACAATCTTTATATAAATTAAATATAAACTTTATACAATCTTTATATAAACTTTATATAAACTAAACTTTTTGTAACTAAAATTTTAGATCCAACTGTAAGTGCTTAAATTTAGCATTTATGAAAAAAACTATACTGTACTTCACATACAATTTATTTGAGAGCAAATGTTCATAACAATGGTTAAAATAATTTCATATTTTTAATTTCAGAATTGTTAAAAGTTACAGGTACTTTGCCGAAACAGGTTTGGCTCAATGGATAGAGCGTCTGCCTGCGGACTGAAAGGTCCCAGGTTCGATTCCGGTCAAGGGCACGTACTGTGGTCGTGGGCACATCCCCAGTGGGGGGTGTGTAAGAGGCAGCTGATCGATGATTCTCTCTCATCAATGTTTCTAACTCTCTATCCCTCTCTCTTCCTCTCTGTAAAAAAATCAATAAAATATATATTTTTTAAAAAGTTACAGGTACTTTTTCACATTTATATTAGTGTCTGTAACATTTAAAGGAGAACCTATAATAATGATCACCTACATTAGACTGTGGTCAGATTAATTTGTTTTCAATTTGTACTCCATTCAAACAGTACCCGTTCAGTGTATTGCAGGCACTGTTTTGGTACCTGTGGGTATTAGGAATGAGATTTTAATGAGTCTGTAGCAAAGGTAAGAGAAAGCCATTGATTAAGTTTTGTGCATCCTGGACCCTAATTACAGCCCTTCCTGTCACTTGCACTCATAACAAAGAGGTGAGAATGTTAGGTTGTCAGGAGAGTTTTGGATCTGAAGTGGTTTATAAAAAATGGCAAAATGCACCCAGCATCAACTCTCTGCCTGGGACACAACCAGAGTCACAACTGTGACAACACTGTCAGGATAGGCTGTTTCAGAGGGCCCAAGACCTCCCTCCTTCCTTTCTCCTTTACCTCACTAGTCAGCACCGATGTCGTAGAAAACCCTAATCAGGTTTCTGGAAATCAGTAGGTTTATGGGTTGGGTAGCAGAAATTTGAGTTGTCCTCATCTGATGAACTTTTTATTTTCTGTGAAGAAAAAGGTGGCAAAGATTGAAGGAAAGAGATGCCCAAATTAAAGGTTAAGAAATGGAGGAGTGCCGAAACCGGTTTGGCTCAGTGGTAGAGTGTCGGTCTGCGGACTGAAAGGTCCCAGGTTTGATTCTGGTCAACGGCATGTACATTGGTTGCTGGCACATCCCCAGTGGGGGGTGTGCAGGAGGCAGCTTGTCGATGTATCTCTCTCATCGATGTTTCTAGCTCTCTATCCCTCTCCCTTACTCTCTGTGAGATATCAATAAAATATATATTAAAAAAAAGAAGAACTGGAGGAGTTATTGCATAGCAGGAGTGGGATCCAGGCTGTCAATATCCAATGTATAAGAAATTCAAACAAAAACAAACTATCCCATTAAAAATGGTCCAAGGACCTGCACAGATACTTTTTCCAAAAAAACATGCAAATGGCCAGCAGATATACAAAAAGATGCTAAACTTTACTAGCCTTGAGGCTTCACTCATAGTAAAAAAATGTCTTTTACTTTTTTACTAATTATACCACTGAATGGTCATAGAAACAGAATGGAGATCATCTACCCATATTTATTATCCACAATACATGAGGAACTTACCTTGCTCCAATCTGCACTAGTATCATTAATGAAGATTCTGTCAAACTAGAGTGGGGATTTTGTTGGATGAATAAAGAGCAAAAGGCCAAATGAAGAGAGTATTGATAAATGGAGAGTTTTTCTAAAGAGTGATTTAAGTGATAATCCACGCATAAAAAAGAAGGGGAGCAAGAAGAGGAAAACAGAAAATGTGATAGAAGAGCAGACATGCTAGAGATATAAAAGTAGGAAGATTATGATCCAATAGTATAAAAACCTAGCTGATCATGTTAAGAAGAGTTTCATGGAATGGTGAGATTCATTGATGTTGGCCCAAATATTAGGGATCCACCTGAGGGAAAATTTCCTGTTGACTTAGACTTTCA
This sequence comes from Vespertilio murinus, assembly GCA_963924515.1. NCBI lineage: Eukaryota > Metazoa > Chordata > Mammalia > Chiroptera > Vespertilionidae > Vespertilio > Vespertilio murinus. The sequence goes on from OZ004707.1 coordinate 49,320,418, forward strand.
GATGATTTCACTTTCTTTTTTCCTCCACTGTTTTCTCTTTTCTATACTGTCTACCTCACAGCAGTCTCCAATTCTTTACTATACTGTCTACCTCATGCCAACCTTATCTCTCCTCAGAATAGCATCTAGACCAAAGAAATCTGTTCTTCTTATTGTTGGAGTCTGCTAAGAGATTGACTAAATCTTACACAAAGCTCATTTTGGTATAAAGATAACTCTAATGCCTTCCTATGTTAAACATTCCAAGTAGTATTTGCATAATAGCAGAAGCCTAATATCCTTACTTTCATTAAACTATAAATGGTAAAAACTATTGTATAATTGAAATTCAGAGATGAGGAAAAGATTGGTTTGGCTTATGTTCCCCATGACTGTGCTTTTGTGTACTACCCAGGCAACTATTAAGGCCTCTGAGGAATTCTGGGTTTCAGAGTAATACAACTCAGAGCTGGCAAGTAAACAGCAGGAATGCAGTCTAATTGATAAGTGCCTTTTTTTTCTAGCTGTGTAGAGAATTAACTAAAGATTTCTTCTTGACATACCGTCTCAAGAAGTCACTTTCAATTCATCAGGATTTATACTTCAGAAGCAAGCTATTTGACACTTTTCTAGGATTTTCTTAGACAACCCAGAAAGATTCCATATTAATTGTCTTTGTCTGTAGCACCATAGGCAAATGTTCAAGGACATGCTACACCTAAAGGGACCGAGATGATTTTATTTGATGACATTCACAAGCACAGTGGGCTTCCGGAATTACAATCAATCCAAGATGGAGCTCCACAGAGATTTCTAAAGTCAGCGGGGAACCCAGACTTCCTTCTTTCCCACAAAGGATCCCGTGGGGCTTTAGCAATCCTAGATCACACACTGTGAAGGGTGCATTGATTCTGTTTCCCATCAAGGCTATATCTCACTTCCCCATATTTCATGTAAAACAAACATATGTTTTATGTACCTTGGTAGGCTATTTGTCTTAAGGAATATGAAATCATCCTACAAATGTAGCTAAAAAATCCATATCATATATATTCTGTAGTATTCCCCAAATGAGTAGTGTACATCTAGTCAGTGTTAACCTTGTGCATTCATTACAACATATAAAATTTAGGTTTTTCTAAAGCACAAAGGAGAAAGTTAGCTTCATATGTGAACTCTCAAATTTTCCAAATTTCTTCAATACATTTTAAATTGAATACAGTTTATATTAACTTGTTGGAATATTGGAAGAAGATTTTCAGATAAACAAGGTTTTTTTTTTCAGGGTAGTCATATTTTATCAGCTTCTAAATAAGTATGGGAATATGTAATTTCATTATGGGTCTGTCTGGGCTCTCTATTTTAGTGTATTGAAATATTTGGTTGCATTTTCAATAATACAACATTGCTTTAATTATATTGATTTTTATATTAAGAATGACATTTATATTAATATTTCCAAATCTTTATAACTTATTTGATTTTTCAGAGAGGATATGGCCTCCTCTTTGTTTTGAATTATAAACATTATAGCTTTCATTATGGCACATTTAATATTTCTATACTTTTAAGATTATTTTGTCAAGGGAAATGTATTAAACATTTCCTAGTGATCCAATGACATATCATTCAAAATATTGCCTCTTTTGTGAACTACTATGCACATCTCTGTTTGTTTGCCTCTTTAGAAGTAAAAACAAACAAACAAACAAACAAACAAACACTTCCTTGGTTTTAGAGCTGGAAGTTATATAACAGAACGTGAGATTTTAGTTTGACACGTGTCCTATTTATCTGTCATCTTCCCGCTTCAGGATGACAGTAATGACTTCACTATAGTCCTTTAACTTATTGTCTGGATACATCCCTTAAAATCCTGAGACAAAAAATAGCACACCCATTTTAAAGAAAGGCATGCGTTTGCTTCCTGATTCTTATGTGTGGCTTAGGTTTCACACTGAGTCAGCTACTGTGACAGTTATTAAAAGTCCAAATGTATAAAAACACCCTACATATTGAAACAGTGATAATGTTTTATTAAGCAAATTTTACATGAAAAAATATGACATACAAAATTAAATGATGATTTTTATTTCACAGGAAGAACCCCCCAATTTTTTTTGAGAATAAGCATTTCAGATGTGATTTACTTAGTCAGATATACAGATCTGTTTTGCCATAAACATTGCTTCTATTAAAATAAAGTATATGTGTAATTATTTGTTTTACCATTACCTTGATGTTGGGACACTTAACATTATAAATCCAGTGATCTTGAGAAAACTATTTAAGTTTATGGAGCCTTGATCCTTATTATTATTAGTTTTTTTTTGTTTGTTGGAAAATTATACTTTAGATTTGCAGTTTTGGCTATGGGAAATAAACTGGGGACATTACATTATAAACTGTTATTATATAAATTGTGAAAAGTTATGACATACTTATGGCACATTGTAGCTCCCAGTTTCTTGCAAGACTGTCAGGTTATATTTTATTCTCTCATTTGTTTTCATTGCCATGTCATATGCACAATTGCATGGGTGGCAGAAGTCTGAAACAGATTTCAACAGTTTATTTCCAGTGAGATCTGTAATGAGTTTTTCCCCCAAGACCTACTTAAAAGGCAAAGTAACAAGTACTTGAATCTGTTACTTTTAATCAAATGTGTTATAAAAGCTGAAAAATTTGATGTAACATTTTATGTTTGTAGTTTATCAGGAGGTAAGTTAGAGACTATGGAGTATATTGTTGTTTACACATGGAAAGAGTATAAAGGAAGAAATTACGCATTTAAGAACACATATCATATTCTTAGAAAATTATATTTTAAATATATATATATATATATATATATACACACACACACATGTACATATATATATATATGTATGTGTATATGTATATGTATATGTATATGTATATGTATATGTATATGTATATGTATATGTATATGTATATATTAATTTTGGTATAAAAGAGAAATGTTATTCAATTATCATTCGGTATTCATTCACTTAAGTTTCTAAGAGAAAATAAACCACATGGATTTTTTCACTTCCACTGCTGCATATTTGTCAGTGGAAGAATTATCTCTCCATTCCCCCTTATTACCATCCTCTATCCTCCACACATGCCCCTAAGTGTTTTGCCCAAACACAAAGAGTAGGTGACATTCAGTGCAACAAACTTAGGAAATATGCAGAAGTTTATTCCTTTGCCCAACTTGCAAACCACCACCTTTATCTCTGATCAAGCTACTATCTTTGTTATTATGCTTTTATAGGATTTAATTTCTTACACAATAACTGAGTATTGTCTATATTAGCTTGAAAACTCAGACCATTTTCTTTTACTTCTGAGGAACTATCATATGACATAAATTATAATAAACACTAGAGACCTGGTGCATGAAATTCCTGCACAGGGCTAGGAGGTGTGTGTCCCTCAGCCCAGCCTGCAGCCTCTCCAATCTGGGACCCCTCAAGGGATGTCTGACTACCGGTTTAGGGATATTCATTCAGACCTTATTGGTTAGATCTAATTTTTAGTACTTACTTTTCTCATAATCTTCAACAATTCCTAAAGGAAACTGTTCTCCCAACTCTGGTTTTATATCCTCTTTCTTGTTTTCCTGTCTGTTTTGTCAGATGACATTCACCATTAGTGCATGAGAATACTCTGTAGGAGGATTTTCTTTTAGAAATTGCATCTTTGAAGAAGATTTTACTTTATGTTTCCAGATGATTAAACTTTAGGTTAAAAATATATTTCCATTGGAATTTTGAGGACAGTGCTATATTGATGTTTATTCTTCAATGTTGCTTTTTGTAAATTTAATGCCAGATCATTTTTGTGTTAACTATAACCTTTTTGTTAATTTATATACCCATAAAATTAAAGTCATTTAGGAACTTGAATTACTGCACAGTTACACAAATCAATTTAATATGAGTTTAAAACTAGTTTTAGTTTAACTAAACAATGTGATGAGAGAACATTATGCAAAATCAGCATTTGAAAATGAGCCATTTTCTCATCAGTTTTGTATATTTCCTCCTAAATTTGTGTATGAAGGGCTAGGAGAGTAAAATGAAACTTCAAAACATGGTTTTATGTTTATATATTCTAATCATTGTATCAAAAGGCATCATATCAAAGGTTTATGGACTAGAACTGAAGGCCAGTTGTTTTTTATTTTTTTATAGCTTTTAAACAGAGGTAGGCTATGACTACCTCTTCTGCATCTCCAGAAGTTAGCATAGTGCATGGTACATAGAAAATATTCTCTAAGTGTTAAGTGAATTTTGTATAACATTAATTATATAATATCTTTAATAATAGAAGCATAATATGCTAATTAGACTAGTTGTCCTTCTGGACATCCTTACAGATGACCTTCCAGACAAAGCCAGGCCTGTGAGGGAAGCCCAGGTCCTGGGTACCAGAGGGAAGCCAGTGTTGGCAGCCAGGGGAAGGAAGGCCTACTCTTATGCAGATTTTGTGCATCAGGCCTCTAGTATAATTAATTATATGATATAGATAATAAAACTATGAATTATGTAATAAAATGGAATCATATAAATACACTAGAGGCCCAGTACATGAATTTCTGCATGGGGAGGGAGGGTGTCTGTCAGCCCAGCCCGCACCCTCTCCAATCTGGGACTTCTCAAGGGATGTCCGACTGCCCGTTTAGTCCCAATCCCACTGGGACATCCCTCTCACAATCCAGGACTGCTGTTTCACAACTGCTCGCCTGCTTGCCTTCCTGATTTCCCCTAACCATTTCTGCCTGACAGCCTGATCTCCCCCTAACCACTGCCCTGCTAGCTTGATTGATGTCTAACTGCTCCCCTGCCAGCCTGTTTGCCCCCAACTTCCCTCCTCTGCCAGCCTGGTAACCCATCACTGCCTCTCCTGCAGGCTTGATTTCCCCCAACTGCCCTCCCTTGCAGGCCTGGTCCCTCCTAACTGCCCTTCCCTGCTGGCCATTTTGTGGCAACCATACTGTGTCCACATGGGGGCAGGATCTTTGACCACATGGGGAAAGCTATCTTGACATTGCGTATTGGAGTGATGGACAATCTGCATATTACTCTTTTATTAGATAGGATAGAGGCCTGGTGCATGGGGCGGGGCCAGCTGATTTGCCCTGAAGGGTGTCCCAAATCAGGGTAGGAGTTCCTTTGGGGCGTGGAGCAGCCTGGGCGAGGGGCTTGTGGTGGTTTACAGGCCAGCCATGACCCCCTTACAACCTAAGTGAAGGCCCTGGTAGCTGGGATTTATTTACCTTCTACAATTGAAGCTTTGTAGCCTGGAGCGAAGCCAAGCCCCCTACTTGCTCCATGGCTGCCTCCATTTCTGTTTGGATTTGTTTACCTTCTATAATTAAAACTTTGTAGCTTGGCTTCCTCCTTTGCCAGGTTAACGCTAGCCTTCTCTCTCCAGCCCCATGGCTGCTGCCGTTTTTCTTGGGATTTATTTGCAATAATTGAAACTTTGTATCCTTGAGTGGAGGCCTGGGCTGGCCAGGGTGTGTGGAAAGCTTGGCTTCCTCCATTGCCACGGAAAACCAAGCTTCCCTCCTGCTCTCTGTGCTGACAGCCATCTTGGTTGAGTTAACTTACATACTTGCTCTGATTGGCTGGTGGGCGTGACTGGTGGGCATGGCTTATGGGTATAGTGGAGTGATGGTTAATTTGCATATTACTATTTTTATTAGTGTAATATGTGTATTAGTAATAGTATTATTAATAAACACACATATATATAAATCTTAGTTAACATTATTAACCAAAAATTCTGGCATGAATTTTGTGTCATCAGGCCAAAGGGTCTTGACAATAGTACAATACTCTTTCTGACCATGTTATTAATTTAATGGATGAAAACTCAGTATGTTTGGTTTTGCTTCTGACTTTCCTTCTATTAATTATATGGTGTGGAACAGCTCAAGCTTCTTTACATCTGTCTCTAATCTGCCAAGCTAAGCTTTTTTGTTGTAGTTAAACATGAAGTAGTTTCTAAGGTGGTTTGGGAATATTGAGAATTTGTATGCTAAATAAAAGTTTAGCTATTTATGAAAATAAATTACTAGATAAATAGTCTAGTCAAATATTATCAGAGGCCTGTTTTGGTACCAGATACTTTAATAATAATTATCAGTAGATACCAGTATATGAATCACCATGACTGATCTCTTTAGGATCCAGGGATTAAACTGGTATCAAGCTGGGATAAGAATATGCATTTTGAATTTATTGAGCCAGCAGTATTTTTAACACTGTTAAAATAAAATTTCTCAGATGTAAAGGAATATGATTATTGGATTATAATTACTGAAGAGACTTTGAATAAAAAGAAATACTGAATAAATAGCTTGATCAGAAATTTTAGGCATATTAAAAGGGATACTGAGAATGCTATACATTTTCAAGAGTTTATTCAGAGAAAGAAAAATATCACATGATCTCAATCATTTATGGAATATAATGAACAACATAAACTGATGATCAAATATAAATCCAGAGACAGAGAAACATTCATCAGACCATTAAACCTCAGAGGGAATGTATGGGAGGGTGAGGGTAAGGGTGAGAGATCAACCAAAGGACTTGTATGCATGTATATAAGCCTAACCAGTGGACACAGACAACAGGGGTGGGAAGAGGGCATGAGTGGGGAGGATGGGAGGATTATGGGGGAATAAGGACATATATGTAACACCTTAATCAAAAAATAAATAAAATAGTTTATTTAAGCATATATCTATTGGAATTGGGCCATGCCAAACCAAAGATGATCAGGAGTATTCCACAGACAGAAGGCAAAGGGAAAGTTTTTGTACAGAAGTAATGGAGGCATAGCAAGGGCATTGAGCTACAACTTAAGCAGTTGCCTTATTTGGGAAAATATTTTGCAGGCTATTTATCAATGGTTGTTCCTAAATTTTATTTTCTTGGATTGGATTGCACTGACTCTGGCTGAGGTTTTGTTTTGCTTACATAAACTACCCATATGTTAGAGCTACCTCCTTGTTTAATTACTTTAACAATTTTTTGTTTTGTTTTGTTTTGTTTTATTTTATTTTGTTTTTGTTGTTGTTGAAGGGAAAAAGAAAAAAAAATTCTGATTAAACTGATACTATTTTTCAATAAGATAATATTTTTGCCTTTAAAGAACTTTACAACTAATGACATGGTCTACCATATCATTTAATTTTTTTTTCTTTTTTAATTTTATTTTATTAAGGTATTTTCTGTGTACATAGTTTACCATTGCCCCCCCCCCACCTCCCATTTATGCCCTCCCTTCCCAGAGTTCTGTGTTCATTGGTTGTACTTATGTTCATGCATACCAGTCCCTCGGTTGTTCTCCTATCTGCCCCCAGGTCTCCTTCCCCTCCCCGCTGTCATTTGGCAGTCTGCTTGTTTTATGGTGACTATCTCAGGACCCCATGAATGACATCTGCTCCTCATTTGGCAGTCTGCTTGTTTTATGGTGACTATCTCAGGACCTTATGAATAGAGTCCGCTCCTCCTCTGGTTCTCACCGCCCCTTCCTCTAGGTCCCACTGCTTCCCCTGGGACACTCGGCTCACCCGGGGCACTCTGCCCCATGGGACACTCGGCTCACCCGGGGCACTCGGCCCCATGGGACACTCGGCTCACCCGGGGCACTCGGCCCCCTGGGACACTCGGCTCACCCGGGGCACTCGGCCCCCTGGGACACACGGCTCACCCGGGACACCCTTCCCCTTTGGGGGGTATGGCTTACCTGGGGCACATGGCCCCCTGGGACACTCGGCTCACCCGGGGCACTCGGCCCCCTGGGACACTCGGCTCACCCGGGCCACTTGGCCCCCTGGGACACTTGGCTCACCCGGGGCACTCGGCCTCATGGGACACTCGGCTCACCCGGGGCACTCGGCCCCCTGGGACACTCAGCTCACCTGGGGCACTCGGCCCCCTGGGACACTCGGCTCACCCGGGGCACTCGGCCCCATGGGACACTCGGCTCACCCGGGGCACTCGGCCCCCTGGGACACTCGGCTCACCCGGGGCACTCGGCCCCCTGGGGCACATGGCTCACCCGGGCCACTGGGCCCCCTGGGACACATGGCTCACCCGGGACACCCTTCCCCTTTGGGGGGTACGGCTTACCCGGGGCACTCGGCCCCCTGGGACACTAGGCTCACCCGGGGCACTCGGCCCCATGGGACACTCGGCTCACCCGGGGCACTCGGCCCCCTGGGACACTCGGCTCACCCGGGGCACTCGGCCCCCTGGGACACTCGGCTCATCCAGGGCACTCGGCCCCCTGGGCATATCATTTAATTTTTTTACAAAATTGGTCACATAGAATATTTATAAGATAGATAATAACTAAATATAAAAGAAAAAAAAAAACATCTATTACCGTATTTGCCGGCGTATAAGACGATTTTTTGGCCCTGAAAAATATGCCTCCAAGTGGGGGGTAGTCTTATACGGCGAGTATATAACAAACTCTGTATTTTGAGTGGAAATGTTAGAGGGTCGTCTTATAAGCTCAGTCGTCTTATACACCGGCAAATACTGTATTTTCAGGGCCAAAAAATCGTCTTATACGCCGGCAAATACGGTATGTGTGATACATATTTTTTACCTTGATATTTTGAGAATTGCTAAGTTATAAAAATAAGTAATTAACTTAGGATAATTTATAAATATTTGTAGATAGATTATTTTAATCTAAGTATTTAAAAGCCCATGGCAGAATGGCAGAATGACCAGAATGACCAGAAAGATTGGAGGCTATGATATGCACTGCAGCAGCCAACCAGCCTGATTCAGACCCTGATTAGCACCCCAGCTGGCCTGGCCCCCAATCACCCCCACCAATCGGGGGTGGGGCTGTCCAGCCAACTGCCCTCGGCCCCTCACTATGGCCAGCTTTACTGATAGAACCCCATTGTGGTGGACTCCACTCATGCACAAATTCATGCACCAGGCCTCTAGTATTATTATAATTTGCAATGCATAAAACAAAGTACAGGAAGAACATAACAATGTCTTTGTAGTTTTGTTTTAGAAAGTTAATTCATGGGGAATCTGTTTTAGTTTATTTAAAACATTCCCCCCCCCCCCCAGAGCTCCTTTTTCCCATGTTTTAATGTTGTGGTCATTATTCTTATTTACTTTAATTCATTAAGCATGGTAGCTATCAAAGGTAAAATGATGAACAAAACCAATAGACTTCTATCTTGAAATAATGTGCAGTCTATCGCAGAAGAATTAGCATTTAAAAATGATCATTAACAACAATTATAAATGAATCATAAGGCCTGAGGATTCTAGTCAGTCAAGGATGAAATATTTTGAGACCACACAGCATTATGTCAGATTACCCACTCTTTAGAAATATAATATGATTTAATATAGAGCTAACTTGTTGTGTATATCTGGAACGGATTGTCTGGATAGATCAAATGATATGTTAATTTAGGTACATATTTGTCACTAGCAGGTTCAGTCTTCATGACTTAAAATATAATATTGAGATCTGGACAGAAGTTTAATGGAAGGTCTAAGAAAATGTCTATGTAAGTAAGAAGGAGAATTTTTTGAGGTGGAAACAACTGAACTTAAAAGCTGTGAGGGATCTGGTTGTTGAGTTTAATACATCCATTACAAGGGTGAAGGGAAAGAGGAAGGTTTAAATCATTGCCTCATCTGTTTTCCAGGCTCTCTCAAAGCATAATGAGAGCTCGATTATTGTTCAAAGCAAGGAGAGAATATAAAGCAATGAAGGAAGGAAAGGGAAATCAAATGGGTATTTGGAGGTAACAATGTTCAACCAATAATATGAACATGAAAGGTGTTTTGAAGTTGATCTATTCAAGGAATAGTAATACTCAAAGACAAATAACATATGAATTAAGGTTTAGTTTTTCAAGGAAGTACATTTAATTTTTTAAAATATATTTTATTGATATTTTACAGGCAGGAAGGGAGAGAGATAGAGAGCTAGAAATGTCGATGAGAGAGAAACACCGACCAGCTGCCTCTTGCACACCCCCCCACCGGGGATGTGCCTGCGACCAACGTGCATGACCTTGACCGGAATCGAACCTGGGACCTTTCAGTCCACAGACCGAAGCTCTACCACTGAGCCAAACCGGTTTCGGCACATTTAATTTATTAATAGGTTAGCTAAATTGTTTAGAGTTTCCTTCTAAATATATTACTCAATTTAAATCTTTAACTGTATCAAATGTATGCTCTGTGGAAGTGAAAAGTTTGTTCTACTTAAAACCATAAACTTGTTCTCTCATAATAATCTTGTACAAATAAGGTGGTTTAAATATTTTCATAATTTACAATAGTAAATTGTGAACATATTTGAATCAATAACTAAAATATTTTAATTGGCAATACCACCTACAAAATTTGGATATGTATTTTATTTATTATATACTGTGACTTATCTAAGATTATTTATTCCGGATACTTTGAAGATTTTGGTTTTGGTCTTTTTCTTTTTTTCCAGCCAGTTAGCACAATTACTGGTAAATCTATGCTGGCAAGGGGGAACATTTTAGGGGTATATGTAGGGTACATAGGTATGGGGGGACAAATATGAGTTTGGTGGGTAGTATGTGAATGTTATTTAGCTCTAGGACATAATTGTATTTAAAATATTCCATGGTGGCAGACATGTTAGTCGTTTTTGCTTTTTAAAGTAGAAGTATATGTAAATACCACCAAAAGAACATCAAGTCTTAGGTAGCTGAGAAGATTCTTTCTTGTTTGCACAATTATATGAATCTATTCCTGATAAGTTTTCTAACTTTGCATATTCATGTCAGATTAAGCATTATATCAAGCATAATATGTAGGATTTTCTGGCACTGTAAAATATAATTTTGTTTGCAATAGGAAACCAACTACAATATAAAACCATACTAAATTCTGCAAAACTACTGTCACTTGTTAGCATAAAGTAGACAGATATAGCTACATAGCACTTTTGTGAGCCATTTGTAATGCATTGCTTAAGAACCCAAAGTAAGAGCCTTTGATTTCCAGCATATATGGAAGGCAATATTCAATAATGACAATATGTGAATAAAAATGTAAAAGAGCATACAGTTAAAGCCAAAATTGCAACCGGCTGATTTAAAGAACATAATTTCTATATATTTCTGCAGACTCTAAACAGACTTAGGCAATACAAATCCTATTTATGGGTTATAGATATAAAATGTCATCAGAAGTCTCTGAATTCCTTCTCTTACCTCACAAAACAAATAATACAGGACTTAAGCCACAGTAGTTTTCTGTCATCTACTGATTATGCAAGCCTATCTAATATAAGAGTAATATGCAAATTAATCACCACTCTGCTATACCCACAAACCACACCCACCAGCCAATCATAAGCAAGTATGCAAATTAATCCCAACCAAGATGGCTGAGGCCACTGAGAGAGCAGGAGGGAGACTTGGGTTTCCCCAGCAATGGAGAAAGCCAAGCTTTCTGCACACCCTGGCTGGCCCAGGCCTCCACTCCAGGCTACAAAATTGCAATTATAGAAGATACATAATCACCAACAGAAATGGTGGCAGCCACAAAGCTGGAGAGAGCAGGATGCTCAGGTTGACCACAGCAACAGAGGAAGCCAAGCTTCTTCAACTCTGGCCTTCTTTGACCTCCACTGAAGGATACAAAGTTTCAATTATAGCAGATAAATAAATTCTAACAGAAATGGCTGCCACCATGGAGCAAGCAGATGGCTTGGCTCCACTTCAGGCTACAGTTTCAGTTGTAGAAGATAAATATATCCCAGATACCAGGGCCTCCACTTGGGTCCCTGGGGAGTGGAGAGCCTGCAAACCACCACAGGCTCCTCGCCCAGGCCACCCCACACCCCAAGAGTACTCCTACTCTGATACAGGACACTCTTCAGGGCAAACCAAGTGGTCCCCACCCATGCACCAGGCTTCTATCCTATCTAATAAAAGAGTAATATGCAGATTGACCATCACTCCAATACGCAATGTCAAGATAGCTTCCCCCATGTGGTCAAAGATCCTGCCCCCATGTAGACACAAGATGGTCACCACAATATGGCCAGCAGGGGAGGGAAGTTGTGAAAGACCAGGCCTGCAAGGGAGGGCAGTTGGGGGCAATCAAATCTGAAGCAGAGGACAGTTAGGGGTGGTTAGGCTGGCAGAGGAGGGAAGTTGTGGGCAAACAGGCTGGCAGGAGGGCAGTTAGACATCAATCAAGCTGGCAGGGCAGTGGTTAGGGGCTGATAAAGCTGGCAGGCAGAAGTGGTTAGGGGAAATCAGGAAGGCAGGCAGGCAAGCATTTGGGAGCTAACAGTCCTGGATTGTGAGAGGGATGTCCGACTGCCCATTTAGTCTTGATCCCGGTGGGATCGGGCCTAAACAGGCAATCGGACATTGCTTGAGAGATCCCAGATTGGAGAGGGTGCAGGCTGGGCTGAGAGATGCCCTCTACCCCCCGTACACAAAGTTTGTGCATTGGGCCTCTAGTTACTATTTTAATCACAAAATATCTTACTCCCAGTTACCTTAATAGGATCTGCTTCTAAATTAATTTTTATGAGGCTTAGTCCTAAATAAACATAATTATAAAAAGCCTTGTTTCCTTCATAAAAATATGATGTGCTACAATCACACCCCATTTCATATATACAAGATGTCACTACTAAGTGAATTTCAGTAAACCGAACTGAGTTTTAAAACCAGGTAATAAAATAAGAACATAAAGATTGTTCATCATATATTATCTATTTCTAACTCACAATAAAAGTGTCTCAATCGTATTAAAGTTAAGTTATCTTATGGAAATTTACTGATTCTACATCATGTCCTAAAAATTAGAACTTTCAGTGATATGCTATTATTCCTTAAAACTTTGCTATAACAGGGGGAGGCCCAGTGTTAAAGAGAAAAGAATATAAGCATTTGAGTAATATAGACTGAGTTTTACAAATGAAATAAACCATAAAATAGTGCCATGCTGTGTGTATCATATATATTGTGTATAATGTATCAATTTATATGTTATATATAATACATATGTGACATATGTATTTCAACACATATAGGAATTACCATTGAAAAATAAATAACTAGTAAAAAAATTAAGAATCACTAAAGATCTATTATATGCTTTATATAAGATTAGGGCAATATTAAGCATATGTTTTAGGGACAAATAGTAACTTAAGACATACTAAATTTGAAATGACTTTACTATAGGATATCCAGTAATTATAATCAACAGATACATATAAATATGGGTCATACCTTTAGCACCAGTATTATAATATCATTGATTTGTGAGGAATCAACAATGAATGATGCATGTAAAGCCATGGACATGGGAGATATGTACTGTGGAGGCTGGACAAGGAGGTAGGAAAAGAGTATTGAAAGCATACCCCTGAGATAGCTAATATATGAAGGGTCATTAAGAAAGAGAAAATGTTTCAAGAAGACTGAGAAATAGCGTTGAACAAAAGAAGAGCATTAGATAGTGCTATTAACCACATTCAAGGGAGAGGAACATTCCAGACGTAGCCTCCAGTAGCTATTGAATTCTCAGGTTTAATAACCCACAGCAGACGCATCTTTGGCGAAGAGATAAGACAGAAAATAAAACTTTTGTAATTCTAAGATGTAAACAAAAATCGAAGAATGAACACAGCAAGTTGAATATGTTTTGAAAAACATGACTATAAAGGAGAAAAAATATATATAGTAGGGGTCTGATAAAGGGTTTTTTAAAGGCAGAGGTGGGCTTTCTAAAATGGGATGAGACTATAAGATAGGATGATAGTCCCAATGAAGGAAGATAATCCTAGCTAAAGAGGTAATATGCAAATTGACCATCACACCATCACAAATATGGCAGCACCCACAGCAGAGGTGGGGTTTTCATAACACAAGATGGCTGTACCCACAGTGGAGGCCAAGTTCCCATAATAAGCCTTAAGGAGCAATCAGCAGGGGCCTGAGGCTGCCTGGCGCTGGGCCAGGGCAGGGGACCTGAGCCTGCACCCCCACCCAGTGAGGCTTGACAGGGGACCTCAAGATGTGCCTCCCACCCCAGTGCTGGGTTGGGGGACCTCAGGCTGCACCCCCAACCCCAGCGGGGCTTGACGGGGACCTCAAGGTGCATGCCTCACCCAGAGTTGGGGGACCTCAGGCTGCACCTCCCATCCTGGCGCTTGGCCAGGGGACCTGAGGGTGTGCTGAGGGACCTGAGACTGAGGCTGCTGCCCAGTGGGGCTTGACAGGGGTGGGCCCAGCAGGGTCTGGGTCTTGCATGATTTTGAGGCACCATGAGTATGCGGGGACTTGACTTTGGGTCCAGCGGTGTGCCCCAGACTCTGACAGGAGGAAGATTTTCATATACATTTTACTAAATTTCTTTCATCTCTGACACTTCTATTATAGAGAAAGGACAAATAGCAATATTACAATATTTCCTCTAATGAATCCCCACTAGTTGGAGGATAAAAAGGAAAGTGAATATAATTGACGGGTGGTACCCACAGCAAAGAGACAGGAGTTAGCTTTTGATTGGAGGGACACATCTTCTCTGCAATATTAAAATATGAGGAATAATCAATAAACATCCACACACAAGTCAGAGAATAAGATGCCAAGGTAATTATATCCCAATTCATAATTTTTACATGTAAGTCAGAAGTGGGCCTTTCTGCTGCTTAGGAAGAGAGTAAATATCTGGAAAATATAAGTGGTTGCAGATGAAGAAAGGAATCAGGAAGATGGATTGCATGAAGATAAATGATCAATAGGATTAAATGTATTTTACTTTGTATGGGTATACTTAATATTTCTTTTACCAAAATAACTGCAGTTTCAGAGCTATTAGACTGGAGGTTTTTCAGTACAGCCAGGAGTTGTGTCATAGATAGGACATGGTGACAGTTGATTCTATTAAATTTAAGGTGTTTGTTTAGGAATGAAGATAGATGGGGTTATATAGCTGCAGGAGGAGATGAGACCCTGGATGGTATGTCCAGGAGAAGGAAAAATTGGATATAGTCAAGTAGTCAGTGACTGGATCCAAGGGGAAGGGAATAAAAAGGATTTGAAGACAAAGTACAAGCAAAGGTTAATCAGCAGAGAAAAAGGAGAAAGAATATGATGATTCTTGCTATAAAGGGTCACTCCTTTTACTAAGTAGGAAAGAAGATAACTTGGAATATTATTGGCAGAAAGTTGAGCATTACTGTTTGCTCTATGAATTTGAAGGAATTATTTTCTGTTGAGAATAAGGACAGTGGAAGGTAATGTTTGAAATAATTTCTCTGGAGAATGGATTTGTCAAAATCTTGAAAAAAATGTTCAGTAATGAAGGAGAGCCCAGATAATATTAGAAACAAAGGATATATGCTGGCACAAATCTGTAAAACGGAGTTATTTTTGTCTGGTAATAAATGTGAAGCCCGTCATTCGTTCTAATTCAAGTTTGGGGTTTGCTGGGGGTGGAGAGAGTGGTGGGATTAAATGGACACAGACAGTAGGGCGGTGAGGGACGTGCTCAGGGGTGGGAGTGGCCGGGGAGAGCCAATGAGGGAAAAGAAGACTCATGTTTAAACAATAAATAATTTAAATTAAAAATAATAAAGTAAAAATAAAAAAAGAACAAGGCATAGAAGGACTGTAGATTCATGACAAGTCACTGGCTGAAATAATAGAAATGGGGCCTAAACTGATTGTGGAAGGGAGCTGATGGCTGATGATAGCGGGGGTGTGTGTGGGGGATAAGAATCAACAATTAGAGGTTTAATGAGTTCACATAATTGGTGGAATAGAAACTCCGAGTAAATGTTGTGGGTAATATCATTTATGACAAAGGAAGGAAAAGTGTGCAGGATCATTAAAAAAAAAAATAAAATAAGGTTGAATTATGACAGCTTAGATAAGCCTGAAAGAAGTTTTTATAAAACATAGAAGTAATCATGTGAAAGTGGCAGGGAGCAAGGAATACCTGGCATTTGGAAGTAAGAGATTCCTTTACTTGACAGGCATAAATAGGAGACCAACCTTCAGTTTTAAGTACATAAATTCTGTTTTGTTTTGTTTTAAATTTTTTCCATAGCAGTTTAGTCTTTTATATGCTAGTGTAAATAAATTTTTTTCTTAATTTTATTTTTAGATTTTTGTTACTAGTATATACATCAATTTATTTTACTGATTTTCTATCATGCTACTTTTCTAAAGTTCTTTTCTTTTCATTATATATATTATTGATTCTAAATATAGTTCTTAATTCTAATAATGCATTGGTAGGGTTCTTAAAATTTTCTGCATACAGAGTTATGTTTCTGCAAATAGAGACTTCTAACCTGGGTGTCTTTTAATATGATTCCATGGGTTATGCATATATGTTCTTTGGCTATTCTCTTTACCTTCTTGTATCCCATCTGCAAAACCCACCTTCTCTCTGACATCTGTTAGTCAGTACAATGTATCTGTATCTCTGTTTCTATTTTGTTCATCATTGTATTTTGTTCATTAGATTCCACATATAAATGAGATCATATGGTATTTGTCTTTCTCTAACAGGCTTATTTCACTTAGTATATACTAATCTCCAGGTCTACCTATGCTGTTGCAAAATATAAAAGTTCCTTTTTACAACTGCATAGTATTCCACTGTGTAAGTGTACCAAAGCTATTTTATCCACTCGTCTACAGATGGATACTTAGGCTCTTTCCTGATCTTGGCTATCCTATATTAGAGGCCCCTTGCAGGAAGATTCCTGTAATAGGGCTTCCTGCTTCAGTCTCTGCTGCCCTGCCTGCTTCCCTTCCTTCTCTGCCAACCCTCTTGCTTGCTTCTCCACAGCTTCGCTCCCTTCTGCAGTGCTTGGCTTCTTTCTACACTGTCTTCAGTCTTTTCTCTGGCTTGGATATGCAAATTAACCGCCATCTTGGTTGGTTTGATTTGCATACTTGCCCTGATTGGCTGGTGGGGATGGCTTGTGGGTATAGCGAAGGTATGGTCAATTTGCATGTTTCTCTTTTATTAGAGAGGATAATAAAAGCTTAGTATGCTAAGTATCTGGTCATCCAGTTGTCAATTCAACCAAACAAAGTACAATATGTTAATGATATGCTAAGGCCACTCAACTGCTCTTTATGGCATGCACTGACCACCAAGGGGTAGACACTTCAACCAGCAGGTTAGCTTGCTGCTGGGCTCAGGCTGATTGGGACTGAGCGAGATGGGCTGGACATCTCTCTGTAGCCCTCCCATGGTCCCTGCCAGCTGGCCACCCCCCATGTCCCTCCCTGGCCCTGATCAAGCGCTGGTGAGGTTACTTGGCCTGACCTGCACCTTCCCTCAATCTGGGACTCCTTGGGGGATGTTGGAGAGCCAGTTTCTGCCCAATCCAGCAGGCTAGGTTGAGGGACCCCACTTGTGCAGGGATTTGTGCACTGGGCCTCTAGTTGTAAATAATGCTGCTATGAACATATGGGTTGCATATATTATTTCTGATTGGTGTTTTGGGATTCTTAAGATGTATTCTCAGAAGTGGCATCTCTCAGTCAAAAGGCAGTACCATTTTTAATTTTTTGAGGGAACTAATAACAGTGGCTACACCAGCCTGAATTCCCACTAGCAGTGTACTAGGGTTCACTTTTCTCCACATCCTCACCAGAACTTGTTTGTTGATGTAACAAGTGTAAGCATGATTACCTAGTTCTTATTTCAGGGAAAAACATTGCCCCTCGCCATTAAGTACAATATTAGTCACAAGTTTTTTATAAATGATTTTTGATAGATGACTATGTTCCCCTTGTATTTTGTAAGTTTTCATCATTAATGTCTTGGCTCTTGCTAACACCTTTCTATAGCTATGATGTGATTATTATTATTATTATTATTATTTTACCCTCTAGTCTATTATTGTGGTGTATTACATTAACTGATTTTTAGATGATGAAGAAACCATGCATTCCAGGGAAAATTCCAGTGGGTCTTGATACATAATACTTTTAATACGTTGTGGCATTTAGTTTGATGTTGTGTTGTCATTTATTTTGCATCTTGTTCATGTAATTGCTATAGTTTCCTTTGCTTATGATATCTCTGTCTGGTTTTGATATCTAAGCAATGCAGTTTTCATGGTTTTCCAAGCATCTATATAAGTTTGGTATTATTTCTTCCTTAAATGTTTCATAAAACCAGTGAATTTATAAGGACCTAGAATTTTTCTCCATCACAGATTTTTCAAAATTATTCATTAAATTTCTCTACCAGGACTAGATATATTCAGATTTTCTGTTTCTTCTTCAGGTGGTTTTAATAATTTTTGTCTTTATAATAATTGGTCAATTTCACTTAAGTTGTCTGATTTGCTGGCATAAAATAGCTCATAATATTTATTTGAAATACTTTTAATTCTTATTACATTATTATGTAGGAGCCTCATTAATGTCTTTTTTTCAACTTTTCATTTTCGGCAATTTATGTTTTCTCTCTTTAATCTTAGTAAGTCTAACATTATGACTTGTCAATTTTTGTGATCTTTTCACAGTCATCTTTTAGTTTTAGTGATATTATTATTTTATTTTCTGATTCTCCTTAGCTGGTTATTATTTATTTTATTTTATTTTTCTGATTGAATCAGTTTTATTACCTCTTCCGCCCCCTTTTGGCAATTTTCTTAACAGTGAAGTTTCTATTAGTGAATAAAATTTTTTATCTTATTCTAATAGATACACAAAGTTATACATATCAAAGTACTATTTAACAGGAGCCAATATATTTTGACATATTTAGTTTCATTATCATTTAGTTCAAAATATTTTCTAATTATCCTTGATAATTTTTCAACTGTAGGCTTACTTAAAACTGCTAATTCATTCCCCAATATTCAAAGATTTCCAAGGACTTTTTTATTGTTTATAACTTAATTCTATTATATTTCAAAAATATACTCTAAATTGCCTCATCCTATTTGACTTGTCTTATTTGTAACATAACATGATTTATCCTGGAGAATATTTTATAGGCACTTGAGAAGAATATGTGCTCTGTTTTTGTTCTGTGCTCTATTCTACAAGGAACATGTCAAGCTGGTTAATGGTCTTATTCAAATATTCTGTATCTGTGCTGACATTTTCATAATTATTTAGTATGTGACACAAAATAATCCAACCACAATTTCTGAATTATCTATATATCCTTTCAGCTCTAAGTTTCTGCTCCATGTATTCTTGAGACACATTTTAAGATACATATATGTATTATAATCATTTTATTTAGATATATGGACCATTTTTTTTCTTTATTAAATTTTCTTTGTCTCTGGTAATATTTCTTGTTTTAAATTCTATTATGTACTAGATCAATATTGCTGTTTCTATTTTGTGTGTGTGATCATTCTGTTGCATGTATATCTACATTCTTCCTTTTACTTTCACCTATTGGTCTTGGATCTAATTGTGTTTCTTGTGGACAGTATGCATTAAGTCTTGCTTTTTCATCCTCCATTTTGATTGGATGATTAGTCAAAGAACACTTAACTATCAATATGTTTGCATTTCTGTCTACAGCATTGCTGTCTTCTATCTATCTATCTGATCTGCCTATCTATTTATATTTTTCATTTCTTTTTTGTTGCCTCTGTTTCTCTTACTACTGGATTTTTGTGTTAACTATTTTTCAGTGTTTATTTTCATTCCCCAGGTGATATTTTTAAACAATGTACATCTATTTTTTTCTTTGTCTTGAGGATTACAATATGAATTTTTGCCTTGTCACAATCTACTTCAAGTTAATTAAAAAAAAATAAAAGTTTAAAGACTTCACCCTTGTTTCAATAACAAATAGCCTTCCACAGTGTCATGGATACTGACAGGAGATATATGACTATGGACCAGAAGCAGAGGACATTATTACTCATAGTAATGTTAGAAGCCAGCAGATTCATTTTCATGTCCTGGTTCTCTGAGGCCTAGTTTCCACAGAGCAGACTGAAAAGTGCCAAGTGGTACTTGCACAGACACTGAGTTTTATTACAGGAAGGAAACACTAAGGTTAGCTTACCAGGATCTTGTATACAGGACAGTAGCGTGCTTGTGCTTTGCTCCTGTGGGAAGACACTATCTCTATCGTCCATGGCTGTCCACTATACAAACATGCTCAAATGGATGAGCAGAAATGTCTCTGCTGACCAGATATATGGAAATAAGGGAGGTCCAAGGGGAATTGTCTCCCAATAACTACTGGCTTAATTCCTATTAAATAGATCAACTTTGAGATAATTCCATACTGACCTCTCTTTTCATATATATTGCATTTATATATTTGAAAATTTGAAAAAAAGTGTTATAATTTTTACTTTATACAGCCATGCTCTTTTAAAGAAATAGAAGGAAAGAAAGGTATATTCAGAAACAATTTACACTTATCACTTTCAGTGCTCTTGATTTCTTTCTCTGTATTTGTATTATCATCTATCGTAATCTCCTTCATCTTAGTTATTTCTTGTACGTACTACATTTTGAATGACATCTCTACTAGCAATGATTTGTCACAGTTTTTGTTTATCTAGGAAAACTTTCATATCACCTTTTTTTGAGAGATAGAACACACACACATCCACACACCCATACACACACACACACACACACACGCACACACACAAACCATACCCTCCTCTAGGTGTTAGCCTCCAATAGTTTTGATAAAAACTCAGATATATTTGATAAAAACTCAGATATTGTTGCTGCCCTGTACACCGTGAATTGTGTTTTTCTTGCTCCTTTCAAGATTTTTGTCTTTGTTTTTGGCTTTCAACAATTTGTCTGTTCTGTATCCAAGTGTGGATCTCTTTGTCCTTTGATGTCATTTTTAAAAATCTAATTTGTGGAGTTGTGTGCCATCCTCCCTCATTGTTTCCCTGACCCTTTCTCTCTGCTCTGCCTCGGTGCCTGCCAATGCATCTGTGTTGGCCTACGTGATGCTGTCCTCCAGGTCTCAGAGGTTCTGTTTATTTTTCTTTCATCTTTTTTTCTTCTTCTTCTTCAGATTATGTACTTTCTATTGATCTATATTTAGGTTCACTGAATTGTGTTGTGTTTTTTTTTCCTTTCTGTTATCTCAAACCTGCTGTTAAGTCTATCTACAAAATATTTCATTTAGGTTGTTTTTATTTTTACATTAGAATTTCCATTTTTATATTTATATAATAGAGAAATATGCTAATTAACTGGGATGCCATAATGTGTTGGCTGCATAGGAGGAGGTTGTGTGCGCAGTGTCTGGGGTGCGTTGGCAGGGCCCTCGGTGTGCCTGCACTAGGGGAGGGCTGATCAGCAGCAGCTGAGGCTGCTTCAAGGGTGAGAGAGGGAGGCAGGGCCAAACCTGCGATTCGAGGTTGGGAGGCACCACACAATTTTGAATTGTACGCCGGGCTCCTAGTTTAGTATATTCTTAGAATTTCTATTGTTTATTAAGATTACTTTTTTGCTGAAACATATTTATGTTTTTCTATAGTTCATTAAGCATTGTTTCCTTTGATTCTTAGAACCTAGATATAATAGCTGTTTTAAAATCATTGTCTACAAATTCCAATATCTGGGTCCATCAGAGACAGTTTCTATTAACAGTTTTCCTGAGTAAAGTTCACACTCTTTTACTTCTTTATATGTCTCAATGTTGTTGTTGGAAACTGTGCATTTATACAACATATTGTAGCATTTTGGAATTCCCATTCTTTTTTCCTGAGAAGTGATTTTGCTATTGCTAACTGTTAGGTTTTTTGTTGTTGTTGTTGTTGTTGTTTGTTTGTTTGTTTTTCTTTATTCAGTAACTTTCTTGGACTTAATCTGAGGGCTCTCTCTCCTCTGCAGTTTGTATTCACTGATTCTTCGGCTCTGTTGTTTTCATTCTAGTTTTATTTTTTAGCGTCAATTTTTAATGATTATAGCTGTGTCTGCAGAAATTAGTAGATAGATGATGATTGGAAAAGTGTGTGCCCAAACCTTAGGTCAGTATGGCTTCCACTCTCCTACAATGGATTTTTGTACCTGATTGGAGAGTATTTCCAAAGTTCAGCCAGATTTTACATCTTTCCACCAGACCCCTCCAGGCTTTCATGTTCATGGTCATAGTTTCCTGTTCAGCCATGGTTGCTTGGAGATCTTGGGCCCTTTTGCTTCTCCTCTCTTTGTACAAATAGCTACTCATGATGTTAGGAATATGGGAGAACTTTTCAAATTCTATGGCTTTCTTCTTTCCAAAATCTCTCTGCTCAAACCGATGGGCCAGTGGACTTCCACTCACTCAGTCACAATTGCTACCTTAAGCTGGATTTGTCTGTAATTGTATTAGTTATTTTTATTAGAAATATCACTGGGGTTGGATTTCCTACCCTCTAAAACAAATTAAGTCAGCATCCCTGCCAGAGAAGCTTCTAGCTTTCACAGACAGCACTGGAAGGACTTCCACATTGACTGAGAGGAGGTAGGGGTACGGGAACAGCCCTAACAATCAGGGCTTGGAGTCCCACTGTGGTTATCTGAGGTTCTTTGTTATCTCCTAACTAAATGCTCCTTCTTTTTCTGCCTCGTTTGTCTTTGACCAATTTCCAATATCTTGAAATGGATATCTGGGACAGTGTTGTTCACATATACATTTGCTTTTAGGGGAGAATTTCCTGACCTCCATAACTAGAAGTTCGTTAGCTTTTTTTTTCTAATTAAAAATGTAATTTAAATTCTTTCTGCTTACTAACTTCTGAATTATTTGTTCAGGCACTTCTTATTTAAATTAAAGTGTCATTCCTTCATTCTTCATAGAGTTTTAAAAATCCTCTAAAAAAAATATCCACTGAGTTTCCCTTTTGCCCTCATTAGGTCCCAGTTTTGATGGTTCCCTTTTATACCTTCTGCTGCTATGTCCCTTCTATCTGACAGTGGAAGCCCCTGTCAATGCTCCTGTTGGTGTATCTCCCCATAGTTAATTTCTGTGACAAATCTAGATATGAGCAAGTGAGATTATATATTTCTTTTTTAAAAATTATTTTTATAATCCTCACCTGATGATATTTTCCCCATTGATTCCTAGAGAGAATGGGAGCGGAGGGAGGGATAGAGGGAGGTAGGAGGAAGAGGGAGGGAGGGAGGGTGGGTGAGAGAGAGAGAGAGAGAGAGAGAGAAAGGGAAAGAAATATCTATGTGAGAGAGACACACCAATTGGTAGCCTCCAGCAGGCACCCTGACCAGGGCATGGGAGTAAACCTGCAATCCAAGTATATGCCCTTGACCAGGAATCAAAACTGAGACCCTTCAGTCTGGGCCAGTACTCTAACCACTGAGAACACCAGCCAGGGAGGGAGAATATATTTCTATTATAGTCCTACACTGCAGGGATTTTAGAATTTTTTTTCCATCCTCTGGTATGTGATGTGTAATGCTAGTGTGATGACCCAGGAGTAGGCTTTAACTTCAATTTGCAACACTGGTCTTCTTTAAAACAATTTCTCTAAGTATTAATAGAGTTGTACATTGCACATCACTTAAATCTGAAAGACTACATCTAAAAACAAAACAAAAATATTCCCAGAAAATTATAATCTAAATATCATATCCACTTTGTTCTGACTCCCTGTCATCACATGCCCTCATTTTTTATAGTTCAGAGTAGTGTAAGGTCTGGGAACAAAGGTTCAATTTCCTTTATATTTCCACTAGAGGCCTGGTGCATAAAATTTGTGCACTTGGGCAGAGGGGACCCTCAGCCTGGCCTGCGCCCTCTCTCAGTCCAGGAGCCCTCAGGGATGTATGACTGCCAGCTTAAGCCTGTTCTCCATGAGAAGCAGGTCTACGCCAGCAGTCGGACATCCTTAGCACTGCTGTGGAGGTGGGAGAGGCTCCTGCCACCGCCACTGAGCTCACCACCTGTGAGCCGGGCTCAAGGCTTCTGGCTTAATGGTGCTCCCCCTGTGGGAGTGCACTGGCCACCAGGGGGCAGCTCCTACATTGAGTGTATGCCCCCTGGAAGTCAGTGCATGTCATAGCCAGCGGTCATTACACCATTGGGTCGATTTGCATATTAGCCTTTTATTATATAGGTTTTACAGCTTTATGGAACTTTTTTTTTTAATTTAAAAACTCAGTATTCACCAATTCTTCTGAGGTTAAATATATAATTTTCTTATAGTCTCTTCTATGGGCACTGTCATTCCCATGTCTGATGGTGATTTGAGAAGGTTAGCAAATACATGTTAGATAAGTACCTCAGTTGGTATGTATCTTCCTGCCTAACCTGAAACAGAATTTTCAAAATGTAATAATTCCCTGAAGAGTAAAAGACAACCAGGCCTGGATTGATAATAGTTCAGACTGAGTTTTTGAGCAGAGGCACAGACTGAGGATGTGAATACCATCAGGTGCTGGAGGAGCGGCAGCCTCTTTTGGAAACACTTGACTTAGGAGAGATAAAGGTGGGCAGGGAGACTCTAGCCTAGTGATCTCAATTCTTGCTTCACATTACAATCAGCTAGGGCGGCCTAAGCTTATACCCATGGTAGGCAAACTCAGTTTGCTGCTCTGTTGACTAATGAGTTTGCCGACCACTGGTCTATGCCACTCTTTATGTTCCACCTGGAAATCATTATTTAATTGTTCTGGGGTAAGACCACCTTTTAACTATATGAGGTAGGCACTGCTTGCTTGAGCCATTCTGGGAGGAGCTAGCAATAATCTCAATTGATATTACAGATTTCCTGCATGCACTCTCAGGGAGGGATTGCACAAAGTAATGTAGGTCTCAGGTAGTAGACAACTGCCTTGGTTGTAGATATGGTGTCCAAGGCACTGGTGATTAGAAAGTCTCTACTTCCTGTTGGTGGTCAAAAATTATCACTGTATTCTTTATCAAGGGCATGGTCTCCTGGGGCTCTGATAATATGACTCTTCAGGAACATTAAAACAGAAAGCCTTATCTTGAACGTAGGGACATGCTTGAGTTTGACCTGTTGAAGTTCTGCACAATGTAAGCACTCCTTCTTACCTGACATGTCCTGGACTTCCATCTCTAAACAGCATTTGTGTCAGAAGAACTAGCTAACTGATGCTAAGGTGGAATGTTCTGTTGATATGCATGCATTTAACAAAATACCACAGACTGGATGGCTTAGACTAAAATTCATTTTCTCACATTTCTGGGGGCTCTCCAAGAAGGTGTCAGCAGTGCTGGTTTGTCTTTGTCTTGCAGGAAACTACATTCTTGATGTGTCCTTGCATGGTCTTCCCACTGAAGGCATGCATCCTGCTGTTTCTTTGTGTGTTGTAAACTCCTCTGTTTACAAGGCCACCAGGCAGATTGGATTAGGGGCGCCCCTGAAGACCTCATTTTAGTTTAGTCGTCTCTGAAAAAGACCTCATCTTCAAAGTTGGTTACATTATGAAGTAATGGGGTTTGGAATATCAACACTTGAATTTCAGGGGGACAAACTCAGCCTACAGCAGGTGCTGTAGCTGCTAAAAGGACACAAAGCATAAAGCTGAAATGAGGACACTTCTAATCTGTGGCCTTGTGACAACCACTTAATTTGTTCTTGGTTTCTTTACCTATAAAATGGGGTGGGGCTACCATCCTGGTAGGTAAAAATAGAAAGCATGTATTAAGTTGACGCTGCACCCTGTTAGGATACAGTTCTACATGGATTCCTTAGGTTTCTATGCGGCATCTTGACTTGTGTGCAAAGAGCATGTTTGCATACCAGCTGGAATTGGAAGTTAGAAATAGAATATCCCTCTGGAAATACCTGCAGTCATCCTAGGATATTGAAGACAAAGCCTACTCCTTCCCCTCACTTCAAACACTCGCTTGCATGATTGGGTAATAACCTAGAGATGGCATCCTACTCTCCCATGGAGCAAATTGCTTACATTCCACAGTAATGAGCAATCTCAACTTCTGCAGAAGAGAGGATGGGAAGGTCACAAATAGCTCTGATAAAGGTCAGTATTTTCTAAAATTCAGAGTTCCTCTCCCGTGGTGATAGGTCTTCTCAGTGTGTCTCCTGTGAGAACTGGGGCACAGTGAGTCCCTGGATGGTATTGCTCTAGCTACTCCTTTTGCAGTAAATAAGAAATTGTCTATGTTTGCGACCCAGTGGTCTTGTATTCTTCCGTCAGTACATGAATATAAAAGTCTACCAAGCTAGCTGGCTGCTTGCACATAGAGTAAAATTCCAGGCCTTTCAGAATATTTGACTTAGCATAGTAAGTACCAAACAAATATTAGTTCTTACAATGGTTTTGTCAGGAATGTAGTTTATCTTAAGATGGAAAGTTTACAAACAACAGGGGAATGGATAATTTCTCTCTTAAAATGAACAATTCAGGTGCAATTTAATTCCTGTGTATTTATTATATGTAGGAATTAAATTTTACTGATGTCACACTTTCATTTACAATATCAGACACAAATAACTTAGGATCAAATACTGACTTAAGTCAATGAGAAGCAAACACTTTGCTGAAATTGTTTGATTGTGTTAATACTTAGAGTGTTTTTTACCAAACTTTGGTAAAGTAGATGTGTTCAAAATAACCAAGAATGATTATCATCCTTTTACACAGCTGGTAGAATTGAATTTTGTGGCATTTAAAAAAAAAGAGAACATCATAGCTGAGCTCTAATTAATGAAGTTTTTTTTTTCCTTAAAAGAAAGTGATTGGGACATAAAAAATATTTTTTATTACTAAAATATGACTTGGTTCCCTGTCTAGAGAGCATAACCTTTTTGGAATCTATGATAAAAACAAGACACAGTATATAGGGCAGCTTCAGACATGTTCTAACAGTGGAAGAACATGGATAAAATATTTCAAAGCAAATGTATGGAATAACAAGTACATGGGATGGTGCGCTTCAGTTTTGAATTGTAATGGATCTGTGGCTAATGCCAAAATTTTTGATAATACTCATTTCTACTCCCTTCTCATGTCTTTGTCCCATTCTTTCAGTATATTTCGCTAACCAACATCAACACCTCTCCCACATTTTTTTTTCAATGTGTGCTTTAAATGATAATCCAGAATAGTTTTGATATCATCTAATTGTTGGCTTAGCCATGAAGATAGCTGCGATTTAGTAGTCCTTCCACTTGGTTCGTCTGCATGCTAATTTTGAGATGTAGGTCCCTGATCTTTACCTCTGAAAGTTTCCCATCATTTTAAAATTCAAGCCTTATATTTTAATAATTTACTTAATTGACTTTCCCTAGATCCTCCTGGACTGTGCTAATAATACTCATATTGACACTATGCAAGTACTTAATAGATATTATCCTGCCTAATTATCACACCAGTCCTAGGAAAGACTCATTCCCATTTCACACATTAGAAAATGAGATGGGTAGTTAAATAGCTTGATGATTCCCTTGCAGCTTGTAATTGGAAGAAGTTGGGTTTGAGAATACCAGAAAGAGGCCATCCTTGAATAGTCAGATCCCAATTATACCTAGAGCCTGGCATTTCTCCCTACAAATTCAATTACACCAAGTCACTACCAGGCTGCCTCTATAATATATCTACTTAAAATAATTTGCTTCTTTCTATCCCACAGATAGCTCTGCTGAGGAAAGTTACTCAATGTCACCATTATGGAAACAGACTGCTCCCACCACTGAATATTCTTTCAGCTTCTACCTGAATTTTAGCATGACCTCAACAAATTACTAATTTAAACCATGTGAAATCCTCTTTCTCTCCCCTATCAAAACTTTCTGGGAAACGGAATTAGATGTTCATGCTTTTGTTCTCAACACGGTTAACGAGGCTACAATTTCATCTCGTTCTTTTAATAACGTTAACAGAATGCTCAGTTGCACTTTGTTTCTTGAAATTGGCTAGTGGGGTCCAAAATTGGAGGCCAGACACAGCTTTAGTATTTAGGAAGAGGGGCGGAAGTGTTCTGCTACTCCAGTTGTAATCCAGTTCATGGATTCATGTACTTTGAAAGGAACTGTGGACTGTTAGGCTGCAGTGGGCACAGGGGTTAAGCCAAGTACAAATGTTTCCAACAAAATCACTCATGGAGATTTAGGGTTGCCCTCATCTCGTTATTGTGGTGCTCCTTCATCAACCCATCAGCCCCATGTTCTTATGTGAGCAGGGGTGGGGAGGGGATGGACATGACAACCTTGGGCAGGAAGAAGGGGCAAGGTGGAGCCTACATAACCACCCCTCGACGTGACAAGGTTGCCGGAGGTTTCTATTGTATGTCTAGTACCTGAACATTTAATGTGAGACATGATGTAGGTATCTCAATGAGGAGGGATGGCTACTGACAAATGAACAAAAGACTGTGGGTGGTAGCTGAAGAAGGGTTGAAGAAAGCTAGAGGAATCACCCTCTGTTGGGTTTCTCTTGCCAGTAGGTTAACCCAGGTCTGCAGTGAGATAACCTTCAGACTTCTGTTATAAGAGCATCACCTAGATAAGGGAGAAAGAAAAATGCAGCCAAAGGAGACACTTGTTTCTTTCTCCTTCTTTTGTTCCTATCCTGACCCAGGAAAGGAGAGATGGATCCAACAGGGAAAAGAAGCAGCTGAGAAGCCAACCATAACACCTATAGCATCCATGGTACTAGGGAGGGCTCTGACTCAAGCCTGGCTTGGGCAGAGAAGTTTAGAATGTAAGCATTGAATCAGATAGGTGATTACAGTAATAAAATTGATTGAACTTTCTGCATTTTTTTCCTCCTCTCTGACAAGGACCATAAAATTATGGAATCTACTCATGATTGGATGAGGGACAAAGTTACTGAATATTTGTACCTTATTTGGTCCACACTGTTTAACAAAATAGTAAAAACTGAACTGCAATCAGATTCTTAAAAATAATTACAATTTAATTTTCCTTTGAATTTTTTGCCCATCATATGTGCCAGCATCTCCTATTTTGTTGTTGTTATTGTTGTTGTTGTTAGTCTAGTGTTTTTCAAAGTGCAGCATTTATACCAGCAGCCTTAGCATTACTTGGCATCTTGTTAAAAATGCAAATGCTCAGGCCCCAACCCCAGGGTCACTGAATCAGAAAGTTGGAAGAGGGGCATAATCATGTGTGTGTGTTTCTATGTGTTTTAATTGAAATGTATTTAACAAATAACCTTTTACTAATTTAAGGTGTATGATTTTTAAAATTTTATATGTTGTGATATAATTGCAATTGTAGTAATAATCTGCACCCCTAACATGTTACATATTTTCCTTCTAGAGAAAATAGAGAGATAGAGAGCTAGAAACGTCGATGAGAGAGAAACATCAACCAGCTGCCTCTTGCACACCCCCTACCAGGGACGTGCCCACAACCAATGTACATGCCCTTGACCAGAATCGAACCCGGGACCTCAGCCTGCAAACTGATGCTCTACCACTGAGCCAAACTGGTTTCGGCTTACTTTAAATTTTTATGTGTTTGTCTTTTATAGATCCCATGTATGTGTCATTATACAATATTTTCTTACTCTTTCTAACTTATCTCACTTAGCATAATATGCTCAAGTCCCATCCATGTTGTTTCAAGTGGCAGAATATCCTTTGTCATGGCTATAATTTATATATATATGTATATATATATATACATATATATATTACTAGGGGCCCAGTGCATGGATTCATGTACTTTGAAAGGAACTGTGGGCTGTGAGGCTGCAGTGGGCATAGGGATAGGTCTTGGCCCATCCTCTGCACCCCCGCATGGCCCCTCCTGCCTGCCAGCAGCCCCCACAAGCTAAGGGTGCCAGGCCTGCTCCTACCTGCTGACTGCGCTGAGAAATCAGGACAGCACCAGTAAGAGTGGGGGCTGTTGCCCCAATCACCCCTCAGGAGCAGGGGAAGGTGAAGAAGCTCTCAGGGGCTATCAAGGCCGGTAGCCACCACTCACACCTGCTGACAGTGCAAGAGATGGAGACTGTCAGCAGGTGCAAGCAGAGGCTCTGGTGCCTGCAGCAGGTGCGAGTGAGGGGCTCGCACCAGCAGCAGGTGCAAACATCCAGAAAGAACTTAGCACACAGGAACAAAGAATTTTCAGTAACTATCAGAGGCTTGCCCCATGACAGTGACAGGCGCCCACACTCACCTGCTCCGCCATCCCACTGTGGACGATGCCTGCCATGTTCCATGTTCTGCCACCTGCTGCAGATGCCCATGGTTTGCGTGCACCCCCTGGTGGTCAGCGTACGTCATAGCGACCGGTTGTTCAGTTGTTTCACCACTCTGTCTATTTATATGTTAGGCTTATATTTAGATATATACAGTAGGTCACATCTTAACAGGATTTCCAGATGATTCTACTACATGCTAAAGGTTATTTTTAAAGATTCACTATGTATTTTTCAAAATTTATCTTTATTGTTGAAAGTAGTACAGATGTCCCCTTTTTTACCCCATTGACCCTGCAGGTTTTATTATTTAATTTTTTTGTTAATCCTTACCCAGGGATATCTTTTCCATTGATTTTTAGAGGGGAAGGGAGAGAGAAAGAAAGAAATACATTGATGTGTGAGAGAGCTATCCTTTGGTTGCTTCCCATATGCATCCTTACCAGGCTGGGCATGGAACCTGTGATGCCTTAGCACTCTGGCCAATACTCTAACTACTACGCGTGCTGGCCATGCACATATTTTGAATGTCTTGAGGGAAAGATTTAATATAAAATGAAAATTTTGTAGTTTTCTATATTTATCACTTTGCCATTTCCATAGTGTTTGATTAAACTTAAAAAGAACTATTTGGTCTTCCATTGAAATATTATATTAATGCTATTCAATAATTTGATAATAGTTTATATTTTTTGCCCAAATGAAAATGTCTCATTTCATATATTTATGTTATTAGTTACCTATTCTTTGATATAAGATGTTAAAGAGCTATTGTATGTCAGGGTCATTTTACTTAGTTTTATTTAGGGCATTATAAAGCCAAGGCCTTTAAAAATGTAACCATTTCTGTAATTTTAGTATTTTACTTAATTTAAAATCATAAAGTAAAATGATCAATGCATTCCCCAAATTTGTGTCTGACTCAATAATTCCTTAAGAATTCATAACCAACTAGTATTTAACTGATAAAATATTTCAGTGTATTATTTAAAAATTTTACTATAACCAGCTTAAAATTAGCTTTTCACAAAAAGTTTAATATCTGGCTTAATCTCTAATATGTACTTCTATCATTAATTCATATCTGATATTTTAAAATTTACACTTCTTGTCTGATCTACTATTCAGGAATATCAACATTTTAAGTTAAAACCTGGTGAACTCATATTCACTTAAAAAACTCAGTGCATTACATTATGGTAAAACTATTAAATAGATTTTTTTCCTTTATACCACAGTCATGGCATTTTTCTAAAGCCACACACACACACACACACACACACACACACACACACTTCTTATTAAACCAAACCTGATTCTGCATTACTCTAGAGCTAAATTAAGGGTGCATAAGGATTTGCTTAATATTTGTTTTTTAGTAAAACATTATTTTTAAATTATAGTTTTAAAAATATTTCTTAAATTTTACTGCGTTACTAAATGTAAAGCATTGCCAGTTTGTACTTTGACAAGGTACTATAGAGAAAAGAGTCTAATGGATAATTGCATATTATCACAAACAAAAATCTACTCCTGCAAAAAAAAAGTTGGTTAGTGAAAAAGATATCTCTTGATTTCATGCCAATATCTACAGTAATTCATGTGCCCTTAAGTGTAATGGAATTTGATTTAACTCTGTTGGAGTGGAATAGTAACAAAAATAACAGCATTGCTGGGTTTTTGTATGATTGAAGGATGTTGGGAATCTTTATAACCACTAAAAATACAGTATAGTATACCAAACAAAGAGATGCTAAGAACATGTGAGGTCTAAAATTTGTGGATTTGTGCCAGCTGAGCACAGCAACAAGTGGTTCTTTTTAACAGCCCGCACAAACACGTCTTTCATAGAGGAACACTCTGTTACTATCCCCCTCTCCTCTTCTCTCCCTGAAAACTCCCATACATGACATTTGCATTGACTCATCGGCCTCAAATTGTACCATCAGGAATACTAGCATGCATTCTATATTCTTTCCATCAATAGCCAGGATGGCAGGCTAATAAACGGACCACCAATGTTTTAAACATAGACTTGTCATAAACAGCAATTCTCTCTCACAAAAGCCTCAACCTCAGTTGTCAACTTAATCAGCAAAGGGTTTTCCCCTACCATTCTATAAACCTCCCTAAATCACTACCTATGTTAAAAAAGGTTTTAATTTTATGCTAAAATGTGACCTGTTTGAAAAACTCTTCCAGTTCTAACAATCTCACTGCCACATAGATTTTATTTATTTTTTTAATATATTTTATTGATTTTCTACTGAGAGGAAGGGAGAGGGATAGCGAGCTAGAAACGTCGATGAGAGAGAAACATCGACCAGCTGCCTCTTGCACACCCTTCACGGGGGATGTGACCGCAACCAATGTACATGCTCTTGACCGGAATCTAACCCGGGGCTTTTCAGTCCACAGACCAATGCTCTATCCACTGAGCTAAACCGGTTTCGGCTGCCACATAGATTTTAAAGTAAGTCATTAACTGAAACATAAAGTAATCTGACATGGTCAGAGTAACAGTGTTGGGAATAAAACCCAGAAACTTTATTTTCAATATCTGATCACACAGCTGGCCATGCTTTGATCAGATTTCACTGGGTTTAGGCCTACCTCACTTCTTAGAAACTGATAGATTTCTGATAAATAATAATAATTTTTTAAGCTTAAGACTGAATAACTATCTACACTAATAAAATAGTAAGATGCAAATTGACTGCACCATCATGACACCCACCGGCCAATCAGAAGTGAGTATGCAAATTTACCTAACAAAGATGAAATGTTAATTTGCATATGTATGTGCTGAGCGGCCAGGGGTGGGGTGGGCTGCTTGTGTTGTCGCCATGGAAACAATGCAGGCATTCCATATCACCCCAGCCACTCACTCTGGGCCTCTGGGCATCATGGGAAGGCAGAAAGGCATCTCCAGGCCAGAGCAGAAAGGCAGCTCTGGCAGAGGGAAGGCGGTGCCAGCAGCCAGGGGAAGGAAGGCCCATTCTTGCACGAATCTTTGTGCATCGGGCCTCTAGTGTATAATATGCAACAGAATAAGAATTTAAATATATTTATGTAAATATTCAATAGTGATGATGCTTTAAAAAGATATAGGCTTGAAATAACTCAAATTATAGAACACTGCATGTATCCTATCTAATAAAGAGTGAATATGCTAATTGACCATCATACCCTCACAACAATGGTGGCATCCACAGCCAATAAGGAGGGGATATACTAATTGACTGTCACACCCTATAAAATGGCAGTGTCCAGTCCCCGCAGCCCCACCAGGGCAGCAGGGGCAGCACAACCGGGTCCACCCCTAGGTGGGTCCAACCTCTCTGCACACCTGTCTTTGGATTCCCCCAGTCCCCTCTGCTCCCCAGAAGACTAAGACTGGCCCAAGACACAGGCAAGGCTCAGATGGCGGCTTCCCAGCCAACACCCGATGTGCAGACAAGCCTTGAATGGCAGATGCCTAGCCACCCAGGGCCAACCAAGGTTCAGGTAACCAGGGCCGGCTGAGGTTTGCACTGCCAGCAGTGGCAGCAGCAGAGGTATAATGAGGGCGTCACCTTCCCCTGATCACCGTGTTACCTCCCACCCCTGAGGGTTTTGGACTGTGAGAGGGGGCAAGTCGGGCTGAGGGACGCCCCCCACTTCAGTACAGGAATTTTCATGCACTGGGCCTCTAGTATTTATATATAATGCATATATGTGTATATGTGAATTTATACATAAGCATAGAGACAGGTAGAAGCACACACAAAAAAGCACATTTTTTCCTAACTCTAATGGACATTTAAAAAATATTATTTCCTGGATTTTTCCCCATAAAAACACACAGTATATATCACAGATGTTAAGTCCACCCCTCACCTTGAACAAATAGATGCATGCAACATTCTGTATGAATTGGTCAAGGGAAAAGAAGATAATCATTCTTGTGTCACCTGATTGTGTTGCAATTCTCCACTTGTAATTATATAATAGTTATGACTGAGAGAAACATCTCCTGTGATTATTGCCATCCTTATGTGAGTCAGACTGTGTTATAACAAGGTCATGCAGTAAAAATTTTCAAAGCACATTTATGTTGAAAACCAATGTCAACCATAGTTTTTGAGGAGTTAGTTTGATGTTTGACCTATGCTTTTAAAAAAAATCTATTTCAAAAAGATCACCACAATAAGTATAGTTAATAAATACAAATATCCTTTCTTGTGATGAAAACATTGAAAATGTACTCGCTTGGCAACTTTCAGATATGCAATATAGTATTAACTACTAAAAGACCGGTACACAGATTCATGCAAATTGAAAGGAAATTAATTAGAAATATTTTAGAGGCCAGGGAGGGACCACGTGAAATTGGCTGGTTGGGGAGGGACTGCATGAGGGTTCCAGGGCATGTCAGGCTATCTCACCCAGTCCTGATGAGTCGGACCCCAGCAGTTAGCTAACCTTCTGGGTGGAGCATCTGCTCTCTGGTGGTCAGTGCACATGATAGAAACTGGTCAAATGGTTGAATGGCTGTCAGACAATTAGCGTGTTAGGTTTTTATTATATAGGATAGTCAATAGGCTTTACATTACGTCCCATATTTATTTTATTAATGGTAGTTTGTACCTTATTTACCCCCTTTACCCATTTTACCCGCCCTCCTCTCCTGTCCCAATCTATTTTCTGTGAGTTCAGATTTTTTAAGACTCCATATGTAAATGGGATCACCTGATATTTGCTTACTCTGTTTAACTTATTTCACTTAATGTAATAACTACAAGGTTCATCCATGTTGTCACAAACAGCAAGGTGTCCTTATTTTTTTATGGGTGACTGCTTTTCTAAATTGTGTGTATATGTGTGTGATATGAATATATATATTCTCTTTACCCATTTAGCCCTCAATTGATACTTAGACATGCCTTTATGTCTTGACTATCTGTATATTTATAAAGCCAGAGACCAGAATGCTGCAAAAACTGGAACGACACCCACCGCTGCTAGCAAACAGTGGTTGGGGTGGCTGGCCAGGCCCTCAAACCCAGCAGCCCTTACCCCAGCACTGCCCCGCCCTTAATGGGCCAGCCTTGCCCCTGATAACTCTCCCCACCCTAATAGGGAGCAGAGCCAGCCAGCCAATCTCCTACAGCCCCTCAGGCTGGCTCACTGCCCATAGCAACACCCCATAATTTGCCCTATGTCCAATCACCACATAATTGGGGGAGGGGGCCTGCCAGCCAATTGCCTACAGCCCCTCCTCCAGCTTGCCTGGCCCTGATTGGACCAGTTGGAGTTGGTTGGCTGGCCAATCTCCTGCCATCTCCTCCTCCCAACAGGCATGGCTGGGTTGGCCAGACCCTACTCATGCATGGATTTTGCATATAGTTTTTTGAGTTACTGTTTTCATTTCCTTCAAATAAATACTCAGCTATGAAACTTCTGAATCCAGAATTTATAGTTTTAATTTTGGTGGACTTTCCATACTTTTTTTCATAGTGGTTGCACCAATTTATATTTCCACCAATGGTATAAAAGTAGAATGCTTTCATACCATATAGAAACTACAAATGTAAATACATGTTCTCAAAGCTTGTAGAATAGATTTTCAAGATTAAGAAAAGCGACTTTGCATTTTTTATTTGTTTTTGTTTTTCCTTTTCAGAAATCATTAACTGTGTGACTTACCAGTGATTATTCTCTAAGGCCTTTATATTAAAAATTTTAAACTATAGTATGTATTTTATACCACCAGAGTAACAAGGAGCATGTCACCAACATTTTTCTTCTTATAGCTACCAAACACTGAATTAAAAAGTTTCCAAAACATGTGGGATAACATGCAACTAACACTTTTATAACTGATAGCATCAAACTATTATAAGAGTAAACAAATATATTAATTTAATAGTTATTAGCTTATATATCATTTTAGCTACACTGCTAAACAAACCAGAGTATCTGCAAAGATTTGAATAATTTAGTGAAATGTAGTCTAAATCCTTCTCCTGCCTGTGTTGAAAATAGGTGGCAGATGCTTACATTTCCATAGACTTCACAACATAAGCTTCTTTTGGTTTGAAATAAGAATGTTAAGGTTGCCAAGTATAACGTGTATAACTGCTGTTATTTTGGATTATATAGAGTTATGAAAATCCAAATGTTTTACAAAGTTAACAAGTATTCTTTTTTTGCTCACTTAAAACTCAAAAATCACTAAAGTCATCCCACCAAAACATGCCAAGAAGTCTAGCTTCATGCCATATGCCTGCATAATCTTAACAGATCACTACTGTTCACGTGCACATTCTCACACACATACGGAAAGGGGATGCCAAAGATTAAAACTATATCATATGTATTTTACAAGCTTGAATTGAGATCATGACCTTATTAGAATGCACCATGTGGCCTATTTCTAAGCTTATTTTTAAACCATCCTTAATGGAATTATGTATGTGTATTATATTTAGTAATTCCTGTATTACCCACCATAATTTTAATGTATTTTGATACTTATCCTTAATATAGTAGATAGATAATTTATTTTTTAAATTTTATTTACAATGTTCAATTTTCTTGGTTCATAGTTAATAATATGAAATAAATGTAATAGTGAATGGCATGCAGGAAGCACCAAATAATCATTAGCTATAATATAATAATGATTCAATATTTAATAGTAATAATTCTTTTGTTTTCTTTTTATTTTAATTTCTTTATTGATTGAGGTATTATATATTTGTCCTCATCCCCACATTATCCCCCCCCTACTCATGCCCTCACCCCCCTGTTGACTGTGTCCACTGGTTAGGCCCATATGCATGCATACAAGTCCTTTGGTTGATCTCTTCCCTTTACCCCCACCCTCCCCGACCTTCCCTCTGAGGTTTGACAGTCTAAGTAATAATTCTTATTAAAATATA
Source organism: Vespertilio murinus (assembly GCA_963924515.1). Taxonomy (NCBI): domain Eukaryota; kingdom Metazoa; phylum Chordata; class Mammalia; order Chiroptera; family Vespertilionidae; genus Vespertilio; species Vespertilio murinus. Next base: position 49,357,504 of record OZ004707.1, read on the forward strand.
AATAGATACTTAGATAATGCCTATAAATTGATGTCTTAAAATAATTAAACTCTTTATATATATATATATATATATATATATATATATATATATATATGTGTGTGTGTGTGTGTGTGTGTGAGTGTGTGTGTGTGTGTGTGTGTGTGTGTGTGTATATATATATATATATATATATATATATATATATATATATTTTATTTTTAGAGAGGAAGGGAAAGGGAGAGAGAGAGGTAGATAGAAACATCAATAATGAGAGAGAATCATTGACCGGCTGCCTCCTGCATGCCTCCAACTGAGGATCAAGCTCACAAGCAAGCCAAGTATGTGCCCTGACCTTGTGCCCTGACTGGGTATCAAACTGTGACCTCCTGGTTCATAGGCCGATGCTTAATCACCGAGCCACACCCAGCTGGGCATAACTAAACTCTTAATAAATTGCTCATTTACTCTTTTTTTTTTTTTCCCTTTGAGGAATTTCATAATTCAAACAATCTGTTCTGAGGCCATGATTGTCCAAACTTCCATATTTTCTGTTTCTAAATAACATTGCATATCTTCATTTAATCTCAGCCTCCAGTTCTGGGCTGTTTTAGACAAGGAACACAGGATTGTTTTCTCCCTTGAGACAGGGACTAAGAAGGGACTTTCTAGTCTGTATGTGCTGAATTGTTTAAAGAATATCTAGTTTATGCCAAATGATGATTTAAAAATGCTTCTATATGTCTATGGTTGGGAAAAAAAAAAGAGGAACGAGTGGAAAAAGACAGGAGGAATGAGCTTCTCTTCTTACCTCAAATATCTTCTCATTTTTTTTTTTCTAGGGCAGGGGGTGGGGAACCTTTTTCTGCCAAGGGCCATTTAGATATTTATTACATCATCATTCACTTAATATAAATTTATGTTGCTATGAAAAAAGCATTTATTGGATTTTGAGTCCCATCTGTGGTTGCCTTGGCAAGGCCAGACCAAATGATTTTGCAGAACTTATAGGCCTGTGGGCTGGACACACCCCATCCCTGTTCTAGGATAAGACTCAAAAGCCTGAGTATATAGGAGGTTCTCTTCCAAGCATATCTCAGTTCATCCCTCGATCCTAGTATTTTACTAATATTCTAATCCAACATTTCAAGATGAGTCTTTTCAGGTCATCATTTGTACCACACACACCTTCATCATTCCACTTTCATATCTCTTATAGTTGAATGTTTGTTTTATATTCACACCTTCTTATAGTTGAATGTTTGTTTTTATTTTATCCAGTAGTTAGTGAGCTACTTTAGCCTGCCTTTTATTCTCAGCCCTAGCAAAATGACTCAGCGTTTATTTCATATATGAATATATGAGCGGATTTTGTTTTTCTCTTCTGAGGAATACTGCCAACTGTATGTAATCTATCCAGTAGGACTGACATTGGTACACATTCCCACTATTATGAATAGACCTTTTCAACCACTCTCATCCTTGGATGATGGGATAACCCTCTGGAAGCTTTGAAAGAAATAATGATGGACTCACTCAAGCAGTTACATCTGAATATCCAGAGGTAGAGGGCACTAGGCATATATTAGTTATAAAGTCCCCCCAGGTAATTCTAATGAGAACCACAGGCACAGATGAGCTTGTGTCTACCTATAAGGTTAATGTTTCATGTCTTTATGAATTAGATGAAGGTATCGATGGGCTGTGTGTTGGTGAAGTTAGATCATAACGTGGCTGATATGAATCTGCCTGGGCACTTTTCCATTGCACAGGATGTTAGACATTTCTCGTGGAGGTAACAATGGCATAACCTATTTCTTGTGACCAGTTTTGGGCATGGGTTTGAGACTTAATTGTGTCACTTCAATCCTTTCTACATAATCTTTTGAAGATTTTTTTCTAGACTTCATTTGAACAAATCACTTTGTGTTTTTCTTGTGATAGAGTTTATTTCTGTTAATGAATTGTTCTAATTCTAGTCAGTTTTCTTGCTTAGGTTGATAAAGAAAAGCAACTCTCTATAATTTACAAATGAGATAAATCTGCCCTTTTTCACCTATAAGCCCATCAAGTATTTGAAGATGGTTATTATATTTACTTTTCTAAACCATATTTCTATACTCCTCTTACAGTATGTTAACTTGGTTTTTGCATTACTCTGTAGCAGTTCCAATTAAAGTGAAGTACTGTGCAATTATTTACTATTGTAGATGGATAGTGAACTAGCAAACAAAATAAATCATATCTATTTGAGATGAAGATTCTCCCTTATTAAACCAAAGTGACCCCTGCCAGTGTTCTATTTTTATTGTTGGGTTTAAGTCTGAGCACAGAATTTCCTTTTATCATGGCAAGGTTTCTGGTTGCCTATTTTATTCAATAATCCCTATCAGGAATTTTTGAAATCCAGTGAGTTAATGTAGAAAAAATGTTTTGAGAAAGCTGGGGGAGAGATATTTTTTTTGAGTCATTTGGGCACTGTGGTTTCTTCCTCTAAGAAGGTATGGCCTTGCTGATGCAGACTTCTATACATTTTATTAACAACAGAACATTAATAATTTAAGTTTCCCCAGAATGTCAATTACAGTCCCATGTGTAAATGATAAGAACCATAGCCCAAATTGACTCGTTGGAGCCTAACTTAACCCTATCTTGTTTAGATGGTGTTCTATACATAACTGTCTTCATCTTTTAGGGACTTTGGCTACATCTATTTTGTCAAAAGGGAAAACTCATTTTCATTTTGATTTATAGCCTTGGATAACTAACTCGGGAACACAGTCTGTGTAAAGTCTATTTATCTGTGTGTATGTTTATGGGCACGTTTAAGCATATGCATGTTTTTTTGTGTCTTGTTTTGATAGAAGAAAATTTCTTCTTATTCAACTTATTTGAAAGGCAATATGCAAGTATGAATTATTTCTCTCCCTGTTCTGGCTGATCTGTGTCATTAAAAACCAGAATATCTTTATAAAACACACTTAAAAATGTTGAAGAGAATAGGACTAAAAACAGGACTTGGTAACATGCCACTTAAGACAGCTCCCAATACCTCCTATCCCTAGTTTGAAATAATTTGTTACTCAACATCCATGCAGTTATTTAAAAAAGCAACTGTATTATAATTCACATAAATGTCTCCATTTCACCATGAATTATAATGTGAAACTTTTCCATATGCCTTAAGACAGTTGTCAGCAAACCACAGTTCGACAGCCACATGCTGCTCTTTGGCCCCTTGAGTGTGGCTCCGTGTTTGAGCCACTTCTTCAAAATAGACTTGCCCAGGCCGAAAACGGACTTCTGTGCACAGGCCACAAAATTTCAATTGCACTGTAAGTGTGCCCCTGCACCTGGTATTTGGTGGAAGAGCCACACTTAAGAGGTCAAAGGACCGCATGTGGCTTGTGGTTTGCTGACCACTTCCTTAAGAGGCTAAAAATACATGTCTGAATACTCTGCAGGTATAGTAGAAATTATATAGGTTAGTCAATTGAAAATATTGTAAGGACCCTAGCCAATTTTGCTTAGTGGTCAGAGTGTCTGAAGAGTCCCAGGTTTGATTCTGGTCAAGGACAAAAACTCAGTTGTACGCAAGTGTGTGTGTGTGTGTGTGTGTGTGTGTGTGTGTGTGTGTGTGTGTGTGTTTAGGGGGAGGATGGGCAACAATTATTGATTTGTCTCTCACATCGATGTTTCTCTCTCCTCCTCCCTTCTACCCTTCCTAAAAACCAATGGAAAAAAATATCCTCAGGTGAGGATAAACAAAAAAGGAAAATATTATAAGGTATGTTGATATGAATGTAGATCTTTGGTCAGAAACTATCCTTATAAATCTCCAGGCAGCCTTCACTAATTTCAGTGAGTGTTTTGATGAACTATGAAATAATCATATCAGTCAATGATCACAATTACTAAGTGGCAATTTTCTGCAAACCCCCGTGTAGTCGTCTATTGGATTGAATTGGTCCCAAGTGGAACAATGTGCTTAAATACAAGCCATTGGGAAACATATTAATCTCTGAAGAGAAATTTCCCAAAAGCTCTATAGAACCAGGTGAGGCTGTTATGACTTTGTTACATGAAGGTATTAAGTGGTGTACAGCATGCCAGAATGCAAGCTCTTGTTCAACAATAGGCTACAGGAGACACTGGAACAGAGAACTTGATTTCTCACGGGTCCCAGAGGAAGTACAGGGCGTACTGTGAGAGGCCACAATGTGATGTCAACACTGAGTGCAGGCAGCGAGAAAGATGGAACTAGGGCACCTGCCTTTATTAGCATATACTAGTAGCCCTGCACATGAATCTGTGTGCCAATAGCTCTCTGTGGAGTCTGACTGCCCCATGCTCGCTGCCTAGAGGGTCTCTGCAGCCCAGAGGCCCATCCTAGCCTGGGGTGGAACACTTGCCTCTTTGCTGCAGCGATGAAACCAGCATCCTGCCAGGCTGATCACACTGCCTTCTCCCATTGGCTGCCCCTCTGGGACTGGGGAACTCTGGCAGAGCTGATAGGACTGGGTGCCACCATCTTTTGTGATGAAGTGACAGTTAATTTGCATATTACCCCTTTATTAGATAGGATAGGTGGAGTGCTTTGAGGTTCCAGGACTAGGGCCGGATTGGTCAATTCAAACCAAAGGAGAGGATTTTGGTAGATTCCACAGGGCTCTTATCTAAGAGCTACATTAGGCATGAGACAGCGAGACTTGTCTATGAGAGCTGTTGAATAAGTCCTATCAGTACATTGTTACTTTGCAGGCTGCTTACATGAGACAGCTTTGCATGTGCTTACATGAGACAGCTAGTGTTAGTAGAAGGTCCCTGCAGGCCACAGGGCCACACAAAATGGATATGAGACAGCCAAAGTATGGAATAGCTTAACCAAACTCTCATCGGAGGGATATCTACAAAATGTTAATAGGACTTTATTCTCCATCCATTATTACACAGAAAGTTCCACTTTAGCATCATAGCTCAGTAAATGTCCTTGAATTTGAACTAGATATATATCCAGTCAGAAAACTAAAGCCCGCTGTGTGTTGTTTGGAATTCATAAGGTAAAAATATATATTTTTTTATATTGTAAAAGATTAAAAAATAAAAAAAGAAATAAAGGAATAACATTTCATGCCATGTGAAAACTGTGTGCAATTCAAATTTGTGTCTACAAAAGTATTTTGTGGAACACAACTGTATTTAGTCATTTGTCTGTTACCTGTGGCTGCTTTTGTGCTACAGTGGCAGGGGTTAGTCTATGCATAGAGACTTTTTGGCATGAAAAACTAATTTACTTTTAGCGTTTTATAGAAAAAGTTTACCAAACCCTGGGCTCTATCAGCACTGTTCTTTTGCTGATGAAAGCAGTAGGAGGGAAGGGGAAAGATGTTAAAAGCAACTCTTTTTTAAAAAATATATATTTTATTGAGTTTTCACAGAAAGGAAGAGAGAGGGATAGAGAGTCAGAAATATCGATGAGAGAGAAACATCGATCAGCTGCCTCCCACATACCCCCTGACCGGGGATGTGCCCACAACCAAGGTACATGCTCTTGACCGGAATTGAACCCGGGACCCTTCAGTCTGCAAGCCGATGCCCCATCCACTGAGCCAAACTGGTTTCAGCTGCACAACTCTTAGAAACCAGCAACATTATTCTACATTTACTGTAAGGTCATGAGATAGCCAGGCCCACCATTTGGTTCCTATATTCCAAAAATATTAAATATATACAGAGAGGTAACCTAGAAATATTAAGAAAATAAAGCTAAGCAAAACAGAAAATGAATTGAATTACAGAAATATTGGCACTGTAATGCAAAAAACAACAACAAACAAACACACAAAACAATAACAACAACAAAAAAACAATTGCATTTGGGATGTTTTGGAAATTCTAGGTTTAAGACAAAATTGGGTAAGCTTTTCATAAACACAGACTAAATGAGATATGATTTACTTCAGGAAGAAGATAAGCATCTATAGTAATAAAAGAGTAATATGCAAATTGGTAGGATGCCCTCACAGTAATCACTGAACAGCAGGCTGTATGGGGAAGCCAGGCCAGCAGGTGGGGACAGTTGGTAGTGACCAGGCCAGGCAGGCAGGAAGAGGTGATTAGGGGTGATCAGGCTTGCAAGGGGGGGGAGAGAAGCAGTTAGGGGCAATCAAGCAGTCAGGCAGGTGAGCAGTTAGGAGCCATCAGTCCCAGATTGTGAGAGAGATGTCCGGCTGCCCTAAGGGATCCTGAATTGGAGAGGGTGCAGCCTGGGCTGAGGGGAACTCTACCCCCCCCCCCTTGCACAAATTTCATGCACTGGGCCTCTAGTATACAGTAAAAAAGAGAAAGAAAAGGAAACACTATTTGTGATATATTGACTGATATGGCCTATAAGGAAAAAATTAAATTAACATAAATGATGCTCATTTCAATGCTACATTAAATATAGCATCCTTTGTAATACTTTTATCAGTAACTATCCTTATATCATGCCTCCACCATCCCCATCCTAGAGCCAAAAATAATTGCCTTATATCTAATTCCATAGTATTTTTCATGAGCCTGTCTTATAATCTTATCAATATACTATCTTGACTTTTAAAATATAAATTTGCTATAGTTAGCTTTTGCTGTTTTTATTCTATTAAAAAGTTATATTGATCTTCAACATTTGAGGACACATTTAGAAGGTTCCAGACATGCACAAGAGGACTGAGAACATTTGACCATTTGACCCTGAGCAGGGACTTCTAGCTCCCAGAACTGTGAGGAATTCGTTTCTATTGCTCATATGCTTTCCACTATGGCTCTGTTCCGTGTCTTATTTAAGGGTCAAGGCTGAAAGAGCAGCCTGTATCTGTAGTATACTTGTTTTGTGACATAGGGCAAAATAGTCAATGCCAAAAAATATAACAGCTCTTAAAACTTCTGGTTGAATGTTATGTATCATTTTTCCTACATTTCCCTGGTCAGAGAAAATCCTATAGCCAATCCCGATGTCACTGAGAGAAGGACTGTTGTATTCATCACATTGAAAGAAGAACTGAAGTAATGCCTCATAAATGTGACCGGTAGATTTTGGAAAATACAATACAATGTACTACAGCAGTGTTTCCCAAACTTCTCTCAAGCTTAAAGCACTAGTTAAGTATACAATTTTATCTATATGTTCCCAAAAATTCTAGTTTAGCACTTATTATTTGGGATTCAGGAATCTGTATTTTAACAACTCCACCAGGTGATTCTCATCATGAGAGAAGTTTGGGAAACACTGTACTACAGAGTTCTTTAAGTTCAAGAGCCTTGTCTTACTTTTCACTATATTTCTAGAATCAACATTAATGTCTAGAACATAATGAGATTTTTAAAATTAAATATTTATTGTTGAAAGTATTACAATACCCTTTCCCCCATTTAACCCCTTCTAGCCCACCACAGGCCTTCACTACCCTATAATAAGATTTTAATACTTCTTAGTTTAATGAATGGAAGAGTTGATGGATGGATGAATGAACAATTGATTGATTACTTTTGCAGTACTAAATACATATATCACTGAATAACAAACTAAAGCATTTAGTATTTAATGAGACAAAATTTTACCATTATAAAAAAATAGCTAAAAATTCTAATTGATTATGGAGCAAATATTGGCCAGAATCCCCTGGAGAGATTATAAAATATATATGTAGCTACTGGAATTAGATCTTCTGAATCAGATTCTATAGGAGGGCCTAGATAATTGTATAAGATAAATGGACATCTTTCATGATTCTAAGGGACCCTAAATTTTGGGAACTTCTCATTGACACATATGAGAAAGACGAAGAACCAGTACCTAACCTTTCAATTTAGAGACTTTGTGAAAAGGCAGTTTCTGGAGAAAAGAACACAAAAGAATCATCAAAAGATAAAGCTGTTGATGTGACAAGATTATCTATTAATCCTGCCTTTAGATGTTATGTTCCACCCCCTCTGCTTTCTGTTGATGTTTCTCTCTTTCTCATTCTAAAAATACAAGACTCTTCTTAGGTGAAGTTACCAATTATCTAAAGAGCAGTATCCTTTTGACTTCTATTTGCAAACTCTAACCTATTGTTAAATTGTGCCCTGAAGGAATGGGATAGAGGTGAAGGTAATATCAAGGGGTTGGAAGAAAGGATCAAATGGGATAAAAGCTTAAAGTGCTACACTATATATTAGAGAATAAAAAATTAGTAGCGATTGGCATGGCATTGTGATTGAGTCTCAGATTTACTTTTAAATGTGCAACAAAGCATTATTTTCACTTTCTCAGAAAAGCAGTATCATTCAATATAAATTAAGCAATAAAAAATAATTACCTTTCTAAAGATATATTCCAGTTTAGTCTAATACAACTCAATTATTTATACATAAGTGCTCAAGTTCTTTTAGATTTTTCTTTTCCCCACTTCTGCATTTGTATATATTTATTAAATATATTATGCATGAGTACATAATATGTTGTATTCATATAGAATATTAGTGAATAATTCATTGCTTTTCAATATCTTCATTTAATTTTATTTATTTATTTTAAATATATTTTATTGATTTTTTTATAGAGAGGAAGGGGGAGAGATAGAGAGTTAGAAACATCAATGAGAGAGAAACATCAATCAGCTGCCTCTTGCACACCCCCTATTGGGGATGTGCCCACAACCAAGGTACATGCCCTTAACCAGAATCGAACCCGGGGCCTTTCAGTCCACAGGCCAATGCTCTATTCACTGAGCCAAACCAGTTTTGGCTTCATTTAATTTTAAAAGTCTAGAATTCTTCATAATGTCATCTATGGGACCTCCCTTATGATTATTATTGATATAATATTATGCATATTATTAACTATTATAGATATTCAATATTATTACTTATTTTAAACAAACTAATTATAACACATTAATATAGAGATCACTGGTATCAGACTACTCAATGTTTGAATTCTAGTTCTCCTAATTATACACAATAAAGTTTGGTTTACTCAGACATAAAGTAAGTATAAAATAGGTATAAACCCTATCTCACATAATTATGAGTGCAGACTACCTTTAAAAGACAACACATGATAGGATAAGAGATCAATTAATGTTAACTATTATTATTAGATATTGGTATGATTACTTTAAAAATTGTATGTCACATATCTATATATTTCTTTGAGCATATATTTGACTATTTCATTAATATCAATACTTATTACTATATTAAGTAATCTTACATATTTAAGAATTTTGATACACTGATTTTATTCTGTAGTAATTTTCAGCAGAGATCATGTGTGAAAGATAACCTTAAGTCTTCTATTCTCATAGGTTTATTTTTGTTCTCCCATTCTCAATGTTTGTTTGGTTTGGATATAGATTCTAAATTCCAAGACAAGCTCTCTTCTATCAGCAATGTAGTATTTAAATTATTATGGCTTTATTCACCACAGAATGCCTGATTTAAAACAAACAAACAAACAAACAAACAAACAAACAAAAAGCAAAACAAAACAAAACCAGCAACAAGGCTTTATGCATTAAGCTTATTTTTCAACTTGTTCTAAAACATTTTTAACATAATTCAGTTTTGATATTGAGAAAGGTGACAGCACTCTTATTTTTATTCCTTTGTAGGCAATTTGTTTTATTTCTAAAAGCTATCCATATGTCCCCTTTTCCTTATGGTTCAAGAGTTTTACTGATGTTTGTCCTATGGGCCATTTCTCATCCTTACTTCTTGGTACTCGGCAAGCCCTTTAAATATATTGAATTCTATGTTTTTCAGCTCTTAGAAATTTTCTTCTAGGAGCCCAGATTTATTTTAAGAGACCCCTCCCTCCAGTCCTAATATAATTACTAGAATTTTTTAGTATCATTTTACATTTAAATCTATGGTTCATTTTTAATTAATTTGTGTGAAATATATAAGGCCTATCTAGATTCATCTTTTTAGATACATGGATATCTAGATGTTTCAACATAATTTATTGGATAGACTGTCCTTTCACCATTGAATTGCCTTTGCCCCCTTGATAGCTATCTTATGTAGAAAAACAACATTTGAGAATCGATTATACAAAATTAAGAAATAAATTATTTGAATATATAAGCTGGTGATTTTTTTCTAGTTTATGTTCTAGAAGTCAATATAATAATAACTTTGGGTTCTTCTGACAGAAATTATTTGCATATCATTTGGATAAAAAAACAACAACACTATAATTCAACATGTAATTCCTAAATCTGGGCTAGACTCAATAATGAATAGTATGTCAAAAAAAAAAATCCTATAGAGATGTGAGCTCAAATATCAGATTTTCACGGACATCTTTCCTAACTATGGCATCTTACATCTCCTTTTTAACAAAATTTAATCAGATAATATATTTAATCCTTTCTTTATGGTCCTAGCCCCTGTAACTTTTGACAAATAATAAATGTGAAAGAAACAGGACCCATCTTCCCATTTTCTCAACCTCCTTACATTTCCTGGGGCCCTATGATTTGTGACTCTAAATGGCATATAACTTTCAAGCATAGGAAAGCCTATGTAAAATTTTCCATTTGCATTACAATCTGCTGCAAAATATGAGAAAACCTTTTTGGAGATAGAAGAGGAATGTTGAGATCTAAGCAGCCCAGATAACTGACTTGCCATATGTGGGGCTCACAGAGTCTGTATACAGATACCTAAGCTTATATACACTAACAAAAGCTAAATATGCAAATTTGACTGTACCTCTGTGATGCCCCAGTCAATCAGGAGTGAGTATGCAAATTAACCTAACAAAGATGGTGGGTTAATTTGCATACACGGGTGCCAAGCAAAGACAGAAGGCTCCAGCCTGCGTGAAGACTGAAGACTGAAGAGGCTTGGCTTCTCCCCTGTGGCCAGAGGGAAGGCCTGGGTCCTGGAAACTGGAGGAAAGCCGGTGCCAGCAGCCAGGGGAAGGAAGGCCTATTGCAAAAATATTCCTGCAACGAGCCTCTAGTAAGAATATAATATGGAATAGCAATATGTAAACCTTTATGTATGTGTCATTTGATATTTTAGTGCTATTTGTTAATACAATAAATCCTAGGCAATACTAACTAATGTGTACATCTTAATATAGTATATAAAGGAAAATATGCTTATTCCAATAAAAACAATCCTAAGTGCAGCAAAAATAATTTCATTACTTTAAAATGAAATTATTTTTTAAGTGAAACCCAAATTGATTCTAGCAACAAGAGAATCTCCCTGAGTTTTTGTAAAATTTCAAGTCATGAGAGTAAGGAGCAAACTTCATAAACACCTTCTAGAGACAATAAGATCAATTCTCATTTTCTGTTTATATAGTTTATCTTCCCAGGCTCAAATTTTGGTCTTCATTATTGTCTTTTGCCCGTTCAATTGTGGTTTCCACTTATGTCCCTTTGTGTTCTGCTGGATAGAATGGTGGTAATTTACAAAGCTCATCTCTCCCATGTCTTGCCACCTGGCTTTCTAGTAGCTTCTGCCAATAGGAAGCATTGTTGGTGGGTAAGAGGTGGGAGCAAGCGAGGAGCTCTCTGGTTCTGGCAGTTATTGGCAGCTGCTTGTGTTATTTAGAGCAGTGATGGCAGTAAGGATGTTATTGGGCTTGAGCACTTCTGTGATTGTTTCAATGCTGATGACATCATTGGTGTGTCGGAGCTACTGCTCAAGCCTTTTCAGTGCAGTACCTGATGCAGGCTGGAAGCCTCCAAACCAGAGGCATTAGATTTCTTATTATTCTCTCTTTTTTCTTTTTCTTTCTTCAACTCGCCATCTTTTTAATTTTTTTTTTTATCATCATTCAGCCCTCTGCCGCTGTGTAACCATTCAGCCTGCTTGAACAATATGGATTGATCTCTCTTTCCTTGACTGGACTGTGACAAACATAGTAACTTGATATATAATAGGAAGGCAATGATGAGAGAATTGGCAATTTGTTTAAAACTTATTTTGCCATACAAATGAGTGGATGTGATATAATGCATAGTAAATGAGCATATTTTTATATTTTATATGCACATACCCCTCTAGTAATCTGGGCTCTCTTGACCAAACATTGAAAATTGAAGAAATTCATCATACTGGTATCTAGGTAACCTAAAATAACTGTCTAAAGTTTAATGCCTTGAAATCCATATTCAGTATTCTGTTGGATATATCTTGACTTTTTACTTTTTGCATACATCTAACAAGTTCTTTTATCTCTTTGTTTAGCCCAAAGTAAGCAACTTTGGAACAATAACTTTATGTGGGGGTGTTTAAATGATTCTTAAAACCACAGTGACCAAAACCAAGATTGATAATTGACAGCTTAACCATAGAGGAAAAAGAAATGCTCAAAATAAGCATAGAAACTTTTAAAGTATAATCATACAGAATAAAATGTATAGAGACATTCATTTACAGCTTTCAAAACGTTCCCAAATGTCTAAAATAATCCATTTTTCTATGACATTTAGTTATTAATAAAAGATACTTTGTTAGATTCTAAAGTTTAAAACACCAGTGGTAGAGAGTTGTTAGGAAAAATTACACAACAAATATAACATGTTTTAAATAAGTAGGAAACATACATAAAAGGCTCTGATACCTAAATGATATTCCCAATACTTATAATTTATATAAGCAGTTTCAATTTATATTGATTTTTCCAGCTTAATTTTATTGGTGTCTCCTTTCACACTTAAAATTGTTTTGGTTTATACAATAAATTTTATGGCGATACTATCAATTGGTAATATGCTTGTTATATATTATTATAAATTATGGATATTGTTACTATCCAGTAGCTAACACAATTTCTGAGACATAGTGGTGATGACAAAGATTGTTAGTTGTCCTCAACATCTAGATCTCCGTTTTTCCAAAATTATATATACCAATTCAGAATATACATGGCTTTCTAGAAATCCAGGTATGAATGTGTGGAGAAGTTGGAGTCAGATAGACTATAGACAGAAATATTATCTGGGAGTTTCTAGAAACTTTCCTCAAGAAAGAACTGGCAGACCCGTTTTGGCCTTCTTTTCATCTTCTCTTTGAAAAATTTTGGGATGTGCATGCTCTATTGTGGGACATGAAGTTGGAGGCAAACCCTTTCAGACTTTGGCAGAGTTCTGAACAGGAAAGTCCTGGGTTCTCTGGGATTTGATAGGACAGAGCAATAAACAGCCATGGGCCACTTATCTCTAGATTGTGTTTATACAAGAGGAAAACAAACATATATCCCACTCAAGACACTTTTATTTGTAGCCACAGTAGTCCTTACTGAGATAATAGATATTTAATTATTGAATCAAGATCAAGCTAACCTTCAATCAAAAATAGAGACAGTGTTTTATTTCCAATGATTTCATCTGCAAGGTGCAGGAAATCCAACACACATTACTTTGAACAATAATAACATATATTTATTTTTTTTCATATAACTGTGAGGCTACTATTTGCATAAAATTCAAGGTCTGACAATTTTTTAATCCTTATTTTTGAAAGTATCACATATGTCCCCCTTTGTTCTCCCATTGACTCTGTATAGCCTGTATACAGAGCCTGTATATATAGCCTATAGCCTCTCCTCCCACTCCAAGGTATGACAATTTAATGGCACAATAACATAACAATTTGTGCATATTTTTTCTATAGTTCCAATTGGTCGTCCTTTGGTAGTCATTATAGATTTAGAATAATTCCTGGAAGCAATTACAATTTTATTCTGGAGGCAAAGGATGACTGTGGCCTAAATTTTAAAAAGTGGGAAAGTTTTGCCCTGTCTGGGTGGCTCAGTTGTTTGGAGCATGGTCTCCTAAACCAAAAACAGTTGTGGGTTTGATCCCCAGTCAGGGAGCGTACAGGAAGCAACCTTTCTCTCTCTCAAAATCAATACAAATCAATAAAAATATATTCTCCAAAGAGGATTTAAAAAAATAAAAAACAGTGGAAAACTTTTATCAGAAGTCAATGATTAACTCTTATTTGTGTTTATTGTACTAATTTCTTGCACTCTGAAAATAATATGTACTGATTTACTTATTCTGAGGTTTCTGGAGTAAAAATAGCAAGAGAGATGAGATATTCATTAGCATCTTAGACTATTCATAGCTCACCCACCATCTACATTAAAGTGGAGGTGGTGTGGGTGGAAGTTGGAGAAGGAATGAATGTCTGTGGAGTTTAGCATCTTCTATTGTTGACCACTTTGGCCACCTGCCATCTAATTTTATCCCTTTCCATATACACTTTCAAAAATGCTCACTGCACTCTCCTCAGAAGAGAACTGAGTCACATATCCATGACCTTAATACAATATACATTTCTCTTCATCAGGTGTAGATATCATGGCATAGTATATCCATATAGTGTATGCATCCCAAATAACTGTAAATAAATATAGAAGATTTCTAAATGTTATAATGAAGAATCTCCTTTGTGAAAATAAATATCAAAGACTCTTCACGTTCATTTGTTCTCCTATCTCATCGTGTTGCACAAGTTATAGTGTTCTCTTCAGGAAGATCCCTGGGTTAATTGTTCCTCATGGCTTCATCTAATATCAATGCATATTCCAGTGTTAGACTACATGTAAGCCTTAAATTAGAAGCTATACTAAAAACTGTTGTCTGCAGTTATACTAAAATCTGTTTACCTGTACTAAAAATAAAGTACAGATAAAAATGGCAAAGTATTATGTTACTAAAGTACCTCAGCATTATTAATTATTAATACCAAGGTAGCATGAAGACAACTGAAAGAAATCCTATATAATAAAAGCCTAATGTGCTAAATGTCCAGTGGTTGGTTGTCCATTCAACCAATTAAAGCATAATATGCTAATGATATGTTAAGGCTGCTCAACCACTCACTGTAATGTGCACTGACCACCAGGAGGCATCCCCTATGACTAGTAGGTTAGCTTGATGCTGGGGTCTGGGCAATTGGGACTGAGCGAGAGGGGCCAGACATGCTCTGGAGCCCCCCCTGTCCATCCCTGGCTGGCCAACCTCCCATGTCCCTCCCTCGCTCTGCCTCAGCCTGACCTGTGCCCTCTCACAATCCACGACCCCTCAGGGGATGTTGGAGAGCTGGCTTTGGCCCAAACCTGTAGGCCAAACAGAGAGAACCCCATATGCACTGGGCCTCTAGTATAAAATAATTATCTAAAACAGTTAGCTTTAGAAACATTGTTTTTTCTATGGAAATAATCTGTTATCTTTACAAGTTAGAAAACTCTCATTTTGTTATAGAAATTACAGAGACGTTATATTTAATGAAAGTGAGTATTGAAAACAGTAAGAGATTGGGGCAGTTTTCTTATATATTTTTGCTTATGATTGTTTTATGTGTAATCTTCTATATATTATTATTACCCACATTACTATAAATTGAAGTTCAGCAGCTCATCACCATATATTTAACTTGCTATACAAAAGTCTAGTCACAAAAATAAAAGTATATTTTTCTTTACAATTTTAAAAAAATTAATCTTAAGGCTACCTTTCTCTAAATATTCCTAGGGCTACAATGATTGCTAATACAGAGATTTCAAATCATTTGAACTACAAAGTTATACCTGGGAGGTCTGTCATTTTTGCTCTTTTATTTCTTTTGAGTATTTGACAGGACTAATCATATGGATTGATATGTGGTGAAAAGGACTGCTGTGAAAACTGCTTCTGGGCAATATGCTGCTGATGAAAATGGTACAATTTAAGGTTTTTAAATAAAGATAGGATAACTTTAGAATTAAGTGATTTCAGGGGGTACTGGAACAAGACTTCCATTTTAACTGATATCAGTTCATAGTCAAGCTAGGGAACAAATGCCACAAGTGTTTGCTGTCAAAAAGAGAAAATGAGGCTTAAAAATATCTAGAAAAGTTTTCCTTATGGTTGATTGTTATATTACAAATCAATCTTGAAAAATTAAGTCAGGGGTTTCCAATGGTTGCAAGGTTAATTGTGCATTTTCCTTACTTTGATACACACACATGCACTCTTACACTCAATGTTCTTGGTGAAATACAATCTGATAAGAACAAATAATAAAAAGATATTTTCCAATATCACACTTCCTATTGCTTTTAAAATTGACTCTGTTGTAAAAATATATTACAATGAAAATTCTCTTGGGAATGTAAGACGTTTGGAGCAAGGAGATTGGAAGGCTCTCTTAGAATCATGGAGAGTTTATTTCCTTGGCAGGGGGAGGGATTGGGACTCTGAACATTCCTCAGGCAACACCCACCAAATTCCATGAGGTGAGGAACATATATGTTTTATTCATCTCTGGACCACCAGTAGCTATCACTGCACCTGAAACAGAATAGATTTTCAATATATATGATGATTACACAAATGGATATAATTACACAGGTCTTGTCTTCTCTATAAAGGGTATCAGTAGACAAATGTCAAATGGATCTATGAGATTAATTTGATCTACATCCCAGTGACCTCTAAGACTGTATTCAGTGGTACCATAAAAGAAGAAAATAAATTAGGATCTTTTGTTATGTAGAGAAATGAATGCTTTCCATTTCCTATTAGAAAAACTTACATAGTTCAGATACTTACTGAGTTTGTTATGATTATTTTATATTTGTATGTAAATAATGAAGAAACAAGATATGTGCCTTCTGTGATTAAATATCTATTAGTAGAGACTTCAAATAAGGAACATTCCCTCACTTATGCAATCAACACACCATTGTCAAAGAGTATCATTAGATACACAGTGTAGCATAGGGAATATAGTCAATAATAGCACAGTAACTATGTACACTACCAGGTTGGTATTGGAAATATCAAGGGGACCACTTTGTAAAGTATATGATTGTCTAACTACTATGCTGTACACCTAAAACTAATGCGATAAAACATTGAATTTAAACTATAATTGAAATTTTTAAAAAGTATAGAGTAAGACCACACATTACAATTGAACACTTGTCTGTTTAAAAAAAGTTTATGACTTTTTGCTGGTGCTGTTATGTGTTCTGTAAATGTGTAATCAGATATAGTTCTTCCATATACCTAACAAGCAGCACCATGCTCAAAACAACTGTAGGACATAACCAAGATAGTCTTATGGAAATTCTTGAAAAAGTATAGCATAATTTAGTGTTGCTCAAACTAGGAAAACAAAAAGGGGACGGGGAGGCCTGTGTGGGAGGAAATGCACTACCTTAAGTGATTATTTATTTATTTATTTATTTTAGGATTTGAGAAGTTCTCTAAAAATGTAATTATTTATTTTTGGTTCATAATTTTAAATCATGAGAAATCCTTCTAATTCTGTAGTAGTTTAGTGGGAAAACAAATAACCAACACATGCTATTTATTTGTATGTTCCTTATTAAAAAATTGTTTTCAATTATACTGTTTATCGTCAGTATTATTTCATTATAGCTTCAGGTATGCAGCATAGTTCTTAGATAATCATATACGTTTAGACACAAAACCTGAAAAGGAGTGAACAAAATGTATAGATCATTCAAAGAGACAAATGAACCTAACTTACAGGGGGATTCCCAGGTGCCCTCCACCCCCCCAAACACCTGCACTGGTTCTTACTGACATTTAAAGATACATAGGATGTTTCCAATACTCACATTACCAACATACTGGTTCCATAGAAACTGCTTTTTTACACATTTTTTATGAGGGTGGCAGTTGCTCAGCAGCAAATACACCCAATCTCTGCACTTGTATATAATAGCTGCAAACAGAGCTGAGTAGCAGTGGGCAGTGGAAGGGAGAAGTGACAGAAGAAAGTGCTGTGTTGTGAGGAAACTCAGAATGCTTTAACACATGACACAACCCAATGTTCCTATCTCAGCCTCTGGCAGTACAACCATGAAATTCACAGGGTAGCCCACACTGTAGAAAGATGGCAATAGATCTGGCTATTGTGGGTGCTATTTGCAATTGTAGAGGAATGAAGAGTTACTATCTACACTAATAAAAGAGAAACGTACAAATTACCATAATTTCCTATGCTACCAGAATGAGTATGCAAATTAACCTGAAACATGGCTGCAGCCCCCCTCCCCCGCCTCCCCAGCTGCAGCCAGCTGGAGAAGTCCTCCACACTGCGTCCCAGGAAAACGGAGAAGCCACCTGCCTGCATCACCATCAGGATATGGCCACAGTGTTTTAAAATACATGGACAAGTTTATCATCATTCTGGAACTTCACATCCTTTGGTTGGTATTTCTCAGAAGTTTGCTCAACTATATTTTAGATATGGCCGAAGCAACGAGTAAAAAATTAGCAATGCCAGAAAACCAAGGTTGCTCAGAAAGACTCATGATCAACATCAACAACCTCATGCATGAAATAAACAAGTTAATAAGATCAGGTAAGATGCTACCTGAGGTAGAAAAGGGAGCCAGATCTGAAGTAGCTACAAAAGGTATTGCTCCCATGGAAGTAACAATGGCAATTAAATATGATTGTAACCGTGATCAGTGGCAAATATAATTCTCCCCATGTAACCAAGGTTGCCATCATATTCAGAAATGAAGATGGAGAGCCTCTTTTGAAAGGGACTTGCTCATTCATTGTAAACCAGATCCCAATAATCTGAATGCCACTAAAATGAAACAAATCAGTATCCCATTTCCTACATTAAATGTAATGACATATCCTATTCTTTTTCCACATGGCGAAAAAGGCTGGGGAACAGATATTGTATTAAGACTCAGAGATGACAGTGTAATTGACAATTATACTAGATGAAATGTAAGGATACGAGTCACACAAATGCAGCATTATGGATTTCATCTCTCCACCCGGGATATGTTCAATCCTATTTTAAATGTAGAGTAATTAGCTCAACAGTATATTGTTGATTCATATTTAAAAACGGAAGCCAATTGGATAAAATTCATTAAAGCAAGACAATCTAAGTTGAGAGTTGAAAATATAGTGGCTTGATAGATTATCTCTCATCTAAATCTGAAAAATATAGTGGTTTAATGAATTATCTCACATCTAAATCTGAAAATGACAATGTGCCAACTGGGAAAATGATAATACTTCCATCATCTTTTGAGGGTAGTTTCAAAATTATGCAGCAGTGATATCAGGATGCTATGGCAACTGTAATGAAGTCTTGGCAAGCCCAATTTACTTATAACCATGACATGCAACCCAAAATGGGCAGACACTACAATTTATAACACTTGCAAAAAGTTGAAAACAGGCCTGACTTGTTAGCCAGAGTTTTTAATATTAAGCTGAATGCTCTTTTAAATGATATGTGTAAACTCCTTTTATTTGGCAAACTAATAGCTAAAATGTATGTCATTAAATTTCAGATAGGTGGACTTCCTCACGCTCACATGTTATTGATATTAGATAGTGAGTCCAAATTACGAACGGAAGATGATATTGACCATATAATTAAGGCAGAAATTATAGATGAAGACTGGTGTTCTTGACATTTTCAAGCTGTAAAATCAAATATGGTGCATGGACCATGTAGAATAAAATCCAAATAATCTATGTATGGAAAATGAAAAATATTCAAAGGGATATCTGAAAGAATTTCAAAATGCAACCATTGGAAATATTGGTGGATATCCCAAATACAAATGAAGATCTGGTAGCACCAGGTCTATTGGCAATAAAGTTGTCAGTTACACTTGGATTGTCCCTTGTAACCCCCATTTGTGCCTAAGGTATAACTTTCATATAAACATTGAAGTCTGCCTATCAATAAAAGGTGTTAAATATTTATTTAAATACATCCATAAAGGGCACAGTTGTACAAATATTCAAATTTCTTTTTTTTTCCAAAATATATTTTATTGATATTTTACAGAGAGGAAGGGAGAGAGGTAGAGAGTTAGAAACGTCGATGAGAGAGAAACATCGACCAGTCGCCTCTTGCACACCCCCCACCAGGGATGTGCCCGCAACCAATGTACATGCCCTTGACCGGAATCGAACCCTGGACCTCTCAGTCTGCAGATCAACGCTCTACCACTGAGCCAAACCGGTTCGGCAAATATTCAAATTTCTGATAAAATATTATTAATCATGACTTCATTGATTCCAGGTATGTGAGTGCTCCTGAGACTGGAGACTTTTTGTAATGAGAATACATGACCAATCTCATGCAATCACAAGATTAGCTATTCATTTGCCAAATGAACAAAATTTATATTTGCATATCAATGACGTTGCTGAAGTTATAGATAGGGCTAAAAGGCACAACTCAATTTTGATGGCTTGGTTCTTATTGAATAGAGAGAAGATTCCGGCACATAATTATTATTATTGGGAGATTCCACAGCATTGTGTTTAGTAATTCTTTGTGGACAAAATGCCAAAAGGGTGGGAATAAAGTATTAGGTACACTGTTCACTGTGAGTTTTAGAGAACCATAATGATATTGCCTTAGACTTTTGCTTCTGCATGTAAAAGGTGAGATATATTTTGAAGATCTGCAAACTGTAGGAGGTGTAACTTATGATACATTTCATGTTTTTATATCATGTTTTTGTTGTTAGATCATGTTGTTATTGTTTATTAATAAATTTATATATCATTTGCATATACATCTTACTAATTTTCTTTCATCTCTGACACTTCTATTATAGAGAAAGTGCCAATAGCAATATTAAAATATTTCATCTAATTCCCTTTCAATGTACACTAATTTTATGCTCTGGGCCACTAGTATACCATAAGCTGAAAAGAATCATTATATTATCTGTCCTTACAAAAATACACACAAATATAATTTTAAACGGTGTTTCATGCATGCTACAATAAGCAATGTTTCTAAAACCATAAGTCCTTTTGGTTAACTAAATGTCAGGCTGGGAAAACATCTAGTCAGTCTCTTCACCTCTCTTCTAAACATGATTACCTCTTACATTTAAGCTTTGTTTTTAGTATAATTCCGAGGGAATAAAATAATCATGTGCAATAACATAACAAAAGGGAGGACCATGGGCCTCAAGGGAGAGGTGAATGCAAATGAACTGAAAAGTTAACACTCAACTTTGGTGCAATATTATGATTCCCTCTGAGCAGATGAGATACAGCGGGGGTGTGCACTCCCCAAATCACCGGGACTGTCATCTCTTCCCCATTCCCAAACTGACACACCATCAACAATCTGAGTGCAAGAATAGAATTTCAGAGTCCAAAAAGCCTTTAATGTTGCAAACATATCTGTGCTACTCTTCTATGTACTGAATACCAAATTTAACTATTTAATTATTTAGCTCCTGTATAAATTTGTGCATTTATGCATGTGTTTGAACTTATATCTTGCAAACACCTGCTTCTGCCATGCATTTTGTGGAACAGTCCCAAACAAGAGGACGAGTCTATAGAATTTTCCAATGCGCTCTATCCTACTATTTTGGTCCTGTTACATATAAAATAGGTGTAGTGAGTTTAATATGTTTTTATTGCCCAAAGCAAATAGGTCACAGAATAATTTGGATGGCCATTGTATTTTATTATTTTGACAGTTTCCAGAGACTGCAATGGATGGATCCTTCATTCACCTATTTCTGTCATGTCAGAAACATTCTATATTGGCTTAATATATAAAGGGTTTTGTAACTACCCTGTTTCCCCGAAAATCAGACAGTATCTTATATAAAGTTTTGCTCCCAAAGATGTGCTAGGTCTTATTTTTAGGGGATGTCTTATTTTTCCATGAAGAAGAATATGGTACACATTTATTGTTAAATGAAAATAAAGGAAATTTATTACCTCTATACGGTACGGTAGTACAGTAGTTGTCAACAAAAACCAGACAAACTGTGAATACTACAGTATCAAGAATTTACTCATTTATTCAATGACAATCATGTCATCATCTTCTGGAACATCATCATAACAATCCAATTCCTGAATTTCCTGGTGAATTTCTTGTGACTCCATTTCTTTCAGAATCAGTGGACCAAATCTCTCATGTTTAGCAATAGCACTGTCTTTAAATGAGTACTTCTTGTCAAGGTAGCCTGCTCACAGTGCATTTGCAATGCAACTGTCAGTGATTTTCTCTCATGAATTCTTCACCCAAGTCCCAACTTCTTGCAGTTTAGGTTTTACAAAGTTTCCATGCTGATTTCTCTCCATTCACACAGCAGTGACGTCAGGACTCTGCGTAATGTCACTGGTTGCTAGAGGCCAGTTGGGGCAGCCCTAGCGACCAGTTTATGGTAAAATAATTTTCATTCTGAGACAGAGCTTAGGGGCCTTATTTTCAGGGGGATGCCTTATATTTCACTCAGAAGGAAACCTGTAAGTAGGTCTTATTTTCACAGGATGTCTTATTTTCGGGGAAACAGGGTAGCTAGTGATGACTAAGTACCATCTGGAACATACTATATCTTTAATACTGGGATTTTAGTGTTACAGGAATAATAGTAACAGTGAGTAGTAACTGATTTTCTGTACAGCATTAACTTTGGGACTGGCAAATTAGGGTTTTATACTTCTGAGTGTTCCATAGAATATGCATTCCACAGTTTAGATATCAGAGTTCAATTCCCACAGAAGATAGTGGTGAGAAATCACCACAACATGCAACTTCCTCATCAATATAAGTTCCAAGGAAAAGATAGATTGTACTTTTTCAGGCATGTAGATAAATGTATTTTCTACTGATGTAATAAAAACCATTCACAAATGCCTTGAGGATTTGGACAGCAGAGACTTCATGAGTTGACTGTAGACAATGTAACTTAGCATGCTAATTTTCTGGAAGGTTATCTTTCAAGTTCCTAGTAGAACATTCTTGTTGCTGAATCTTCTTCTGAATTGATAGTCATTGTGGAATTTCTTTTCTTGATCTATGATGTTATAAAATATAGGAAGTTTGTGCATTTAGACCTTGGACGCATGCTTATTTTCAATAAGCCCACGGTGAGTGACCTTGAAGAGGAGTTCAAACCCTAGAGGTTTCCATCACTTCTATGTGGCCTGCAATGATGATGGTTCCTGATTTAGATGATGGATATAAATTGCACATTTAGCATAGTGCACAGAGCAGATACTCAGGAATATCATGGCACTCCCTCTTTTACTAAAACTTATTTAATTTTAGAAAATGTATTGAAAGGAATTAAATTTAATTAAACATTAATGTCTTCAGAATGACCCAGATGTTTGCTCTCGTAGTCTGACATTGAACTCAGTGAGCCTACTTTATTGATTAATAATTAATAATTAGCTGAAACCGGTTTGGCTCAGTGGATAGAGCATCGGCCTGCGGACTGAAAGGTCCCGGGTTCGATTCCGGTCAAGGGCATGTACATTGGTTGCGGGCACATCCCCAGTGGGGGGTGTGCAAGAGGCAGCTGGTCGATGTTTCTCTCTCATTGACGTTTCTAACTCTATCTCTCTCCCTTCCTCTCTGTAAAATATCAATAAAATATATTTTAAAAATATTAAAAAATAATTAATAATTAATAATAGTAATGAACATTAGTAATGTTTTTGTGATGTATTTTTCTAAATTTAATATTTACATTCTCAACGACTAGTATTAAATAATATAATAACAACAAAATCCTGGCTCAAAATATCTTATTTAGAAAAATGTAACATTTATTGAGTACTGTTGTAATATATATAATTATTTTTAAAATAGGCATTATCTCTAGTTTTCAGTCACAGAGGTTTAAGAATTTAAATAATTTGCCCACTTTATAAAGCTAGCTTTTAGGCACAGGTTTATTTGGCCCCAAAGCACAACTACCATGCAACACAGCATGTCTGTAGTTGTGCAGATGGAAGATAATAAACCAGTATGCCACATAGCTGTCTTGAATATCTTGTTTGTGATTCTGATAAAAATATATATTTCTAAATAAAAAAGATATATTTCTAAATACAATGAAAACAATTGCAAATGTATAGTATTAACTATGTTAATAAATGCATTTTCAATTCTATCAAAATTATGACTTAAGGGCTACTTTGATAAGTAGAAATAAAATAGCAAGTTGAAGATGTTGCAGATCAAGACTAGTCCTACCTTTACAAAGGATAGAAAGCAAACATTATAAGTGGGTGGAAAGGAGAGAAAAGAGGAAAAGCAAGGAATAAAAAACATGTTTCTCCAAGATCAGGTTTAAAGCTTAAAGTTGCTATTACAGATTGGTTTATAATATGTAAAATGAGGAACACATTTTCAGAAAGTTGTCTCTTAAAACAAATATGAGATCAGAGGATTGGGATAAAGTTTTAAAACATTATATTAAATATAATGAGGAGAGCCACACTCAAGGGGCCAAAGAGCCGCATATGGCTCACAACTCTTCCTTGAACAGTTGAGTCATTAAATTACCTGCATCACGTGTATTATTCTTTAGGGCTGGATTCTTTAGGGCTGACTCTCCCATATTGTCTCATTCTCCTCTTTCCCCAAGGCCTATAATTAATTTTCTTCAAGCTCTGATATTTCTCATTTTCATTCCCATCTCACCAAACTCTTTTTTTTTTTTTAAACAAGGGAGTTTTTGGGAAATCTCTGTAAACACTCCTCAGTGTTTTTTTTTTTTTTTTAAATACGTTTTATTGATTTTTTTACAGAGAGGAATGGAGAGAGATAGAGAGTTAGAAATGTCAATGAGAAAGAAACATCGACCAGCTGCCTCCTGCACACCCCCTACCGGGGATGTGCCCGCAACCAATGTACATGCCCTTGACTGGAATCAAACCCAGGACCCTTCAGTCCACAGACCGATGCTCTACCACTGAGCCAAACCGGTTTTGGCATCACCAAACTCTTTCTATTCTATTAACCTTATTCAACATTTGTAATGAGTATATTATATATTTTTCTTTAACTTTTTAATTCTTAATTTTTAAATTTATTTTTCCTTCTTTATCTAATTTACTGGGGTTACACTGTTAACAAAATTACAGGTTTTAGATGCATCCACTGATTACACTTCTGGGAATTTATTTAAAGTAACCTGAAATACTAATTCAAAATAATATATGCACCCCTATGTTCATTGCAGAATTACTTAGAACTAGGGGCCCAGTGCGTGAATTTGTGCACCTTGAATGGAATTGTGGACCTCGAGGCTGCAGTGGGCACAGGGGCAGGTCTTGGCCCATCTTCCTTGCCCCCACCCAGCCCCTTCCACCACAGTCCTGGGTCCCCTGCTGCTAGCAGTCTCATTCTCACCACTGCTGCTCCTACATGCTGATGGTGCTGGCCCCACTTATACCCACTGACAGCATGGAATGATTGGAGCTGGCACCATCAGTGGGTGGAAGTGGTGGCTGCTGCCCCAATCATCCCTCAGGAACAGGGAGAGGTGGAGAAGCCCTCAGGGGTGATTGAAGCTGGCAGCCGCCACTTGCACCTGCTGACAGCATCAGGTGATTGGGACTGATGTTGGGCGCTGGCAGTGGGTGCAAGCAGCAGCTCTGGGGCTGGCAGCAGGTGTGAGCAGGGCTGGGATAAAAGAATTGTCAGTAATCACCAGAGGCTCACCATGATTACAGTGACCAGTGCCTCCCCTTGGTCTGGTACCCTGCTCATCTGCTCCACCATCCTGCCATGGTCGACGCCTGCCATGTTACACACACACACACACACACACACACACACACACACACACACACTCTGGTGGTCAGCACATGCTACAATGATTGGTTGTTTGGTTATTCAGGTTCGATTATTCTGTTTGGTCCACTGTTTGGTCTATTTGTATATTAACCTTTCATTATATAAGATAGCCCCAACATTTGGAAGCAGCTCTTCGGGAAATGAGTGGCTAAAGAAATCCACGGTACATTTACACAATGGAATACTACTCAGCCATCAAAAAGAAGTCATTCTTACCTTCTGTGACCACAGGGAGATACCTGGAAAACAATATGCTAAGTAATAATAAGCCAGTCGGAGAAAGACATGTACACATGATTTCACACACATATGGACTCTAATGGACAAAATGAACTAACAAGCAAAATAGAGACAAACTCACAACAGACTGACAGCTGTCGGGTAGGAGGGTCAGTGTGGTGGGTATGTGGATGAGTGGAGGGACTAAGCAAAAAGAAAAAAACAACCCTCACAGACACAGACAACAATGGCTATTTTTTTCTTTTTCAAAATACATTTTAACATTTCCCTTTTCTTCTTCTCACTGTTTTTCTTCTTACCTTCTTCCTTCTTTCAGCTTCTCGTCAGTGTAAATACCCTTGTCCAGTGTACTTCTACCCATGGCCTCGCTTCTCTCCTAAGTCACTACTCTGGGAACCTTAATTATGTGCACTCTCTCTCCTGTATCTTCAGATGACTTTTCTTCTTACCTTTCTCCTAGTTGTCCCCAACCTATCTCTCTTTTAGTCTAAAATAAACTATTTTGTTTTTTTTTTTCATGCTGTAATATTTTCCTCTACTTCCTATGTAACTTTTCCTTCACAGTAACATTTTCTGAATAATTTTTAAATTTGTTTTTAATTTTTCCGTTTTCATTCCTCTCAACTTAATCTCATTGATCAATAGACCTGACTTTTGATAAGGTCATTATCATTCATTATGCCATCCATATCAGTTAAGGCAACAGATAATTAAAAGAATTATTGCATCTCTTAGAACTAATCGACCCAGCTACATTCCCTCTTCCTTGACATAACCTTTGATACCATAATTCCAACAGTCTTTAAGTGATATTTCTCCTCAGTATCCTTTGCTAATTTTCCCCTTAAGTGATAGGTGTCGTAGGGCTCTAACAGATTGACTTTTCTATTTTCCTATGTTTTTTCTAATAAGAATTTGTTCCCTGCAATAACTTCTATCACCATCAGCTTCTAAATGCAAATGACCATACTAAAACCTCTTTTCTAAGAACTGGAATGGTTATCCAACTTTAAAATTGACATTCCTATGTATTTGCTCACTACAGGCACCTCAATTTCAGTACCACAAATCTGCTTCTCCACCAGAGTTCCTTCTGCAGTTATTATTACATCTTATAATACCACCTTTCTCAAGCCACACACCAGAGAGGCATTCTTGATTATTCTCTCTCCTAAAACACTAATAAATAATGTAATAACTAGTTAACCATCAAGACCTTTCTATTTCACAATTTAATAGGCTTTTCCTGAACTTGTCTACTGAGCTCAATCACTAATACCTCTATCATACACAAACATAGGTCATTGTCTTACTAACTCATTGAATCTAGTCTTCAATGGTTTGACCCACTGCATCTTGGTGATCATTTATTTTATAATGTGTATATGGTGATTAGTATCCTTTGTTGCTTTCACATAAACCTTTGGGTAAAGGCCTGTATCTGGCCTCCCTGACCATGGAAACAGCTCGTACTTTCTGTTTCGTCACTTTTAGCACTACATCTCATATATCTCACTCCTGCTTTCTTCTGTGTTCCAAGAAGTAATTTTCTCTGCTTTTGAACTTGCTCTTCTTCTTTTTTATTGAAACCTCTCCTCCAGAACCCCTCATGTACTTATCAAACAGACTCATGTTTAGGTCTCAGCTTCACTGCAAATTGCTCTGGGAGAACATACCTTTCTGTTGTCTAGGTTAGATACATAGTCATTTTTACTTTCACTTTCTTAATATTTATTACATTTAAAATTATTTGTTAATTGTCTGTCTTTCCCAAGAAGGCAATATCTTTGTTATTCACCACTGAGTTTATAGGACCTAGCATGGGGCTCACATATAGTAGATACCCAGTTAAATTAAATTTAATTTCTTTTTTTGTCTTGAATATTCCATATACATTTATATGAACACTGAAATTAAATTTTAAAAAAATCAAACATGTAACATATATAAGGTAACATTTCAATAGCAGCTTCAATAATGCATTATCTACGCTATCAAGTTGCTTTCTATCCTGACATATACTCTACTCCTACCAATTAAATTTATTTTATTGGGGGTTAAGGGGTGGTGATTGAGGGAGTAGTCTATATCATCCACTATTATAAAATCAGGAAAACTACTGGCCTTTGAGTTGATCATTTTGATGTAGATATTAAAGGGAAATTCAGAGCAGATAGTTTACAGAGAGTGGACCTATAAGATTGGTCACATACACATTTTAAGATAAATATTTATAATGACAAATGACAAAATAATGAGTGTTGGTCTGCTAAAAACAAATGAACCCTCTTTATTTAGACTATTGAATCAGTGCATATAATTAAGAGGAGAAGATTCTGTCTATTAAATCCTCGTTGGATTTGCTTGATTATGTTCTGCTTCTAAGCAATCTGCAACCTATTCAGAATCTTTTTTAGAGATCTTGGTATGATTGTTATAATTATAGCTCTGAGCTTCGTGTAAAAGCGTGGTTTCCTTTTTCTATAATTGTGGGGAATCTAATGTCACACACGCACACACACACACACACACACACACACACACACACACACTTCATGAGGAGTTATGCCTGTCAAGCAAAGATTTGTCTTTCTTTCCACTTTTTCTAAAAAAGAAAATACATAAGAAAATCAGATTCAAAGTCAAAAGTTCTGGTTCTATTTAGTCCTGAATTTATTTCACTTTAAGCCTCAGTCTCCTATCCTATCCATAAAGGTGTATGTGAGATTTCTGGATCACTTGCTTCAAGTTGAGAATAAAATCATGTAGTGACTGCAGAAAAGCTTAAGTAACATGAAAAGCATCCTATACATTTAAAACGATAATTTAACATAGTTGTTTCTCTTTTTACTACACTAGTTTACTCATAGCAGTGTGATGGACCTTTATAAATAGGGGAGGGTCCAATAAGAATCTGTTCCTATTTACATTTATATCTGGGCATACTTTTCCTAGTCAGAATTTTTACAATGAATTTAACAATTTTCTAGCCAATTGCTTACTTCTTTTTACTGCTGTGGTAAGTTTAAATCGGATATTCCCATTAAATTCATGAGTCACTCCTTTATGTTCTAGTCTACACTTGCAGTTCACAAACTTTACCATGGATTAAACTCACCTCCAGCGCTTGCTAACACACTGGTTACTGGTTCCCAACTCCAGAGTTTCTGATGGAGTCAGTGGACCTTGATTTTGTATTTCTTACAAGTTTCTAGGTGACATCTAGGCTGCTACTCCAGTGGCAGTACATTGAAAACCATTGCTCTAGCAGGGCTTCTGAGATTGTAACATTGGTAGCAACTGTCTTGGCTTTATTCTCAGTAGCAATGACTTCATTTCCCTTAGGCATGCCTCTATATTTTTTTCCTTTAAAAAAGAAAGAAGAGTTGAGATTCACTGTTTTAGAAGTAGTTTTTCAAATCCTCTTGACAAAACCATACCCAATTGAATCAAAAGGCTAGGGCACTGGGATTATATATTTTATTCATGGCCACTGTGCTCTGTCATCTAACCAAGTATTCAACCCAGATACTTTAATCAGTAAATAGAAAAAAAATCTGTTGGCATAACTAGTAATTACTACTTATTTGTTTCATTCCCTCTATGAGCTGTTACCAACTGATATTTATACACGGGGTGTAGTAATCAAAGATTCTCCTCCTCCCCTGCACTTTATTCAAACATGGCATTTGTTGATGAAAAAAATGAATGAATGAATCAATGCCCATACCTTGAATGTTCTGTTATAGAAACTGTAGCCAGGTCACCAAGATTCCACACCGATGCTGTCTGAATGGCAATTGCATGACTCTACTTGTTATATCAAAGAAGATATGGAAAACAGAATTAGGACTGATCTCATGTCTATTAGGGAGTCAAGAGACACCCAGTTCAAGGGCACTGTTAGCTCATTCACACAAGAAATAACTTTCCAAGGCTCCATTTCTTTATGATAGAAATGAGATGCAGGAATTTC
Source organism: Vespertilio murinus (assembly GCA_963924515.1). Lineage (NCBI taxonomy): Eukaryota > Metazoa > Chordata > Mammalia > Chiroptera > Vespertilionidae > Vespertilio > Vespertilio murinus. The sequence goes on from OZ004707.1 coordinate 49,387,337, forward strand.
TTACCTTGTAAAAAAGCAGTAACTCCAAGCGGCTTGGAGTCTATTGCATGAAATAATGCAAAGGACACTTTAATCTCTACTATTTTCATGCTTGAGACTTGGAATGCATTTACATTTAAACCCATATTTTGAAAACACAGCTAAATTATGTGCCTTCATTATAGAACATTGAACACATATTCTATTACAGACCATCGCAATATGATAGTTGATATTTAATGAATGCCTCTCAATAAAAAAGTACATAGTGTGCACTTAAACTGTTCATTTAATACAAAACATCCTTTCTGGGTACATCCCAGCAGTAAAGAGATTGTTAGCACAAGAATTACAGTAGTTAAAACCATTTTAGCTCATGGTACTATGTTATAAATCTTAAGTAAAATATATTATAATAATCATAAATATATTTTTAAATGCATACAATGAATTCCTTAGTGGTTCATCAAATTATTTTATTATAAATAATATCATGGTAAAAGAAAGCATTATTTTTTCTGTAAATTTTTTTTTCACAGAATAAAATCAGTCTTGGAATCATAGGGTAAATAGAAATGATCATTTTTATTACATGATTTTTAATTTATGATAAGTTATATTAATTTTAAAAAGTTAAAGATAAAAGAGCACACGGTAGAAAAGAAAAATCAGCCATCTCTATTCAATACAAGGATGGTAACTTTTGACCATTTTTGGTATTTATTTCCCCTATTTTATTATATGTTACTAAATGTTTAGTATCTATTTTACTAAACATTTAAGCAAAAAATTTAAGTAAAAAATTATTACGATTCTTCATAAAATTTATTTTAATAATATTAACAAGATATTATTTATGTTTTATACAGTAAAATTCATGTTTTTTTTACTTTGATCAAGTGTTTTCACAACATATAACAATATATTTTTATATCTTTTACAAAAAGTTTTAAAAATACATTGTATCTATTCTTGGAAGATATAGCACTCTGCTTTCAATACTTTTATTAAGTATTTTAAAATTAAGTTTAATATATATAAATGCGTATATCATTGATGATTTTTACACATGTATAACTACATTGCTATTAAAAAAAATAGAACATTACCAGATCCATAGAAGCATCTTCACACGGAGTTCCAATAATTAGCCATTAGCATATCTTCCAGGACTAGAGATTAGTTTCACTTCTCTTTGAGTTTTATCTAAATGAAATCATACACCTCATTCTCTTTTGTTTATGGCTTGGTTAGTTGCAGATACTTTTGGTGTGAGATGTATACATAATTTTACACAAACAGTAATTGATTCATATCAAATGGTGTTTGACACACACACACACACACACACACACACACACACACACACACACATATATATTAGAGGCCTGGTGCATAAAATTCATGCATGGAGGTGGGGTCCCTCATCCCTGCCTGCACCCTCTGTGATTCAGGACCCTACACCTTTTCTTATCTAGCTAACCTCTTCACATTAAAAAAAAAACAAAAAAAAAACTGAAATATCACCTACTCTAGGAAATACTCTTTGAACAAATGTCTTTATAATCTGTATTAAGTATTTTAATAGTCTATCATTATTTTTTCTTTAACAGCTACTTAGATTGGATGCAATGTGGTTTTCATTCTTGCATCTGAATTTTTTCTTCTTGCTCTCGTCATAGCAAAGCTTATTCAATTTTCATTTGCCCTTCAAGGGCTTATATTTGTTTCAGTTTCTAGTTGGCTCCCTGCATTTTTTTTAAGCAATAAATTTGGGTTCTGATAGTAAGCCTCACTTGTAATCAAGCCTGTAGGTCTCCCTATCTGAATCTATATTAATAAAAGAGAAGGATCCTAATTGACCATGCCACTGCCAATCAGGAGTTATATGCAAATTAACCCAACAAAGATGGTGGGTAAATTTACATATGCAGGTGGGGCAAGCAGTCCCAGATTCTGCCCATGAGGTCCAGGCCATGATCAGGAACCAGGCAGGTAGAACAGGCAGTGCCAGGTGCCATCTGCAGGGTCCAGGTCACAATTGCGGACTGGACAGGTGAGGCAGGCAGTGCCAGAGCAAATCAGGAATATCATGTACAATGTTATAGATCAATTTCACAGTGTTTAAATGAAATTTTCTATGAAAGTAAATGGAAAAGAAAATATCAAATATTTAAAAAAGCATAGTGCCAATAGCAAAATATTTGTGGTTCTACAATAATAAATGTATAAAACTGAGTAGAAAATACAAAAAGCAAAAAAATATTTTAATTTAAATTATAAAATACTACTACATTACAACTAGATATATTTAAAATATGTCAGTATAGCCCCAAAGTGAAAATTAAAAAATTACATATACATAGTATCTAATAAAATATATACACATATATGAATTTGAAATTCACATATTTAAATATTAACTTCTAAGCCTATAAATATAAAGAATTTTTACAAATGTATGCTTAAGTAAGCAGCTGAGAGAATTATATCAATGTAATTTTATTATAGTATACATAATTTTAGTATACCAAAATTAATTTAGTGAGAAACCCCAGAATTTATTTCATAATATTCCCACTTGATGTCAATTATTATAAAATATTTCATAAGTACATTTTTAATACCAAATTTTATAGCATATATTTTAGGTGGCAACTAAGACTTTTGGTAGTTTACATGTTTTGTGCTTCTTATTTTTTCATATGTGTGTTATGATCAGTTGATGGTATGATAGAATTTATTCAAACTGTTATGTACTAATTGCATTAAATATTACTCTATTAGCATACATTAACATTATTAAACTTGTGACTTTGGGAAAGTTTGACTGCTTTATAGTTATGTTCTTTCATTGATTTTTTTTTTGATGATGAATTGTACGTGTGATGAGAGAATTGTTTGAATAAGCAAAATCTTGTTTCTAATGTAGGGTCATTAAAATGGTACCTAAAACCATTTCCCTATGTTTAAAGTAAAATAAAAATAAAAAGTCCTATTCTTTTTGTTACTCTCCTTTACTGTTGTTTTTCTCCCCCTTTAGATCTTTCTCTATTAGTTTTAAAATGTAAACTGCATGATAATGAATCAAATTTCCACTTTAAGTTGTTAAAGAGATAGCTTAACAAATAAAAATAAGTAACTGCCTATAAAAATGTGAAATTTTTACTTTCATGTGCAATTCAACTTGTGTATAATGCAGGTGTGGAAAATAAGATGCTTTGTTTGAATTTTCTACTGAGAAATATATAATGCAGCAATTTGCATGAGTAATATACATTTCTGGCCAGAATCCTTACACTGCCAGAATTTTATTGTGCTTTCAGCTGCATTTGAATGTGTGTGGGGGGAAAATTAAGTTTTGAGTAAGCCATAAACACAATTGCTTTTCAATAAGCATTATATTTAACCACAGAACATCTAAGTTGTTATAACGTTGGTATATAAACTTAATGGTTTTACTTTGTTAAAAGTAATTTTTATGTCTCATTTTATTAAAACAAAGCTTCTTAGACTACAGGTCTCCAAAAGAGAGATAGGGATAGAAGCAAGCAAGCTAAACTCTCTTATTCATAGAATTTTCTACTTCAGAATTCTCAAGACACTGAAGTATGTATCCACATTAGAATGTCAGATTAGAATAAATCACAGAAATACATATTGAACTTTGTTCACTTTGCTTTTCGATGTTTTAGGCTCTTGATCTCTTTATGGATATTTTATATGTGTCTTATGAAGGCAAATCCTTCAGTACTTTTCCTCTAAGAGTTAGGGACTCCATATTTCAAATCTTATACTCACTATAAAAAGAAAGGCATTTGAAAACTCTAGGACTTCTGCCTTGCCTATTGTCTGAAATGTTTTTCTTTACATTCTATTTTAAGGGTATGTCAAGTGTCTAAATATAATTAGCTTTAGAATATGTGCTTTTTTCCTCTTTATTGTTGAAAGTATTAGGTATGTCCTCCTTTCTCCCCCATTGACCTTCTCCAGCCTGCCCCAGTCTCCTCCCCCTCCCCTTCCCACCCCAGGCCTTCAACATGCATTCAAGGTCTTTGGTTGATTACCTCCCACTCACCCACCTCCCCCTCCTTCCCTCTGAGTTTCTGTACTGTTTCATGCTTCCATATCTCAGGATCCACTCCATTTATCCGTTTATTTTGTTATTTAGATTCCACATATTAGTACGATCATGGGATACTTGTATTTCTCTGAATGACTTATTTCATTTAGCATGATACTCTCTAGGAACCTCCATACTGTCTCAAAAAGTAAGAGATACTTATGTTTTACTGCTGCATAGCATTCCATGTACCACAGTAAAATGTACCACAACTTTTTTACCCACTCATCTACTGATGGGCACTTGGGCTGTTTCCAGATCTTAGCTATTGAACATGGGGTGCATATATTCTTTCTCATTGGTGCTTCAAGTATCTTAGAATATATTTCTACAATGGGAATCGCTGGGTCAAATGGCAGATCCATATTTAATATTTTTGAAGATACTCCATCCTGTTTTCCATAAAGGTTGCACCAATCTGCATTCCCACAAGCAGTGTAAAAGGGTTCCTTGCCAGCACTTGTCCTTTGTTGATTCGTTGATGGTAACCATTCTGACAGGTGAGATGGTAGCTCATTGTTGTTTTACTTTGCATCTTTCAGATGATTAGTGAATTCCAGCATTTTTTCATATGTCTTTGGCCATTGTATGTCCTCTTTGGAGAAGTGTCTAATTAGGTCCTTCATCCAATTTTAAATTGGATTGTTTGTTTTCCTTTTGTTAAGTTGTATGAGTTCCTTATATATTTTAGAAATTAACACTTTATGAGATGTATCATTGCCAAATATGTTCTCCCATATAGTGGGCTCTCTTTTCATTTTGTTGGTTTATTTTGCTGTGCAGAAGCTTTTTTATTTGGATGCAGTCCATTTGTTTATTTTCTCCTTAGTTTCTTTGCTTTAACACTAGTATCTGTAAACATATTGCTATGTGAGCTGTATGAGATTTTGCTGCCTATGGTTTCTTCTAAGATTTTATGGTTTCATAACTTACATTTAAGTCTTTTATCTATTTTGAATTTATTTTTGTGTATGGTGTAAGTTGGTGGTCTTCTTTCTTTCTTTTTTTTTTTTTTTTTTGCATTGTGCTGTCCAATTTTCCCAACACCATTTATTGAAGAGACTCTTGACTCCATTGTATGTTCTTGCCTCATTTGTTAAATATTAATTGACCATAATGGCTTGGGTTGATTTTCGGGTTCTCTGTTTTTTTTTCCCATTGATCTATATGTCTGTTCTTGTGCCAGCACCAGGCTGTTTTGATTACAGGGGCTCTATAGTATACCTTGAATCTGGTATTGTGATTCCTCCAACTTTATTTTTCTTTCTCAAAATTGCTGCAGCTATTTGGGGTATTTTTGGATTCCATATAAATTTTTGGAGCATTTATCCTAGCTCTGTAAAACATGGTATTTTAATAGGGAGTGCACTGAATCTTATACTATTTAGTATTTGGTTGAATTTATATTTTCTTTCATCCAGATTTTTGAGCTTCTAACATCTTCATAATGTATCTGATTCACATATATAATTCACATATAATCATATTCAGTTCTTTACAGTATCCAATTCGTGTGGCTTTATTAAAGTTGTACAACTGCCACCATTATTTAATTCTAGAAAGTTTCCATGACCCCCAAAAGAACTCATTGTTAGCCCATACCTAATGCTTTACCCCCAATTAATGGCAGCCATTAATCTTCTTAATGTCTTCACTAGTTTTCCTATTCTGGGCATTTCTTATGAGAATTATGATATGTGGCCTTTTATTTGATTTCACTTAGCCACATGTTTTTAAAATTTATTCCAAACCCATTTTACATAGTAAACATAATAATTTTGCAACGCAATTCTTACTGGTTCAAGCAATCTTTTGAATTGTTTCACCTTCTGAAAAGTTTGTTTTTGTTTTGTTTTGCAATGCTGCATTTTTTTTCAAAGGCAGAGAGGCAATGTAAGCCATGTGCCTTCTAAATGAAGTGAGTTGAAGTTCTTATCCTTCACTTCATCTTTTTCCCTGATTCACTGGCTATTTGTGTGATTTCTGAAATCAAGGTGATGCCCGGCCCTTGTCTGTCACAGTTGCTTGCCAGCAGCCATTATGCACTGCATGAAAACTATATGAGGTCCTTTCATCATGCACTGAAAGGTTGGCAATGCAGGTAAAATATTTTTCCTCTCAGGTAATTCATTGTTCTCACCTTAGAATACAATTTAAAGAGGCCCAAGATAAATGGGAAATGATCTTAATGTAGATATAACACTTTTAAGCAGAAAGAAAGTGATGAGCTGCTTTTACTTCCTTCAGAACTTTAATAAATAAGTCTATTTCTAAATTTATATAAATGACTGGAGACCCAGTGCATAAAATTCGTGCATGGGGAGGTGTGTCCCTCAGCCCAGTCTGCACCCTATCCAATCTGGCATCCCTCTCACAATCCAGGACTGCTGGCTCCCAACTGCTCACCTACCTGCCTTCCTGATTGCCCCTAACTGCTTCTGCCTCTCAGCCTGATCACCTCCTAACCAATCCCCTGCCAGCCTGACTGATGCCTAACTGCTCCTTTGCCAGCCTAATTGCCCCTAACTGCCCTCCCCTACAGGCCTGGTCACCCCTAACTGCTCTCCCCTGCAGGCTTGGCTCCTCCCCAATTGCCCTTCCCTACAGGCCCAGTCACCCCCAACTTCCCTCCTCTGCCGACCTGATCACACCTAACTTCCCTCCTCTATAGGCTTGATTGCCCTCAACTGCCTTCCCCTACTGGCCTGATTGCCCCCAACTGTGCTCCCTTGCAGGCCTGGTCCCTCCTAATTGCCCTCCCTGCTGGAAGTCTTGTGGTGGCCATCTTGTGCCCACATGGGGGTGGCCATCCTTGACTACATGAGGGCAGCCATCTTGTGTGTTGGAGTGACAGTCAATTTGCATATTACTCTTTTATTAATAGGATAGAGGCCTGGTGCATGAGTGGGGGCCAACTGGTTTGCCCTGAAGGGTGTCCCAGATCAGGGTGGGGGTTCCCTTAGGGCATGGGACAGCCTGAGCAAGGGGCCTGTGGTGGTTTGCAAGGATTTATTTATCTTCTATAATTGAAACTTTGTAGCCTTGAGCAGAGGCCGGGGCTGGCCAGAGCAGGCTGGAAGCTTAGCTTCCTCCATTTCTGGGGAAACCCAAGCCTACTGCTGGCTCTGGGTCCACAGCCATCTTGGTTGGGAAAATTTGCATACTCACCCCTGATTAGCTGGAGGGTCTAGCTTGTGGGCATAGTGGAGGCATGGCCAATTTGCATGTTTCTTTGTTATTAGTTTAGATGATATGCATCAAAGATAAATCAACAAGCCACATAAGAGCATAATAGGTATTTGAATTCTTCTCTATAAAGTTTCAAGTAGCCATATTACAGAATGCACAACTGCTTTTCAAGACTAATTTGTGTTAAATGTTTTTAAATCATGCAAGCTAAGACTGATGGCAGTCAAGAATAAATATCCAGAAAAGAAAACATACTGAAATATACTTGTACACTTGTATTGGTAAACTGGTTCATATTGACCTTCTATAAATTGATTAGTATGGTTGAGAAGATAAAAATATGAAAATATTAAAACGTGAATTTCTTGAAGGCTCAAATTAGAGTTAATAGTGCAGGAATTGTGCTATTCAGTTTTTTTTATGTTTTATTATGGTAAAATACACATAATTTAAAATTTAACATCAGAAGTATTAAGTACCTTCACACTGTTGTGCAAACATCAACACCATTCACCTCTGGGAGGTTTTTCTTTCAGAAAAACTAGAAACTCTATATACATTAAGCAGTAACACTCTACCTACTCAGCTACAGGCAAGCAGGATTTTATGCTATGTCTCCATGAGTTTGCTTACTCTAGATAGTTCATGTAAGTGGAAACATATACTATTTGGCTTATTAACCTGAGTATGAGGTCCTCAAGATTCATCTGTGTTGTAGGAAGGTTAAAAAAATTCCCTTTCTTTCTTTCTTTTTTTTAAAAAGTATTTTTAAGTTATAGTTGACATACAATCCTATATAATAAAATGACCAAAATGGTGGAACAACCAGAACTACTGTGCCCTGGCCAGCCCCACATCCCAGCAGGGACCCCTACTCCAATCTGTGTCCCCCATCAGGGCAGGCCAGCTGGCCCCCACCAGTCCATCGGACCTCTATTCCATATAATAAAAGGGTAATGTGCAAATTGACCCTAACGGCAGAACTACCAGAATGACTGCTCAACCAGTCACTATGAGGTTCACTGACCACCTCTAGGTCTCTTTCCCAGCTGGCAGGCTCTGATCATCCAATGGTGAATGGGGAACCGGAGGTGGGTGGTGGGAGATGTGGGTGGGGCCAGGCTAAGGCTCCCACACACAGAGAGGAACCCTTGGCAGGGGTGGGGCTGGTGAGCAAGTGTGAATGGCTGACCACTCAGTCCCTTCTCCTGGCTGTCAGGCTCCGATTGCCCAATGGGAAATGGGAAGTTAGGGATAGGTGGCACTGGGGGCAGGGCCGACTGAGGAGAGCCAGGGAAGATGGCCCTGATAACAGGGCAGGCCTAGGGACCATACCTGCACAGGAATTTTGTGTGCTGGGCCTCTAGTATTATATAAATTATAGTTGACATACAATATTATATTAGTTTCAGATGTACACCATAGCAATTACACATTTATATACCTTACCAAGTGTTACTCCAACAAATTTAGTATCCATTTGACACCATACATAATTATTACAGGATTACTGAGTACAAGCCCTATGCTGTGATTTAAATAACCATGACTATTTTTATAACTGTCAATTTTGAATGTTTAATCCCTTTTCCACTTATCTCCCAACCTCCTTCCAAACCGGGGCTATCAACTTGGTTTTTGTATCTATAAGTTTGATTCTGTTTCCTTTGTTCACTTTGTCCTTTACTTTCCACATATAAGTAAAATCATATGATATTTTTCTTTCTCTGTCTTATTTTACTTAGCATCATACTCTCTAGGTCCATCCATGTTTTCAAAAATGCTAAGATTTTGTGGATGAGTAATAATCCCACTGAATATATGTATAGAATAATACTTATGTTGCTTTCTGCTTCCATATCTTGGCTATTGCAAATAATGGTATAAGGGACACAGGGGTGCATATATCCTTTCAAATTAGTGTTTTAGGTTGTTTCTTAGATAAATTCCCCAAAGTGGAATTATTGTCATAAGATAGTTTCATTTTACTGTTTTCCACAGTGGCAGCATCAGCTTGCAATCCCATCAATAGGGCACAGAGCTCCCTTTTCTCCACATCCTTGTCAAAACTTGTTTGTTGATTTATTAATGACAGCCCTTGTGACAGATGGTAGGTGATATATCAAAGTGGTTTGAATTTTCATTTCCCTGGGATATACCGATGTTGAACATATTTTCATGTCTATTGGAAATCTGTATGTCCTTTTTGGAAAAATGTCATATCCTCAGTGCATTTTTTAATTGGATTGTTTTATTTGGTGGTGTTGTTGTCTATATTTTGGATATGAACCCCTAATGGTTGTATCATTGGCAAAACATCTTTTCCAATTCAGCTGGATATTTGTGCAAACTTCTCAGTTTGAGGTAGTTCCATTTGTTCCATATTTCATCTCTTTGCCTCGAGGCATATCCTAAAATTATTGCTAAGAGTAGCGTCAAAGAATTTACTGAATCTGTTTTGACTTCTGGTGCCTTTAATCTATGTTGTGTTTATTTTATGTATGTTTTTTTAGAGATGGCCTAGTTTGCTTTTTTGCAAGTATCTTTTCAGTTTTCCCAATACCATTTATTGAAGAGACTGTCTTTATCCAAGTTTATATATTTTTTTGCATTCTTTGTTATAGATTAACTCACCACAAATTAATGGGTGTTTTTCTAGGTTCTCTATTCTGTTCTATTGATCTATTGCCATACCATGCTGTACTGACTACAATAGCCTTGTAGTATGGCTTGATATCATGCGGTACTGAAATGCATGTGTCTTTGTCTCCTCACTTTCTGACTCCCTGTGTACTAGGTAGATTGGCTACAGTTCATCTCCTGGTCTTGGCAGGTTGGCCCCATGTAAAAAGTGCCCTGTGGCATTGTCTCCCTAGCCATCTGAGCCAGCCGGGTGCTCCTGGAATGTCCCCTGTATGGACTTCGTGTGCCTCCTGTTTTAGGTGGGCCTCAATGGCTGCTGACACATCAGTGTGTGGAGTTGACCATCAGACTGGCTGTGACTGCAGCAGATAAATGTAATGCAGGAGCTGAATGTAGTGTGGGAATTGCTTTTATTGGGCTCTGGTTTTAGTCAGGTGCGTCCACGGTAAGTCTGATTGTTTGGTGTTCTGGTGTGGTCTGAAGCTGCTCACTACATGCCCTGGATCTGGAACCTCTTGGGAGGGGCTCCAGGGCAGGCTAGGCTCAGTTCCCATTTGTTCTCTGACTGGGACATGTAGATAGGACAGAGTGATCTGTGGGGGCAAGCAGGCTGACAGGCAGGTGAGAGGTTAGGAGCCAGCAGTCCCAGATTGTGAGAGGGATGTCTAATTGCCGGTTGAGGCCTGCTCCCTATAAACTGGCAGTAGGATAGCCTTCCCGGGGCCCCAGATTGGAGAGGGTACAGGCTGGGCAGAGGGACACATTGAAGTAGAGGATTCTCTATGCATGGTTCTTATTTTCATGAATAATTAAATAAGCATAGAAAGTGTTTCTACTTGTTTGCATCTAATATGTTTAATGAATTATTTCCAAATTTTGAAATATTTGTAGGTACCTACAACAAATCCTCCTATATAATAAAAGGCTAATATGCAAATTGTCCTCTCAGGAGTTCGACTGCTCACTATGATGTGCAATGATCACCTGGGGTGGCACAGAATGAAGGAAGGCCACAATCAGCTCTGTTTGCTGGCCAGGCATAGGGACCCTACCCATGCATGAATTTTGTGCACCGGGCCTCTAGTATTATACATGACTTCTTATTTTCTGTTATCAATGACCTAAGACAGGAACTACTAAATGTACACTAGAATGAAAGTATTGCCAAACATAAATAGGATTGTGTTATGTATTATAATACCTGAGAATTAATAACTTTTTATGATGGGGGAATGTGACACTCATATTTGAGATTTAATAGTGAGAGTGACATTTCTGTACAATATTAGAGATATGAGTCAGAAACTATATATATTTTAATATACTAGAGATCTAAACACAATAAAGAATAATTAAATATAATCACTCGCATAGATTATCTTTTCATTTGTTTAGATTTTCATTAAATATAATCATTCATTATTGTGCTTAGGTCTCTAATATGTTAAAATTTATAGTTTCTGACTTATAAAAACACTCACAAAGTAAAATACTTTAAAAGGCAGCTGTTAATAGAAACAATCATTTTATAGAATCATTGATTTTTATTTTATATAAGATAGTATTTTTATTTTGAATTTTTACATGCTCTCAATTTCTAAGATTAGAAATCTTACCTATTTCCTTTAACTTTCAATTTAAAGAGTGTATAAGGGATTTTGTAATATTTCCTGATTTCCACACTAATACATTACCCATTTAAGATATATAACCAATTGCCTAGTTGCTGTCTAAATGTTCACTCAAAATCTAATTTCTTTCTATATTTATATACTAGAGGCTTGGTGCACAAAATTCATGCACAGGTAGAGTCCCTAGGCCTGGCCAGTGATCAGGGACAATTAGGGCTTCCTGGATGCCTGCTGGGGCCTTCCTTCATTCTACGCTGCTCCCTGGTGGTCAGCACACATTGTAGTGAGGGGTCGAACTCCTGGTCGATCTAACTACCAAGGAGACAATTTGCATATTAGCCTTTTATTATATAGGATTACTAATATTGTGGCTACTTTTATCCTATGACACAGTTTATATTGAACCATTATTTTCAGCTATTTAGCATCTATTAAAATAAACAAACTTCTTTATTTATATACATGGCCTTCTGGATTATATCACTGCAATATCCCATCTTTATACAAAAGTTATTCCATTAAAATCTAAAATTTATTACATTAAAATCATCTAAAATTGGTTTCTGGACTCTCTATTCTATTATTTTATTTTTCTGTCAGGACTACCCTGTTTCTATTATTTGCGCTGTTAATAATTCAGTTTTTCTCATTTTCAATTAAAATATATTTCTGAAGATTCTATTACAGATGAATCTGAGAACTAGCTTATCAAGGCCCATTTTATTGGGATTTCATTTAAATGTATAATATGGAGATGATTAATATCAGTAAGGTATTAAGTGTTCTTATCTAGGGAACAGATAGAATATTTTTTCATTTGTTTAAATTTTCATTTTTTTCAGTATTTTTTTATAGTTTAAAAATATATTGTATTTTCTTTATCAACATTTATTCCCTCTCTGCCCTCTTTCACTCCACCCACCCACCACCACCCCTGCAATCACTTTCTTATTTATATCTGCAAACCTGTCTTATAATTTAACCAAATACCAATTTGCCATTCTTTAAAATGATGGATATATGGCACTTCAAAAAAGTTGTGCCATTTTATAAAACTTCCATTCTTTTCCCTTTCTCTACCTACTCAAAACCTATAAGGTTGAAGTCAATTATTTTAATTGATTTCTTCTAATTACTTACCCATATGAATAATTTCAGCCCCTTATGATTGACTTACTTGTACATGTAGTACAATAAGTTAGTCTTCTTTCCGTTAAATTATATACAACTTCTCCATTTGATTGAAGGTGCTTTGAATATTGGGATTATATCTAATTTGTGTTGTTTTCCTTCTTATGTTCCCATTCATGATCAGACATATATTTTTATCCTTATGTAATTTGAATGTAAGCATATTTAGCATATCTCTTGTCATTACATTTACTTTTTTGCTATTTGTTACAATAGAAATTTAATGGTTCCTTTCAAATATGTTATTTACTGTATTCTGTAGTGTTTGTAGTAGAATGGATGATGCAATATTAGGAAAGTACATGCCAACTCTCAGGATCCTGAATACTAATACGGATTACATTTTATATTTTGGCTAGAAACATTATAAGTAGGACTGAATAATTGAAATCTCTTTAGCAATTTTTTCCTTTAAAACCATTAGCTAAGATTGGGGAAGAAATAAAATGATTTATTTTATCTTCAGAAATAACATTAAAATGCATATGCCATTATTTCTATATGCTTATATAATATACATATTATAAGACAACAAAAATGCAAATTTGAATATCTATGAATGGTATAAATGATTGCAATGATGATTCAGTTAAGTGTATACCATCAATAGAGAAGGTTTGTCAAACATGCATAGTGTATGGTGAAAGTACAGTGGTATTAAAAGTAAGTTTATATTTGTGAGTTCACAAAACACTTAATTCTTATATTATTATTTATTATTTTATTGTTTATTTGTATTACAGCTATAAACCTACTTTTGCCCACCCCTGTATACAAGGCATAGCACAGGTTTCCATAAATAACTTCAAAAAAGAAACTCTATCCAAACCCGTATAGCTCAGTGGACAGAGCGTAGGCCTGCAGACTGAAAGGTCCCAGGTTTGATTCTGGTCAAGAGCATGTACCTTGGTTGTGGGCACATCTCCAGTAGGGGGTGTGCAAGAGGCATCTGATCAATGTTTCTCTCTCATTGATGTTTCTAATTCTCTATTCCTCTCCCTTCCTCTCTGTAAAAAATCAATAAAATATATATATTTTTTAAAAAACAACTCCAATATATGAGCATCTACTGCTTTTATCTTTATGCTGTTTTATAGAAAGATATAGAACTGAACAAAGCATTATATTCTATTTAACTTTTTAAAATAATTAACCCCTAAATGGCATTAATATAGAATATTTTTCATAATATTTTGAAAAGGGAGTTTCCAAATTATAAGTTTTTGACTAATTTTTACCACAAAGAAAAAGTAAATAGTACTATGCTGAATCAGGAATCTTAAAAACTTGGAAAATAAATTAGAAAACTCAAATATTTAACATATGTAATCCTCAATATACTTGTAATTAATTTTCTAAGTAGTATATAAGCAAACACAACTAACAAACCAAACAAAACAATCAGGTGATTGTAAAAATCCTATCTAATAGAAGAGTAATATGCAAATTGATGATACCTTCACTATACCCACAAACCACGCCCAACAGCCAATCAGGAGCCATTATGCAAATTAACCCAAACAAATTGGCTGTGGCCACAGTGCAAGCAACAGGCTTGGGTTTCCCTGGCAATGGAGAAAGCCAAGCTTTCTGCACACCTGGCTGGCCTAGGCCTCCACTCAAGGCTACAAAGTTTCAATTATAGAAGTTAAATAAATCCCAGATAACAGGGCCTTCGCTTGGGTCTCCAGGGGACAGGGCCAGCTTGCAAAACACCTAGGACCCTCCCCGACCTAGGCCACCCCACACTCCAAGGGAACCTCCACACTTATCTGGGATACCCTTCAGGGCAAACTAGCTGGCCCCCACCTGTGCACCAGGCCTCTATGCTAACTAATCTTATCTAATAAAAGAGTAATTTGCAAATTGACCATAACTCCAACATACAAGATGGCTGCCTCCATGTGGACACAAGATGGCCACCACTAGATGGCCAGCAGGGGAGGGACGAGGCCTGTAGGAGAGGGCAGTTAGGGGTAACCAGGCTGGCAGGGGAGGGCAGTTAGGGGCAAACAGGCTGGTAGGAGAGCAGTTAGACATAAATCAGGCTGTCAAGGGAGTGGTTAGGGGGTGATCAGGTTGGCAGGCAGAAGTGGTTAGGGCAATCAAGAAGGCAGGCAGGCGAGCAGTTGGGAGCCAGAAGTTCTGGATTGTGAGAGGGATGTCTGACTGCCCATTTAAGCAGGATTCCAATCGCCCCCAACTTCCCTCCTCTGCTGGCCTGATCACCTCTCCTGGCCATCTTGTGGAGGCCATATTGTGTCCACATGGGGGGCAACCATCTTTGACCACATAAGGTCAGCCATCTTATGTCTTTGAGTAATGGTCAATTTGTATATTACTCTTTTATTTGATAGGATATTAAAAGGCTTTTAAATGAACATACAATATCCAGGGACTTTTTTTTTTTTTTTACTAGACCAATATTCTTGATCTTATAGAAGATTTATTGAGTACCTATGACATGCCATATATCACATTATCTGTAATCTTAACAACGCCGCTGCTAAGTAGTTCTAATCAAAGAATGTTATGTGGTTTTAAAAAGTTGTCCCAGACCAGACAGCATATTATATGGCTGATCTAGGATGCTTATCTAGGCTAGCTGATTCCAAAGCTGGATGAATACTAGACATTTGAAAAGTATCTTTTATTAGAGGCCTGGTGTATGAATTTGTGCACCAGTGGGGTCCCTTGGCCTGGCCTGCATGATCCAGCTGAAACCAGCCCTCTGACATCCCCCAAGGGGTCCTGGATTGTGAGAGGGCTCAGGCCAGGCTGAGGGATCCCACCAGTGCATGATTGAGGATGGTGAGAGACATAGGAGGTGGCGAGTCAAGGTGGGGCTACTGGAGGGCTCTAGGGCATGTCCCACTTTTCTTGCTCAGTTCCAATTGCAAACTAATCTACCTGTCGGAGTGGCTGCCCCCTGGTGGTCCATGCATATCATAGCAACTGGTCGACCACTTAACTGTCTGTGCGCTGGTGGTCAGTGAATATCATAGCGAGCGGTTGAGTGGCCTTAGCATATCATTAGCATATCACACTTTGATTGGTTGAATGGCAGACTGGACACTTAGCATATTAAGCTTTTATTATATAGGATAGTCTAGGTCAGTGGCTTCCAAATCTCCTTGTCTTAGATTCAGAAGGAAGACTTAAAAAAAAACTATGGCTTTCTGAACTTACTATCAACATAATGAATCAAATTTTAAATAATTTAGTATTATGAATTTTGAAAGTATCTTTCAAATGGCTTTGATGAGCAAGATATAAAAACATAGGTAAAGATCGCAATCAAGTACAATGCAAAGAACAGTGGATTAGAAGAAAAGCTTATATTTTATTTCTACTCTGATATTTAAAATTTGTTGTCACATAATATTTAATTGTTTTGTGGTGCCTACCTTTTCTTTGTTTCCATTTGTTTCCCTGTGTAACTCCTGCTATTTACTGGTGATAGGATGCTGCAAATATTAACAAAAATGCTAGCCACTCACTCCCAAACTACTCAAGTACCGTTTTTCTCAGTTACCTGTTGTACATATCACCTTGCCAACTGTTTCTCGATCAGGGTGCATCTTAAGTGGTCTTATCCATGTCACCATTTGGCAACAGTAATCCTCATTACCATCCCTTAACAAAACAACAGGGCCATGATGCTTTTTCCTCTAAATATCAAACATATATTTTAGTGATATTGCTTCCATAGGTCTCAGGTTATCAGTCCTTGAAGCCTCAGTCATAAGGTGAGCTAAATGACCATGCTAACCTTCATTTGGTACTCAAATGACCAGTTTCCTGATCCTAAGGGTTTTTACCAGCTCATACTAAATACCATGACAGTGAATTATTTCCCAGAGGTTGACTTGATGTCTTCTGTAATTTGATCACCAAAACAACCTCTCAACAAATTTTTAAAGAATGTCTGAGAATGAATATATATATATATATATATATATATATATATATATATATATATTTACTGAATGTTGGAATATTTAATTTCTGGCTATTTCATTTTTTATTTTCCACCAAAAAAGTATGAATTTGTTAAAAGTTATCAACATTTTATGGATGAAGACATTAAGGTACCGAAGTTAGGTTATTTGCTCAAGATAAAAAAGCTAATATATGAAAGAGCTGAGACAAGAATCTTGGCATTTTTGCTCCAGAGCTAATACTTTTTTATGGTGGAAAGATTTACATTATTTGTCTCTGACTCTGCCTTTTGTCTCTCTCTCTAGATTAAATTGATATATTCACATATACTCAACTATTTAACTCAAATATGAATAAATAAGCCTAGAATTTCAAGAGAAAATTCATTATTATTCATATATTTTAAATATTTTAGCCCAAGGCTTTTTTTTTTTTTAACTTTGGAGGTTTCTTGGAAGGTGACATTGAATAGAAAGTTCATTAATTCTATTAAATCAGTTAATCATATATGTATAGAACAGCCACTCAATGTTTGGTACTACATTTGTTTGTTAAAATAGGGAAGTAGGACCGAAAAATAAAACCTTCTGGTGACTTGGAAGAGCTTTTTTTATCTAACTCGGTAGATACAATTTACAAAGATTAATGTTAGATGGCAATAAAGCACTAAATTGTGATGTGCTGTGCATTCACACTAATGAGAAGGGAAATTGATTTTAAGCCAATGCTATCAATAAGGAGTTGCTACTTGAGCTCAAAATTTTAAGGATAGATGAGTTTTTAAAATCAGAGAAATGGAATGGACTTTTCTAGAATATAGTAGAAAAAGTAGATAACTATAAATAACAAAATTAAAATATAGAACAGCAAATGTAGAAACAGATACATGGATCTGGTGCTAATTTCCAGGCAATGTTCAGTTACATAAAATAGTTTTTACCCCTGATATATGGTTATTTGTTCAGCAATATCATTGAATAGTAATATTTATGAAGGGTTTTGAGCAGGAAATTTTTTATATTTTACTTCTACTGCAATTGAAAGGTTTGACTTTTACTTCCTTTCTAGATAAAAAGAAAAGCTAAAATAACATAGTAATTTCTATCTCTAAACAGAGCTTTTACAAATGGACAATGTAACCTGGATGGAAAGGAGAATCTCAATTATAAACAAATTCAACCCATGCCTACATAATTGCAAAGAAATAGCTTAGAACAAAATAAATGGTATATATAGATATAAATGCATCACTTCCCATCCTCTGTATACAAGACTTGAAATGTTTTCAATGACAAAGTTACTTATAGTCCAGTAATGGCCATTTTATTCCTAGCAGATTCTGATTATTACTTTTTAACCATTTCACGGGGAAGTCAAAGGACTACATAATTTCAGTTGCAATTTAAAGAAAATAATAGAAGTAAATTCCCAGCTTCAGTTTTCTAACTGCACCCAGGCAATGCATTTGGAGCCACTGAAAGTTTTACTCCTCATCTACATAAATGACATTACAGAGACACAGTCTTCCTTACTATTTGTTGGGTCAAAATTCGCCTGTTCCCCATATACTGTAGGGGGAAAAATAAGTAATTAATTTAATGTAATAAAGATACATTCTAATAGAATAATTAAAGATTTCACTACTCAGTAGTTGATAATCATGAGTGATCAATGTGGCATTTGTATAATATGTCTTAATAGCTTAATCTTCAGAAAGGATAACTTGTGTTTCATGCTTTACATAAAAATCTAACCATAAGTCCGTAACAAATATTGTCAACATTGAATTATGTACTTACTATTTAGATCTCAGGTGTCAAAATTATAATGTAATTAAAATATTTCTATGAAAATGCATAAAAACAAGTTGAGAGAAGAAAAACACACAATTGTAGTGTTCACTCATGCACAAAACAACAGGAATATAGATTAGTTCATATATGAAGAAAATTTGGAGGAAAAGTAACCCCCCCAAAAATCAAACAACACTCTTCTAACAAAAAATTTGTTTCATTTAAAGTTATAAAGATAACTAAATTCTATAGATTAAAACACACATAATATAGTAAACCTAGATCTAGAAACAAATAGAAGTACATTATAAAAGACATATATAGAAGTATTCACTTTGCTCAAATAATTCTCACAACAAATATCACACATACTTTGCTACAACTCTTGAGCTAGGTTCAGAGAATAAAAAAATAAAGATGAAAACTTTCTTGTAGAGCTAGCAGCATATGTGGCAAATAGTTACATGAGCACCATGGAATGATGTTCAAGTGTAATGGCAGAAATACACACAAAGTTTGATGAACATACAAACAAGGTAACTTACTCTAATATTTTTGGCAGTGTGTGGGGTTTTGAGTTGGGAGGGAGTTGGTAGATGGTAGTTAAGAAGGCACCCTGAGTATAAAAGAATCAGTAAATCGTAACTAGAGTATATCTATGTGCTATAAGAAGGACATTCAAGACAAAAGGGGTGTTGTGAGCACCAGCATAAATATAAACACTGTGTTTAGGGACATAGTCTTTTGGTGTTTCTATAAAAACCAATTTGAATTAGAGAGTAGGATCAGATAAGGGAGAAATAAAAGCGATGAAAAATACAAACTATGAAAATATATCAAAAAAAGATAATTTGTCAAAACAAAGGTAAGCTTTATTCAAAAGGCAATCTTATGTTTATTATAGTCACTCTGACACTAACTACTGGGAATGAGCGCAAACCCCACAGGACTACTGTCATTTGAAATGCCATCTACAAGCCTTGGGGGCGAGGCAAGGCATGCCTCAAGATTTTCCTGCTTCTAACCAACTGGCCACACATTTGAGGGTTCTCATGATCAGCCCCCTCAGGTTTGATAATTTGCTAGAATGATTTGAAGAACACAGGAAAGTGTTATAACTGCAGATGTCTGACACAGGTACACATAGGGTGTGCTCTGGGAGGGAATACACAGCCCTTGTGCACTCTCCTCATGGCGTGTCACTCTCCTAAACATCAGTGTGTGCACAAACCAGGAAGGTCCACTGGGCTTAGGTGTGCCGAGTACTGGGATTTCATCAGAGAAGCATAACTGATTAAATCACTGGCTATGTATTGGAACTGAATCTCCAGCCACCATCCTGTCTCTGGAATTTGGGCAAGCTCACAGTGTCTACCCCTAAGATGGTCTTCTAATAATCACCTCATGAAGAACCTTCAACATTTATCAAACTGTGGCTCATACTTATCTAAACTCCTTTCTTCTTCCCTCACATTATTTTGAGGCAAATCCTAGGCATCATCATACTTTATTTATAAACTGTTTTCAGTTTTAATTTGGCTTTATTCTTATAAAGGATACATTAATTAAAGAATACAAGATAAATGCTAAGATTGAAATAAAGCCACATAATAGTAAACAAGATCATATTAACTCTGTATGTGAAAATTTAACCCAATTTCCAATTTAGACAAAAGGAAATGGGAACTGTGATCTTTATGTCCGAGTCAAATGCTTAAACATTAACATGAAATGTTAATTCAGTGTACAGTCATCAATGAGATGACTGATGTATATAGCTTTGCACCTTGTGGTTATAAAAGCAGATAAACTATTTAATATGCAACTTACAATCTATTTTAGCAGCTCAGCATACAAGATGTATATCGTTAATATTAAAGTAGTAGTAGATAGTTAGGGGCATGGGAAAATCCTGCAAAAATAGTAATTGGGTATCTCCTAATCCTATATAATAAAAGTGTACTATGCAAATTGTCCCCTCTACTGGGAGTTGGTCTGGGTGTCTGACCAGGGGCCAGAGCCGGCAGGGAGAAAGGAGGGACCCCAAACAGCAGCTGGCAGCAACTAGGGAACCTACCAGTGCATGAATTTTGTGCGCTGGGCCTCTAGTTGAAAAGAAAAACAAAAACAGAAAGTTTGTTCTTTAGAAGTGCTAATAATTTAACCAAAGAAATTATATACATAACGCATGGACCCAGGCAATAGTGCGGTGAAGGCCTGGTGGTGTGGAGTGGGTGAATGGAGGCCACTGGGGGAAAAGGGGACATCTGTAATATTTTCAACAATAAAGATACATTTTTAAAAAGGATATATGGCTATAGTGTGACGGAAAGCAAGGGCAAACAAACTTGTGAGAATGACCTGGAACCTATGGACATGAACTGGAAAACATATTAGTTTCTCAGCACCTCCAACTGTCCAGCTTCAATGATTTGGATGACCGATCGAAGAGGCTGGTGACAAACACACACCTGGACTCAGGAATCAAAAGGCCTGGAGAGGAAATATGGCAGAAGGTGGAGGAGTTGGAAGCCCAGTTGCTGCTTCCCACCAACAAGGTGAGTCAGCATATTGAAGACAATGCATGAGCTGTAATTATATCTGATTTCACAATTGTTTCATCTAGCTATTGTTCACTTTCACCTTCTAAATCTTAACCTTTACTTTTTCTTATGGCCAACTTTAGCCCAGAACATACAGGAGAAAGAATTCTGGGAAACATTGTTCCAGCTTGGCTAGGTTGATATAGTAGAAAGCTATCAAGATTAATCTCTTGCCATTTTATAATCCACAGTCATTTCTTTTTAACCATACATAAGTTTCAAATCATGCTTCCACCTAGCATGATTCAACTGTTCCTTGTACAACTGAAAACATACTAACAGTTTTCCTAGAAATATATTTACAAAGTCCTTGGATTCGTCTCTGATAGTCATTCCTATTTGGATGAGTCAGACTTTCTCTTTAATGTTCTGTAACCTAAACATTGGATATCAAGTTAGCTACTATCAGCACATTTTATATTTGTTGATAAGATAATATTAGAGGGGAAGAAAATGCGTAAATTATACACAAATACATCTCCAAGGGCAAAACACTCAATTCAGCAATTTACAATGAGGACATGATTGGTATTTTCCACTACCATTTTGCATGCCCTTTGCTCTCAGCTATTGCATCACTGGTTCTGGTTTCTTGTCTGGTTGAATGAACAAATCTTTTATTTTCAAAGTATCTGCGTTATTAGACATATTGACTGTATTGGGTAGGTGTGATTTCCCCTGGACATTAATCACACGGCATTGCAGTAGCCATAGGAGCCCCCAAAACCATTCTTTTCTTTATACCATATTTTCTAGTAGCATCACAATTTCTTATAATCACAATCAATCACCCAGGCAGTATAGGGATTCTATTTCCTTTGTGGTTTTAAATTTCAGCTACACTTTTTAGAAATGAAAAAAATATAAAAAATTAGAGAATAGTATAGCATAAATATATCTCTAACAAGAACAACTGTCAACCCACTAAATGAGTAAGGAAACAACTGATACAATTTTAACAGTCCAGTTTTATTCCTTTGCTTCCCACTTGCTATGGTTTGAATCTTTGTGTCCTCCCAAAATTAATATGTTGAAATCCTGTGTCCAATGTGATAGTATTAGGAAGTGGGGCTTTGGGAGATAATCAAATAATAAAGGTAAAGTCTTCATGAATGAGATTAATGCCTGAGAGACCTTCTTTGCCCCTTCTACCATGTGATAATACAGGAATTCTGAAGACCCTCCTCTGACCACACTGTCACCCTGATCTTGTACTTTCAGCTTCCAGAATTATGAGAAATGAATTTGTCTTGTTTATAAGCTACCCAGTCTATGGTTCTTTTGTTATGGCAGCCAGACCTGATTAAGATGTCGCTACAAAATTAAACAGGAAATTATCAAATATATTTAAAGTCAGCATGTTAACATACTTTATCATTCATTATTCATTTACTTAATATTTCTCTAGTGCCTAATATCAGGTTGACAATGAACTAGTCATTAGATATCCAGCACTGTATAAGAACGGTTTTTGTTGTTTTGCATTTATATATTGCCTCTTTATCTGCTCATATGTTTAACCATCTTATACTTTACTTTAGACACATGACTACAAGCTCTCTCTTTTTTTGTAATATATACTTTTATTAATTTCAGAGAGGAAGGGATGAAACATCATATGATGAGAGAATTATTGATTGGCTGCTTCCTGCACACCCACGCAATATGCGCAGACCAGGAATTGAACCATAACTTCTCGGTTCCTAGGTTGACATCAACTGCTGCCCATGTCAGATGGGAAGTTCTCTAGATCTTTGAATGATCATTAACAACCACCTTTTCCTTAAACTAATTGCAATTTCAAATATGTCACTACCTTATTAACATTTCTTTTCCAACTCACTAATTGTATTAATTCAATTACAACAGTTCTTTTAACCCATCATAATCTACAAACAATACTTTCATCTTTTTATAGTTTCATGATGGCCTTATATCTTTTTCTTCCCCCATAAACTGACTAAATTGCATTATCAATAGTTGTGGTCATTTTGCTGCAAATATCCTCATTCCCTTTCAACTCTCTTTTTTCACAAAAGAATTCTGGTCCCAAATCTAATTTACTGTTATGGCTAAAGAAAAAGCATCTTGATGAAATCTTCCATTTAAGTTCCTGATCAATAATTTAAATTGAACACTCACTGCTATTTCTCAATCACATAATTTTTCTAGAATCCATCCATTCCTCCATTGTGAAAGATGACTATTTTATATTTTATTCAACATCCCCAGTTAAAACTCCTACTTTATATTTTACTAACAGAATAGAAGACTAAAGAAAATACCCACAAGCTCCTGCAGTTTTCCCTAATTGTGTTCATGTTCTCTCATTAATAAACCACCAGCTTCATTTCTAGACTCAACACTTTCAGTTACACATTCAATTCCCAATCCTCAAGTCATTGCTCCAGAAATTCTCCTTCTCTTATTTCTGCCTTGCTACTGCATCTATACTTACATATAGTATAAAGCCACCTTCTTATTCTATTAAATAAAACAAAACAAAACCATAAGGCTTCCCTTCATCTCACTTCTCCGTTAATTTGTTTCTGTTTCTCTTTTATTGCAACAAAACTTCATAACTATATATGCTTCATTTTACTTCTTTTATTATTTACCTTTCTTCCTTTCACCTCAAATCCACTCTAGCCAGGCTTTTGCCATCACAATGACATTAAAATATGTTAATCAAGTGTCCAGACCACCAGTGATTTCTAAGTTGCCAAATATAATACTCAATTCTTCACAGTCATCCAGAAACATAGCAACTCACATAATTGATCACTCTCTTTCTGGAAACATTTTATTTTTTTTAAATTATTGTTTTTAATTTATTGAATTTTAGAGAGAAATTGAGGGAGGGAGAAACATCAATTTGTTGTTCCACTTAGGCATTCATTGGTTGATTGTTGTGAGTGCCTGCCTAGAGATCAAACACACACCTTAGGCATGTTGGGACAATGCTCTACCCACCTTGGATGCATTCTCTTCTTTGGCTTCCAAGTATCTTCCTTGATTTGGCACCCACTTCACTAATGCCCCTTTTCTGAATTACCTTTGTTTCTTTCTCCTAATGTTCTCTTGTGTAGATCTTGGAGTACTCCAGATATCTAGCCTTAGAATATTTTTGGCTTATATGTACTTTCTCAGGAATTTCATTGTCTCATTCTCTAAGTATATTTTTATACTATGAAGAGTTTCAAATTTATATCTCTGGCAGAATCTCTCGCCATATTTGACCCACTTAACAAAACACCTATTGGCATTTTCACTTGAATGGCTCATAAGTATCTCTAAATTAAAGTATTAAAAACTGAGCTATTGATATGATTGTGCTCCCCTAAAATATTATTCCTTTGTTATATTTGTTTTTACAAACTCCTTGTTTTAAGTGAATTATTTCAAATCCTTTGAAATACACCTTGACTGTTTTTTTTTTACTGTCTTCATCCCCATCTCATTTTCTAAAAATGTATGTAGTAATCTTATTTGCTTCAAAATCAAAATTAACCTGAATCCAAACTTTTCTCAATTCCTCCATTGTTACCACTCTGATACAAGTCACCAAAATGGCTCAAAGGTAATATAGTACATCTACTCCCCCAGCCTTCACAACATTGACAATATGCTCTGCAATCTTTAGCCCTGTAGGTATATTGTAGGTATTTCCCTCAGATGCACTGTCTCCTGTCTTTGATTCTGCGCCCTTCCACTCTTGGCTTCTAACAAAACAGGTGGACTCTTCTGAAAACTGTCGTAAGCAGCTGCAGTCAGTTTTCCCTCAAAGATCTGTAACTGGGAACTTACAGTACTTTTGGCTTGAGAACTGGCTTGTGCTGGGATATAAAATCCCAGGTACATTGGAGTCAGGTGACTTGTACTCCAGGACTCCTCTGCAGGATCAGACTGAGTCTAGGACTCAGGCTGAAATTATAGTCCGGTTTTGCTCCTTCCCTTTCCTTTCTTGATTATATACACCACTGGTTTATGATGTTATTATAGGAATAGTTCATAATCAATCATTTGGAAGAAATATCAATAAAAGAGAATCATTGGTAGGCTGTTTCCTGCATCTCCCACACTGGAGATGGAGTTTGCAGTCTGGGCATGTGGCCTGAGTGGGAATCAAAGTCTGACCTCCTGGTTCATGGGCTGGGTTCCTTCCCTTTTGCTTTACCTCCATGACAACAGGTATATTCCCTTCTCAGGTTCATTGCATTTACTCACTATGATGGGAATACTCTTCCTTCAGATATCTGCATGGCTCAGGGGTTCACTCTTCCTATGTATTTGTATCCCAAGGAGACCCCTTTTAAAAAAATGCAGTGGTATTCCCCACCCTCAACACAAACAGTCCCTCTATACTCCCATCATTGTTTTCTCTACTGTGGTTATCAGCCTAAAGGGCATATATTGCTCTGGTTGGTGTGGTTCAGTTGGTTGAGTGTCATCCTTTGCACTGAAAGGTTGCTGGTTCGACTCTGATCACATGTCCAGGTTGCAGGTTTGATTCCCTATATATGGGTATGCAGGGGGGGGGGTGGAGGAGCCAATAAGTGTTTCTCTCTCACATGAATGGTTTTCTCCCTCTCCCACTTAAAAAACAATAAAAAACATTTCAAAAAGATAATAAAGTGCCATGCATTATGGGTAATGCTTGCTTGTTTTACTGTCTCCTATCACTAGACTCCACACCAGGAAGGCAGGAATTTTGGCTCTCCAGACTCTTAAACAGTTCCTGGCCCACTAATGTGACAAGACCATTAGTTTTTAGATGAATAAAAGAAATATGCATTCAATAATGATATTTACATGTGTTATTTGTATATAGAAAATATAAGTTAGTCCTTACTTTGTTGACTGGTTCTTGAAAACTGGGACTTAAAATGAAACAATGTATGATTAAACCAGTTTTACATAGGATAATTGAAATAAACAAGAGTTAAATTCCCACAGAGTATTTCTGATCATAAAAACATTATAAAACTTCTAAATAAAGATCTAAAACACTTTTTAAATTACATATTTACATAAAATGAGTTGTATGTACATTCAAGAGAGATGAAAGATAATGATTTCTAACTGGTTATTTGAATCCAGTGTCATCAGTGGCCAAAGCCAACCCCATGCTTTCACTCAGACTGGGACAATTTACTAATGATATTGGAGGACCCGGGGAAAACCCACACAGACATGGGAAGACCATGCAAACTCCACATAATGCCCCCAACCCCACCCCACCCAGAAGCAATTTTGTTTCTCATCAATGTTATAACAAAACAATGTTATTATTCAACACCTGCTCAACTGTATACTAAATTATTGTGAAGCATGCTTTTGTCACTAAATTGTGTTTCTGAGATCAATTCATGGCTATACACACATACATACACACATAAGTTTCATGCATTCTTATTTGTTTTGTGACGTTTTCATCTCAAAGTAGTTAGGAAAAGTAGAGGAAAATGTTTAGTAGAAATTATATGAAATACTACATTTTCCTGAAATTATTACTTAGAGAAGAGAAAATGTATATATTTAAAAAAAATTTTCTAGGAAATAAATGAATATAAAGTCAATTCATTAAGAAACTATTGTCTCAATCACTAAGCATTTAAAAAATATTTTATTTTTAGATTTATACCTCTAAATTAAATTCTGATATTTTTTTTAACAAATGCCCTCTTATGTTATATCCTATAGCAGAGAGTTTTACAATTTTAAAAGAACAAATAGTAGAACACTTACTGCATAGAAAGGAGGATGGCAAAGAATATCAAAGCATAGTAATTCATTCTTTAAAATCTAGGCAAGGTATTTTGAAAGTAGTTAATAAAACACTTTATGGGATGAAGATAGAATTAAAATCAGTAACAACATAAAGAACTTGACTAAAATCAATGATTGTGAGTGTTAGGAGTATATTTATGAAATGTAATTCATAAAAGAGATGTGTCTTAAAAGCTCAGAAATAAATATGAGGATATTATAATTTTTGAAATATTTAATAGGATTCTTATTTCAGATAAAAGCAGGGATGGGGTGAGGGGAGATATGAAGATATCAACCAATGAATTTATATGCACATATGCATAGCCTATGAGGAATGCCTGGGGAGGGGTTGGAGATGGGATGGAAGAGGTCAATGAGAGGAAAAAAAGGGGGACATCTGTAATACTTTCAACAATAAAGTTTTTAAAAAGTGTTGCTATGTACTTGTGGGTTTAAAATGCACACAACATATATTGATGAAATAACCTGCTTTTAAATATTAACTTCAAAACAAAGTGCTGTTTGTGAAACTGAGTCAACTTTTTTTTCTAAACAGATAAAATATGATTGAGAAAATTATCAATCTATAGAAAAAAGTTTTCATTTTCATAAAAATATTGTACTAAAAATGTTTCTCATTGCCCTTGCATGTTCTTTGAGATCACAAAACCAGTTTTTTTTTCATGCATTTGAGTAGAAACAACATTACTAAACAAATTAAGAGACCTGATTCTGGGCCTCCTCTACCCAATATCTATAATAATCTATAATAATAAAAGCATGATATGCTAACTAGACTGGACGACCTTCTGGACCAAGTCAGAGCTGTGAGGGAAGCCGGTGCCAGCAGAATTCTCACTGTGACAGAATTAAAGTTACAGACATTACATCAGTTAACAGAGTTGAAGAGAGATGAGAAAAGTGTATTCTTAATAGCTAGTAAAAGCAGGTTCCAAAACACGACTTCATATACCCAACCTGTCAAAGGCAGATCTCGTGTGGTCACCTTTAACCTGCCACACATTGGGAATCTCAGTGAAATTGTGTGAACTCTTTTTTATTTGTAAAATAGAAATGGTTTCTACATTGTTTTTCAGGGTTAAGGACAAGATAGGTTGTAATTGTGAGTACTTGGAAATTGAATGTGGAATAGCTTTCTTCCAGATAACATGACGTTTCTTTACTATCTAATTTATTTAATTCTAAAACTATATAATAAACCTTGTGAAACTAGTTTAATGTTATAACTCACATATTGGTGAAAAGAGTATATGATATTTATAGACATTTCTAAAGATGATATATTGTCTCAAAAGTAGGAATGCTATCTGTATCTAAATAATCTCCAGATTTATATATTTCATTGAGATTCCCAATGTGTGGCAGGTTAAAGGTGGTCACACGAGAACTGCCTTTGACAGGTTGGGTATATGAAGTCTTGTTTTGTAGCCTGCTTTTACTAACTATTAAGAATACACTTTTATCATATCTCTTTAACTCTGTTAACTGATGTAATGTCTGTAGCTTTAATTCTGCCACAGTGACAACATTGACACCAAAGAAATTGGCCAATGCTACAAATCAGTGCTTGATTTGGGAAGGGGGGGGCGTTACAGGACTCCACTGGGTATCCTCTTTTTTTATATCAGTTTTGTCTCTAAGATGGCTTTGGCCAATAGTTTTGGCAGAAGTAATGCTATATCAGTTTCTTGACCCAGATAATCAGAGATTGGCCTCCACTCTTAGAATATTTGCTCTTGGGAAAATGCCCAAGCAATCCATGAAGAAAGGCCCACCTAGATAAGAACCGAAACCACCAGATAATAGCTGGCATTAGTTTGCCAACCACTTTCAGATGAACCGTTCAGCTAAATTTGATCCAGCTGAGCTGACAACCCTGAACAGAGATGAACCACCCCGTCCATGCCAATCTCAAATTGTAGATTTGTGAGCAAGACAAATTATTGTTTTGGTTCTAAGCCACCACATTTTGGGGTGGTTTGTAATGATACAGTAGATAACAGAAACACAAGGACACAGCTTGAAAGTAATCAAACTAGGACAGGAACAGGTTTATTAAAGTTTTTTCAATGTCGTGATTTCCCCCCCTCACATCCATCCATGATAGTGTAGGAAAATGAAAACACACACACACACAAAAAAAAAAAAAAAACCCAAAAACCTTTTCTCCTGAAAAGTGTAGAGAAAAACAAACTAAAATTATCAAAATAGCTACTGTTTTTCTTATAGTACTTAACATATACTTTCAAAATCACTACTGTGGAATCATTATTGACATTCCGAGTCAATATTTTAGGAATATGTAATGATGGGCTTCTTTATCTGATTGTAAATTTCTATGGAATAAGCATAATATTTTGAAGCTAAGCCAAGTCATTGTTCTTCGCCATATGTTTAAAATTGTATCTTATTTGTTTATGTGCTGACTACCACAAATATAATCAATAATAACACTGGAAGAAATCCCAGGAAACTAAATACATTAATACTTTAAGTCAAATTAAAGTTAAAAAAAAATTAACTCTAGTGTAACATAGGTTATCTTTTTATTGGCATATCTTAAAATATTTTTGTAGATATTTAAAACAAAGCAATCAGAATAGAATCATATTAATTAATAATGTAAAGTGTTAGTAGTTATAGACAGCCCCAGGATTACATTACATTATTTAAAATTTACTTATTTGTGAGTAGAACATAAAAATGCAATTCAACACATCAAATCTGCTTTTCAGCACTAATGCTTCGGATCTTGGTTATCTGTCACAGTGAGTATATTTTTGGCATTCTAAATCATTCTGCTGTTATCTTCCTTTTATAGATATATTACTCCAATATTACACCTCTAAAGAGTAAACATCGAATCCCTGTATTACGTGTAAAACCTTTGTTTTCAAATCTCAAAACTTCATTCTACTTCTTAAACCAGGTTACTCTCTTTCCCACATACATATTCTCATCTCTATATCTTAGGCCATATTTACTCCCATCTTCAGAACCCTTTATTTCCATCTGTATATACTGAAGTTCAAGCCAACATTAACACCCAGTTCAAAAGCACACATGAAAAGTCACAACAACCCACATCTGCAGTAATGGCTCATGCTTCAATATTGACCCTTCTCTACTCTAGCACTTTACAGGAGTCAATATTTTATTTCTGTAAAAGCACATTCATACTGCTAGTAATTTCCCATTTTCCAATCTTACCTCCTTTCTTTCACTATTTGTCCTAAGTCTTAGTTTACAACATGGCTGCACAGACAGAATCCGTTTCCATCCCTTTGTATATGTGGTTGTGTAATGAAATCATTGCCAGTTGTTTGAAGTTTACATCTGTCCTTTAAAAAATAACAACAAAAACTGGGCTTTGGCTCTCCTTTTTTTCTCCTTCCATGGTTTGGGCCTTGGACTTAGTTCTGGTAACCAAATGTAACTGTGCACATAATGACAATAAATGAGGGAGAGGAGAAAAAGAGACATAAGAACCCCAATCCCTGGACAATCTAGCAGTGGTTCTCAACCTTCCTAATGCCGCGACCCTTTAATACAATTCCTCATGTTGTGGTGACCCCCATCCAAAAAATTATTTTCATTATTCCTTCATAACTGTAATTCTGCTACTGTTAATGAATCGTAATGTAAATATCTGTGTTTTCCAATGGTCTTAAGCTCTATAGCAGCAGTCGCCTAAGAACCACTAGCAAGATCACCTAAGAACATCAGAAAACACAGATATTTACACTACAAATCATAACAGTACTGGAATTACAGTTATGAAGTAGCAATGAAAATAATTTTATGGTTGGGGGTCACCACAACATGAGGAACTGTATTAAAGGGCCCAGGCATTTGAAAGGTTGAGAACTGAGAGGGACAAAGGTGTCTGTCTATATTAGGTCACCAGCCTATCTCGTTGGTACATGAGTGGTGGGAAACACACAGATGACACTACAGCAACACAGTCTATGTTGCTAGTCTGTAAACTTTATGAACATTGCAATTGTGAAGCGGCAGCCTTTTTAAAAATATATTGTTATTGATTTCAGAGAGAAAGGGGGAGAGAGAGAGAGAGAGAGAATGAATCAATGATGAGAGAGAATCATTGAATGCTGCCTCCTGCACACCAACTACTGGGGATCGAGCCCGCAACCTGGTCATGTGCCCTTCACCAAAATCGAACCTGTGACCCTTCAGTACACAGGCTGACGCTCTATTCATTGAGTCAAACTATCTAAGACTGCTTTTTCCCCACTCTATATCTCTTATACCTACCTCAGAGCATTTTAAACACTAGCTGTTCAAAATATCTTTGTTAAATTACATTGCACAGAAATGAAAATTAATGCTACTTAAAAATATCTAAGATTTTGCTCATTAAACATATCTTTTCTGCATTGACTTATCCTCACCATCTATTAAATAATCAAATTATTAATTATCCTCCTAAAACCATTAAGATAGTCATTGTTTACAATAAAAAACAGTATATTCCGGAATTAAAGTATACACGTGGAAAGGAAACACTGGTTAAGAGTATATACAAAATGCAGACAAGAAGACCTCAGAAGTATCTCTGCTTCATTTATAGTAATGCTATGTGCATAAAAGGAACCTCCTTAAAATGACCCACAAAGCAAATGGTATTTCAATAGCAAATATCACAAAGGCCAAAGGAAATTCAAATCTAATTCGGAATTATTCCATAAAGGTCAGTGAGAAGTGGATAGGGGGGAAAAAAGAACATCAGATGATAAATATTTTCAATAATGTACTCATCAGAAAGGTCAATCCAACTTATTTCCCTACTGTTTTCAAAAAAGATAAAACTTTTCAATTACGGATTGCTGGGTAGCATTAAACAGAGAACACTTTGCCCTCAGCATTATTTTTTTAACTGAAAAACCCCAAATCATTTTCTCTTACTTTATCACTGCATAAAAGAACCAGGATTTAAAAAAAAAATACACAAAATAATTTTTTTTCTATAAGCCCTCTGGCCTACATAATATCTTTCTCTCACAAAGCTTCTGTCATCTTATAACTAGAAATGTAGAAGACCCAGTGAAGGCTGAAGCCATGCAGTTTTATTATTAAACATAATTCTGACTTACAGAGCTGTCTCTCACAGCGTCTGCAAAAGCTAGGAAAAATATGCAATTCAAACAGAATGTTTCATGTAAATTTGGTTAGACGGTGGACATCATAGACTTATGTAAAACTCCTGAATAAAAAACATTACCATGGAATGAAATAATTCTTTACTCTCAGTTCTCCTATACTCTGGCCTAAGTATAAAAATAGATAGCTTCAATGACTTAAAGTATTCCACAGTACATCTGATTTCTGGTATATTTAGGTAATTGTCCAATGATATGTTATAGGAGCCACAATTGCCTGGAGGGATGGGGGAAGTTCCTTGCATAACAGAGAGGGGATATTAGCTGGTGTGGTGGAAATTTAGATGGTTTCAACATTTCTGAATGGCATGCATAAAGGTTGCTGGGTGTCACTTTTCATGAATGAACAAGTAAAGTGCTCAGCCTTTGAGATAACACAGTCAGAACAAAAGAGACTATTACGAGGAAAATATCCCAGAGGTAGACGGAATGATGACAGTATATAAGAAAATAAGGCATTAGGATTGTTTTCCTGATATTTTCATAGAACATAACAAGATGCTTTTAATTGTGGCAGGAAATACAAATGTTAGTGGACATCAGCATCTTCAAGAGGAGCAGTCAGAAAAATCACTCTGTTGGCACATAATAACAGTGGTGTTATTTGAACATCAGACGTTTCAATAATAAATTACCTTCGGTGCCAGATAAAGCAGTATGGGATTTGCCAAACAGTAAAAACTAACAATGTTATGTCAGTTCATTGAGATATCTAATGGGACCTCCTAAATATCACACGCATGTATGTGGAGAAAAAGAACTAGGTGTGATTACTTTAAAAATCCATGAAATTAAAGTGTGAGATATTTTCTTGTCATTAAAAATGGTAAAGCAGTTCTTTTAAACATGATAAAGAGGCACTCCTATATACTGTTGAAATGACTATAAAATTTGACAAACTTATAGAAAATAACTGAGCATGTTTATTAAAAACTTGAAAATATTCTTACATTAATACCAGGAATGGAAATTAATTCTTAAAGGAATATCAACAAAACTAAGATTCATCTATAAAAACTATTAATAAAGAAAACAGCTGAAATCAGTTTGGCTCAGTGGTAGAGCCTTGGTCTTCGGGCTGAAAAGTCCCAGGTTGGATTCCGGTCAAGGGCATGTACATTGGTTGCGGGCACATCCCCGGTGGGGGGTGTGCAGGAGGCAGCTGGTTGATGTTTCTCTCTCATTGACGTTTCTAGCTCTCTATCTCTCTCTCTTCCTCTCTGTAAAATATCAATAAAATATATTTTAAATAAATAAATAAATAAATAAATAAATAAATAAAACATTTTACCATAAATAACTTAAAATAATCGGTTAATAAGATTTCTATATTTACATATAGAATACACACAAACCTTGGGAATTATATTTGATTTAGCATGGCATTTACTGATGTAGAAAATATAATATATATTTTGTAATATATATTATGCTAATATGCTAAGTGTCCATCTGGGTAATGATGTCACCTAGCAATGCTTGACTTCTTCTCCCTAGCAACTAGCCTCCTTGGAGTTTCTTCAGCCCAGGAACATGACTTGCTTTACAGCCAGGTGGAAACATTTTACACTGTAACTAAATGTCTGTGAAGCATTTTCCCATGCCTCATCTCATTTGATCCTCACAGAAGTCCTGGAGTAGGTAGACAGGAGACTCAATGGAATCCTATTTTCTCTGCTTTAGCTGGAAAAAAGAGATTTAGAAAGCTTAGAAACTTGATCCAACTGAAAAGAAGAAATCGTGAACCTTGAAAATGACTTTAGGCTTTCTCACTGCACAAAATATAGTCAAACACTGTTGCAGTTAAATATTTTATCCTTTGTTCTCCCCGAGTAATCTATACTAACAATCTTCTTTGTGTTGATATTTACTGCTGTTTTGCTAACAATTCCCTGAAAGAGAAGTTGGGGTACTTCACTGGGCTAGAAAAGTTTAGCTAAATCATAAAGCAGGTCAAATTAAGCAAGTTTATTTTATTTATATAAAGGCTAAGTTGACTCACACATGCACAATACATATAAAGCTCTCACTGGCACCAATCTCACATGTGTGTTTCCATCTATCATTATTGATCATGAATTTGTTTGACACTTCTATTATAGAGAAAGAGAGAATAGCAATATGGAAATATTTCTTCTAATTAACTTTCTTTAAATATGCACAAATTTGTGCACTGGGCACTAATATTAAAAGAAAAATGATCCCTGACCAGTGTGGCTCAATTGGTTGGACATTGTCCCATACACTGACAGGTTGTTGGTTTGATTCCCAGTCAGGGCGCATGCCCAGGTTGCAGGCTGCATCCCTGGTAGTTCACTCTCACATAGATCTCTCTCTCTCTCTCTCTCTCTCTCTCTCTCTCTCTCTCTCTCTCTCTCCTCTCTCTCCCCACCTCTGCCTTTCTGTCTCTCTAAAAATCAATACAAATATCTTTTTTAAAAATGGAGCAGGGGTAAGATAGTGTCCTTTCTTTCTGAGAAAAACAACAACAACACACAAATGAATCAATTTTCTTTACAGCAAGAGAAGATCAATGTTATTGGAATATCTAACATTGACTTTTGAGCTCAGAGAGAAGACACTTGGTAGGTTAAAAGAACAAGTTTTTTTTTTTTTTGAGTTAAGAAACAATCATAATGGAATAGATTAATACTTGGGACTTGATTATCATTGAAAATACCTTGTGTTGCAAAAGCAAGTCTTATGCCAGAATTATTCTTAAACAAAACAGCCTAACACTATGGACATGTGTTTGGGAAAAGTGTGTGTGTGTGTGTTTGTGTGTGTGTGTTTGTGTGTGTGTGTTTGTGTGTGTGTGTTACTATATTCTCAAAACATTACTTCATTGGAAACAAATAATTTTGGTGATATCAGATATCATGCTTTAGAGTAATACTCAGTAGAGAGAACTCCTTTTTGGTCCAAGAAACTATGTTGAAATTCTATCAGCAATATTTAATGGTCATAACAATATGTAAGTGATAACATTGTAGAGACATCACCTGTTTGCAATAATAATGCTGTGTGGTAATAAAAGCAGCCATGGAGGCACAGAATGGAGCTTGACTGATGAATGATCATAGCTTCAAGTGTTATCAACTGAACCCAATAAAGCCACTGACTCCTTGTACCCAGTTAACAAGATTTAATTTTGCATTTGTGTGTGTGTGTGTGTGTGTGTGTGTTTAATTTGCCAATGGAGTAAACCCTGTACAAGAAGAATATCCTCAACAATAGGCAAAACAGAAGGATAGAAATGTGACAGTGTGAGGTTATATTTTTAGACAGGCAACACAAATTCAAAATGACACAATTATATATGCATTATAGTACTTTATGTTAACTCTCTAGAGCAGTGGTCATTAGTCAACATAGCCAAATATCAACAGTACAATGATTGAAATTTCTTTAGAGAGCCACATTTTTAAAACTTAAACCTCATCTAATGCCACTTCTTCAAAATAGACTCGCCCAGGCCACGGTATTTTGTGGAAGAGCCACACTCAAGAGGACAAAGAGCCACATGTGGATCATGAGCTGCAGTTTGCCTACCATGGCTCTAGAGAATTGCTATAGTAAGATAAGACCAAAATCTGAAGAACCACTTAGGTTATTTCTACAATAATTATATCCAACTAATTGCCTGGTACATGGATGTGCACATTGAAAGGAATTGGAAAAAAAATATTTTAACATTGCTACTCTTTTTCTATAATAGAAGTGCCAACTAAATTCATGATCAACAATGACAGATTGAAACACACATGTGCAATTGGCATCAGTGAGAGCTCTATACATATACTAGTGGCCCAGTGCACTAGATTCATGCAGGAGGGGGGAATGTTCCTCAGCCTGGCCTGCACCCTCTCTGATCTGGAATCCCTCAGGGGATTGAACCTAAACAGTCAGTCAGACATCCCTCTCACAATCCGGGACCACTGGCTCCTAACTCAGAGCGCCAGTGGGTCTTTATTTTTATTTAATTTCTTTTAGGGCAAAAATGTATGATTTTTAATTAAAACTGAAAAAAACTGTCAGGGACAGGAATGACAGAGGACCCATCCTAGGTGGATGGGATCTTGGGGATGGGGAGTGTGGAACACTGTTGACACAGTTGTCAGGATTCAAATGGGGTCTGTGGATTGAACCTTGATACCATTTGAGTGAAGATTTACTCACATGATTGGGTGGAACATTTTTATGTAAGAGTGTCTGCTTTTGGGAAATACACAGGGGAGTATCTAGGCATCCTGTCATATGTAGAGTATGCTCCCAAACAGCTCAGAAAAAGACTGTGGGAAATGGATATAAATCTGTATAAATGCACACACTCACACATGGTCTAACCTTTCTATTTTTGACTCAACCTTTGTGTACTTGCCTCCTTGCTAAGATCTATAATTCCAGAATCAAGGCTTGCAGAGCTTCCTCAGCCATTGGGCCACGGCCAGGGTGCAGGAACCCTGCAGACAGAGCCGTGGGCACAGTCCCAGCTGAGGTCCAGCAGATGCCACTGTTTTCTTGTTTCTGCTCCAGTATGTGAACCGGGGTCTGTTTTGCAATGGGTTCCATTGGGGCTTTGGCATTTCTGTGCTTCCTGGTTGTGTCTGGCTGGGTGGGGTGGCCAAACTGGCACTCCAGTGGCTGCCTGCTCCCTGAGCCTGAGAAGACTGTGTGGTAAAATACTGAGAAAAGATCTCATCATAAGCAAGTTCAGGCTGCCCCATTTCAACCTTAAGGAATCAACAGCACCCATCACATCCCGTGTCCTTTCAATGGAAACACAGAGAGTGCTGCCCTGAGTATGCATGGTGCTCGCTCACCAGAGGCCACAGACCAGCAGCAATGGCTACTTGTGGGTAATGTTGTGAAGTCATGACGTTGAGGCAACACTGGGGGTGAGTCTGCCTGCCAGGGCCACATCCTGGACCACATCAGGGCCTACGCCCCACAGTGAAGTTTGGAGCCTGGCACAACATGCAGCTCAAGGAACTGACATAGCCAGGTTGGTACCGCCCCAGTTTTTCTATGTAAGTTTAAACCATCTGCTTTCTTCCAGAAAGAAGGGCTTTTTTTCTCCACTTTGGATGGCCACACTCCCCCAGAAGAGCCTGAAGACCTGGGGCCTACCTGGCACCCCAGCCTCACTGACCCTGCGGGCCACTGCCCTAAAAGCTCCGTACCTCTGTGGCGCTCTGTGCAGCCCACCGGTGCCATCCAGCTTGGTCTGTCCAGCGCAGTCCACCCTGAGGCAATGTGGTCTGTCCAGCACCCCGCCCCTGAGGCAGCCCAGCCACATCCACTCAGGCCGTTCTACCTGGCGGTGGGCCCAGTGTACCTGTGTGGACCAGTTACACATCTGGTAGTGATAGCCCTAGTCTATTATTAGTTTAGATAGATAAAATTGCTTAATTTGACCTGCTTTCTGACTTAGCTAAACTTTTCCCAGCCCATTGAAGCACCCCAACTTCTCTTTCAGGTAATTGTTAGCAAAACAGCAGTGAATATCAACACAAAGCAGATTGTTATTATAGATTACTCAGGGAGAACAAAGAATGAAATATTTAACTGCAGCAGTGTTTGGCTATGTTCTATGCCATGAGAAAATCTGAAGTCATTTTTAAGGTCCACCATTTCTTACTTCTTTTCAGGTGGGTCAAATTTCGAAGCTTTCTAAATCTCCCATTTTCTAGCTAACAAAAAGAAAATAGCATTCCACTGAGTCTCCTATCTACCTACTCCAGGACTTCTGTGAGGATCAAATGAGATGAGGCATGGGAAAATGTTTCACAGGCATTTAGTTACAGTGTAAAATGTTTCCACCTGGCTGTAAAGCAAGTCATGTTCCTGGGCTGAAGAAAGTCAAAGGAGGCTGGTTTCTAGGGAGAGGAAAGCTTGGCTTTTCTATGGGGACTTAGCATATTAGCCTTTTATATGTAGAGACTAGAAGTCCAATGCACAAAATTCATGCAAGGGACTGGGCCTCCACTGCCACCTGGGCTGCCTCAGCCCTTGCAGACTGCAGTGGCTGTCTCTGCTTTGGCCCCCACCCACTGTGGCTTATCTGAAAGGTCCTCCAGAAGGACACCTGGTCTAATTAGCATATTATGTTATTCTTATTATAGATTATAGAGAGGAAAGTCTTGACATTGAGCGGCTAAGACAGAAATGGAAGTTAAGGAAACTTAGAAATAGATCACTCATTAAATATAATTAAGGATGATTCAAAATATCAACCAGTATCTTAGGGTTGGAAGATAAATTGATACCAGTAATAGAAACTCAGAAAATACAAGAAAAATTAAATCATACACACAACTCCTTTAGTTTTAGAGTTTGTTTATTTTTATATACCTATATAATATCTAGGTGGGGAAAAATAGCAAACTTATGATTATGGTATATGAAGATATCAACCTCAAGAGTTTTCTTCTAAATCTAATTTTAAACTAATAGGTCTGGGAATCAATATATACAAGGTCACTGATGACACAAAAATAAGTGAGTCTGTGAAGTAAGAAGAACAATGGGTCTAGGGAATTCTGTAAAACATAAATATATAGAATGTGGAAAGAGATAAATGTGCTCATAAAAATATAGTTAAAAATAAGAATGAAGAAACATAAGAATAAATTGAATAGTATTTCAATAATACAAAATGATGTAAAGTTCATTAAATTTAGGAAGTATGAACTCCTTAGTGACCTTCATAAATAATAGCATATTTAGCTGTGTGCTGAGAATGGGAACTAGTGGGTTGAATAGTAAATAGGAGGTGCAGATGTAAAAAAAAAAAAAAAGAAAAAAGAAAAGAAAAAGAAAGAAAGAAAAGAAAAAAGAACCATGGGTATTCCTTTGAGGATTTTGGAGAAGAAATGGAAAATATCAACTTTGAAGTAGCTGAAATAAAAGTCTATGCTATAATATCAAAATAATTTTTATCCTGGCCCAAAGACTCCTCTTTAAAATATGTTTAACAGTATGGATATTGGTAAAAGTTAAACATGGTCTTTTCATAAAAACTTGTTTAATCCCGTGATTCTTTATAATGTAGTTATATTACATACAGCCTATCAAATCAGAAATATATCATCTTAAAAGATTTAGGAGATGTATGGAAATTAACTGGATTCCTCAATATCCTTGTAATTCTTTAAATGTGAAGTTTCTAGGTATCTAGGAATGATAGTAACTATTTCACCCTGGGGCTTTTATCAGCATGGACTATTAGAAACAGATACCGTGGGGATACGGAAAGAGACTAATTATGACTAGGCAATAGCCAAAACAGGCAGTTCAGTCAACAATGTTTACAAAGGGAATGCAATAAGGGTGGTTGGATAGGTGGTTATATCCTCTATAGAGAATTTATAAACAATAATGAAATAGATTAAAAATAGTATACATTTTATCATAACCTGGTGCCAACAATTATAAACAATGTCTGTCATAAAGCATCCCTTCCTTCCTTACTGGACTGCTTCAAATTTCATGTTTAGCCACTGTCCAGATACGTATCAACTAATTATTAGCCCTGTTAACCAAAAATAGAAACTATTTCTAAGCACCCACTATATTTCTGACATCTCTCTAGCTGCATACAGGCACACAAATATACAAAAAAAAAAACATTAATTATGACATTGGCCCATTTCAATGGTTTCCTGAAATTTAAAAGAAAGGGTAAGTAATAATTCTGTCCCTGGTTAACACTCCAGATATTTCAACTATGCAAACTTTACCTCACCTAAATGAATTGAGTGTTGTAATGATGTCTATTTTATATACTGAGTAATCTAAAATTCATAAGGTTAAGTGACCTA
Organism: Vespertilio murinus; assembly: GCA_963924515.1. NCBI lineage: Eukaryota > Metazoa > Chordata > Mammalia > Chiroptera > Vespertilionidae > Vespertilio > Vespertilio murinus. Next base: position 49,427,227 of record OZ004707.1, read on the forward strand.
CCAGAGGACATACAACCATTAATATGTAGAATTGATAACTGAGTCCAAAGTCTGTTTTCTTTCTCCCATAGTTCTTAACATTTTATGACAAAGTTTTCCTTAATTGCAAAAAAAATGTTCAAACTTCTCACTGACATATAGGTATAACACAAACTGCCTTTATTCCCCTGTTAAACAAATTTTGAGATTAATCAGTTACTACATATTTTATATAATAAAAGGCAAATATGCAAATTAACTGAACAGCAGAATGACCAATGGCTATGACATGCACTGACCACCAGGGAGCAGATGCTCAGGAGTGCCACTCAGTCAGAAGCCAGGCTCATGGCTGGCGTGTTCAGTAGCAGTTGTGGGAGCCTCTCCTGCCTCTGCAGCAGTGCCAAGGATGTCCGACTGCCAGCTTAAGTCAGCTTCTTACGGAGAGCAGGTCTAAGCCATCAGCCAGACATCCCCCAAGGGCTCCCAGACTGTGAGAGGGTGCAGGTCTGGCTGAGGAATGCCCGAGTGCATAACTTTTGTACACCAGGCCTCTAATAATATGAATAAATTAAACAAAACATGTTGCATGGAACTAGTTCATGTAAATGCATTTGATGTTCCCATAAGCACTTTCACTTGGTGTTAGAAACTACTCTAAGTGAAAGAACTGAGGCTATACCATATGGGTTTCCTCTAACCACCCAGCCCTGCCCCAACCCAACACAGTTTCTTTTCAAAGTGTCAGGTCGTTACTCCACATAAGAAGAGAGGAAGGAGTTTTTTCAATACCAAAAAATGTGAGCAAAAAGACATGTATAGTACTAATGTCAAGGAGAAATATCAAATGAATTACATTTGTCATGTAATTCATTCTAAATAACAGTGCAGTTCAAAAATTACATTCTAAATTATCTCCTAAAAGCCAGGGTGCCTGCAAAAGTCTCTACAATGTACACCATTAGAGTACAATATTTAAACCGATTATTTCATTAACTGCATTGCTATTATATGTAGGACAGATTTTCTTTGGTGAGTGAATAGAGATGTGGATCAGTTTTGGTAATAATAGAGGCAGGGTATGAATAGTAGCTTTATGTACCAGTAGTTCTAAAACCGGTAGCAGGCTAGAAGGCAAAGTAGGAACTGAAAGGTGATGTCAGATTACAGTGTGACTTATTATGATCACCATATTACTTGTCAAGGCCAAATGGGAAGCTAAGATTCAATTTCCTTTTGTATAAATTGTGAAACATCGAATACCCTCACCTTTCCAGATTCACTATATGGAGATTATAGACTTTAGTTGCAAGGCATAATCTACATGGTCCTGTCAAAGTATACTTGATATTTGTATGCAAGTTAATTTTAAATTCACAGAGAACACAGAAAAAGTTGACAACCAATAATCAAATTTTATAAAGTACTTAATATAGAATACTTTTACTTCATATTTATATTCTTTCTTAGCAGATAAATTTTTATTCCAATATATCTATACTCAATTTTAGCATATGAAGGAAAATGAGACCAACATTAACTTATTTTTTGACAAATTGAGTAGCTATTATATAAGGTACTATCCTGATCAAACCAATGACAAACTGTTCTCAGAAGAAAAACCCATATGCCATTAAAAATTAATCACTTCTATACTAATAAAAAAGGTAATATACTAATTAGACCAGGATACCTTCTGGGAGACATTCTGGACATCCTTCCAAACAAAGTCATGGTAGCAGGGCCAAGAGAGAGGTGATTGGGGAAATCAAGCCAGCAGCAGGTGGGGGGCAGTTGGGAGTGAGAACACTGGCAGGGAAGATAGTTGGGGGTTATCAGGCCATGGGGGGTTAGGGGAAAGCAGGCTGGCAGGGAGGCATTTGGGGGAGAGCAGACTGGCAGGGGGTACAGTTGGGGGCATGCAGATCAACGGGCAGAGTGGTTAGGGGTGATCAGGCAACCAGGAAGGTGAGCAGTTAAGATCCAGCAGTCCTGAATTGTGAGAGGGATGTCTGACTGCCAGTTTAGGCCCAATACCAGACATCCCAGACATCCCAGATGCTATATATATATATATATATATATATATATATATATATATATGCCTAAGCAACTGACTGGCTGACTGGCTGACCAGCCAGTAGCTCTGATGAACACTGACCACCAGGGAACAGATGATCAACACAGGGGTAGAAACCACAGGCATGGAAACATGGAACAGACTGATGAATCTCAGAGGAAAGTGGTGAGGTCAGAGGGGGAGAAGAGATTAACCAAATATTTTATATGTATACTAGAGGCCCGGTGTGGGGTCCCTCAAGGCCTGAGCCCTCTCACAATCTGGGACCCCTCAGGGGATGTGGGAGAGCCAGTTTCAGCCCAATCCCCCCAGGCTAGGGCTAGGAACCCCACAAGTTCACAAATCTGTGCTCTGGGCCTCTAGTTATTAACAATATTTAGAAAATGCTTTCTTAATGAAAATATGGTAAATTTTATCAGGTGAAATTAAGAACCAATTTACTAAAGAACAAGGAGAAAAATAATTTTAAGTAAATAATTGATTTCCTAATTTTGATAATAGACCTCATACCCTTCTGTTTCACAAAACTCAACTAATGCAAGTTCAAACGCAGAACTGCTTTCTTTTATAGAAGAATTTAGAATAGGTCTAAAAATGGAAATATCTTCTATTACATTTTGAACACAAGTCAATGATATCACAATAAAGGAAAAAATACACATTTTTAGTTACATAATTATGTCACAGATGCAGAGACACATTTATACATGTTCCCATAAACACATCATACCATACATAATACAGATTGAGGTAATAGACTACAGCAGGGATTTCTATGATGCCAGGTGACATTAACTCACTGTATTTTTATGTTTTCTACAAAAATTATGTAATTAATTAATTGTTTGGTTAAATATTATTTATAAACTACTCAATCAGAAAGGTTTCCATTCAGAGCCAAGAAAAATTATATTTGTAGTGGAATTGACTTGGAAATTCAAACATTCAGGGACTAAAATCTCAGCTCTTTAATATCTTGTAGCCATGTGATAATGGGAAAATATTTTAACATTATTTTCTATATATTTTTCTGGAAAATATAATATTTTAAGCATTCTAATAAAAAATCACAAATAATTTAGATAAAATTCACAACACATTTTAATATCTGATGCTTCAAATGATAACTTCTTTCCCTGTTCTTATTGTTTTTAGTAGCTATATTTAAAATTAGTATTCAATTATGCTTTTGTGCCCTAATAAATTATTCTCAATATGATCAGTTATTATTTCAACAAATGCCTGTCTTTAAATAAAGATGTTGGGGAAAAACATTTATTTATTATTTCACAAGATTACTCTGATTTTTTAAAAATATAGTTCATAGTAGTTAGTGTTTATATCTAAATCTTTGAGAAGAAATATTTTAGAAAGTATTTATTTCTTCTTTAAAAAAATAAAACAAAAACACATTTCCAAAGTAAGTTAAAATCTCTCAGCAAAATCACATAAGAAAACAATCTCAAATCATAACCTTTCTCCTTCTGCAAATCTACTCATTATAATAGTGAAGATTTTGACAAAGCATGTACAGATGGTCTTATCTTTAAATTTTTGGTAAAGATTGTCATTTTTATCTACCATTCTATAACTAAAACTGTAACATCTTTTGTAGTTTCAAATAAAAATAGGATTTGTAAAGCTTTATCACAACTGTGTTTAATATACTGAAGAGTTTGATATACTTCCATATAGTCTGAAATTTACTTAAAATTTACCTTAACTGAAAATAGATTGAAATAAAAATGTCCTTGAATAATTTCTCTTATGTTATAGGTAATAATCCTATGATTATATGGTTTGAGGACAAAAATAAGAAGCCAAAATTAGTAGAAATGAATTTCATTAGAAAAATACAAGAAATTAAAATATTGCACCACCATACTATACTTTTTTAAAACACCTAAGTGCATAATCCTACTATCCTTTGGATGTACATCTGAATTTATACTCAGAGCAGATGATTAAAAGGACCAGGGACTACCACAAATACCTCTCCATTCTCTAATTACTGAAATTACTTGTAATGAACATTCTGAAAAATACTCTCATTTAACTTCTGCAAGCAGTTCAAAAATTCTCTGGCAAGAGGATATATCATATCAGCTACCGTATCAACTCTTAGACATCCTTGAGCCATATCCAGGAGTAGCCCAAGAGCCATTCTCAAAAGATCCTTCTGAACTGCCAGATCGTGACCTAAAAAGACAGTGACTGTTAGCCTGAGGGTTACAGCTACAGTCTCCTTCCTTCTGTTAATGTTAAAGCTAGAAAGGCTGCTTGAGGGAAGAGACACATAACTTCCATTATCTGATTGCCTAAAATTATTTTTGCTGAGAAATGATCCTTATACATCACCAACAGTCAATTTTTTCATTTTTAAGAAGACCAAAACCAGGTAGAATAATTAAGATTTGCTCTCCTCAAGATGTAGAATATGCTGCCTTTAAAAACAATACTGTCATATAGAAAACAGTACAATTAAAAGCAAGAAGGGAATAAATAGATTGGGTCTCAATGGCAGAGGTAAGTAGATATTTTATTAAAAATCACCTGAATATAAAGACTGATTCCCATCATTGTGTTTTTTTTTCTGCCTTCCAACACATTTCTGTTTATCAATATCCCCCAGTCATCATCCCCATCTATATATTTTAAAAGGGAACCATAAAATAAAATGAAAAAATACAGAGTTTCTACACGAACTTTAGAGAAGGTGAGACAATAAATATTATTTACACAAGTTACATTCAGCATACAAAGCCACTGTCATACTTGTTTTTCTGGAAACACAAATTTCACCAAAATAGAGACATATACTTCTTATCAGGATTAGGAAAAGTATTTTGCATTTTTTATAACAAAGTTCATATATATGATTCATTATAATGGTTTTATATTATAGGTGAGGCTGATAATATGTAGCAATGGCTACATTGTTCATAATCCCATATAATAAAAGCCTAATATGCACACTGTAACCTTGGGTGGCCGTTGGAGCAGGAGTTGGACATGTGACCACCAGGAGGCGGTGTGAAATATGGTGGGTGTTGGTGACACAGCACTGGCAGCGGGCAGTAGTGGAGGCACTGCTGGCCCTGATGGGTCCTGATTAGAGCGGGACCGCACAGGTGGTGGAGCAGGTGAACAGGCGGTGCCAGGCCAAGGCAGGTGTGAGTGGCAGCCTATCTCCCTGCCAACCATCCCCCAGATGGTGATCAGTAGTGGCAGGGGTCAGGGTCACTTCCCGGCTCCCAGATGCTGAGGGACCCAGGCAGGGGGCCTGGCCCCAACTGATCACCCCACAGGTGGGATGGTGGAACAGGTGAGGGGGTGACACTAGGTCATGCCGGGGTGCCAGGTGGGGCTGCCAGGCTGGCAATGTGACTAGGGCTGTGAGCCTGGGGGTGCAAGCTGGGGCCCAATCCCCACTGGCCACCCTGAGTGACCCCATCTGTACATGAATTCGTGCACGGGTCCTCTAGTATTTTAGTTATGTTCATGAATAAGAATTAGAAGATAATATTTTTATTTTCTAATATATCTGTGTGCATTGAAAATTTCAAAATAAGCAGAACTTAAAATTTAGTTCAGTCAAATATTTGGCAACAAGTAGATTTTAAATATGGAAGCAAGGATATAATTATTTATGAATTTCTGATTTAGGTATTGCTATTGCATTCATTTTTGTTGAACAAGCATTTCTTGGGCACTTAAGCCCAGTGTTCTGTATTAAGAATACAAATTTGGAAAAAAGAGTTTCCTGACTTTAAGAAATGGACTTTCTATTAAGGATCTTTTTTATAAGGGCACTGATTTCATTAATGAGGGCTCTGACTTCATTGCCTAATCACCTTAGCATTAGATTTCAACATTAAGTTTAAATGGACATAAACATTCAGTTCATTATAGTATTTTCTTGCACTTTTCTAATTACCTTTCTTGAATGATACTTCATCTTTTTCTAATTAAGTCCATTCTGAGTACTTGATATCATGTTTCAATAAAAACAAATACATAAAATAAAATTGTTTTTTCCATTTCTGGTACACATGATCTAAACCTGCTTCTGCAGCACCTGCCAACTTTAGTTTCATACATATTTTATTTTTTAAACCTCACCTAGGAGTAATGCTTTTATTGTTTTTAGAGAGGGAGGAAGGGAGATGTGGGGGAGAGAGAAAGAGAAATGTGAGAGGGAAACAGATCAGTTGCCTTTGTACATTCCCATCCAGTAATTGCTCCTGCAACTTAGGCATGTGCTCTGACTGAGAATTTAACCTGCAACCTTTTGGTGAACTGGACAATGCTCCAGTCAACTGAGCCACCCTGCCAAGGCTAATTTCATACATATTTTAGTCAAGATTGCGTCCCTGTTACTATCAAGTCATCTTTTATTTAAGCCCTGAATTCCATTCTTTCCCACAAATTTTATTTCCAGTTTCTCTGGTCTATTGTTTATCTCCTATTTCCTGTTTCTATGTCATTCTCTCTCTCTCTCTCTCTCTCTCTCTCTCTCTCTCTCTCTCTCTCTCTCTCGTTCTTCTTTTCTTCATTTATATATAATCTGGTGATGTATATCTTAAAATTAAATATTGTTTTAGAATTGAGACTTCCAACATTTTTTTCTGTTTTCCCTCTTTATAACCACATGTGATGTGTGCTGACTAAATCCCTCTTTCGATCTGCCCATCTCTCATTAACTCTTAATTCACTCTACTCTAGTATATGCCCTACCGTGCTGCCAACTAATCACAGGACATTTTAACAGAAACTTGTAGTCAATAAAACATATTATTCTTTATTGCATTTAATATATCACGATATACAAGATTATCAAGAACTCAAAAGAGTAAACTTTTGTTAATCTTCTTTAATTATAATAAAGGGAATCAGATGAGACATCAAGAATGCCAACAAAAGATTTATTAAATGTTTTCAACTCTTTGTATGTCTTCAGACCCTAAAGTAACAGAAAATAACATAATTCTCTTCAGCTCTAAATGACAGCAAATGAATTTTAAAAGGATTTACTATGTAACATGGTGACTACATTTGATAACCCTATTGTGTAATTGGAAATTGCCAAGAGAGCTCTGGACAGTGTTGCTAAATGGTTATAACATTGGCCTATGCATCAAAGGGTCACAGGTTTGATTCCAGGTTAAGGCCACATACCTTAGTTGCAGGTTTGAGCCCCGCCCCCCACTGCCCTAGCCCTAGCCTGAGTAAAGTGGAAAAAATATCCTTGGGTGAGGATTAACAAAATAAAAAATTGCTGAGAGTAGAATTTAAATATTCTCAGCCTCCTCAAAAAATTAATATGTAAATTATAGATGTATTAATTTGACAGGAGAAACCATTTCACATGTGTATCAAATAATCACCTTATATATCTTAAATTTTATCCATCAATTATATCTCAATAAAGCTGAAAAATAAGGAGGGTGCTAGAGAGTGTTCATTCAGAAAATTATGTCAAACATTTTATTACTGCATGCATGTTCTCTAAGTGGAATTGCTAATTTTTAGGGTCATGCTTCTGAGTAGAAATTGTAGTAAGAAAAATGACAAGCCATGATTTCCTTACAGTAAAGGAGACAAGTTAAACAGGGAGCTTTGCTGGATTGTACTCAGGAACTAGAGCCCGCCTTCCATTTGAAGACTGAAGGAAAAAGCAGAGGACGGTAGAAAAGGGATCCTGTGTTTTGAGGGAGGGAGTGAGGCTGTAGAATTGAAAAATGAGGAGAAGGTCTGCAGAAAAATGGCTGTGCAGCCAGGGGAATCAGCTCTGCTGTGGAGAAAGCCCCCTTCGTCGTCACACACCATCCTCACGCTGCGGTCTGAGGGGTTTTCTCCCGTGCTGTGCAAGTCACACCCAAGTAAACCGGAGCATTAATCTTAGTACTTTCTCTGCTCTAACTCCAGTTTGAGGTTTCCCCGGGCCTTCCAAGCAGCACTTTGCACCCTGGAACACGTTTCTCATCGATGCTAACTGGGACAGAATAACAAAGAAAATAACAGTCTGTTGCATCCTGTATTCCTTTTCTACCTCTGCAGGAGGAAGGACCATAGATTCCCCCGAGGAGGCCTTTGTGAGGAGTCCCTGTGGCAGGAGCAGGCTGTGAAGACACCCACTGTTCTGGAAAATTGGCCTCTATGATTTTCCACAGAAGGGAGAGCCAAACTTGACCGCACTCACAAGTTACTTGGGGACACCCTTTCAGAAGGAAGGCGGCAGAAGTCCCTGGGTTACACATAATTGAAACTGCCTTCTTCATGAATGCCTTTAAAATCATTCTGTATTCCTGCCCCTTCTCAGCAGTTTTCTTTCTTGATTTGTATAGTGTGTCCCCCCAAAAAATACATTACACACTTTAACATCTGATAACTCACTTAATTTTTATGCCTTTTCAGGTTTAACTGATTTGAAATAATGGCTGAGGCCAGACGAAGCTTTGAACAAAGAAAATTTATCTTCAAGTGCCACTAGACTATTAATGGGGATACATAAAAGATAAAGTTTATGGTACAAAACCAGCAACAATCAAGGAATTGAGTGAACACAAATCCCCAATGAAATGATTCTTTATTTCTGTAGATTCTTTTAAATTTGAAAAAGGAACTATATGTTAATAAACACTGATTTTATAATCATTCAAAATGTACATTTTTAGGACACCTTGTATTTATTAACCAAGACTTTTCTAGATAAGGCCGATACATTTAAATGTTAAAGATTCTAAATTTGGTTTGAATTCCTTTGTTTTCACCTAAGTCTTTCACCAAGGCCAGTGGATTCTAGCTGAGAAATATTTCTTCAAAATGAAATGTCTTTGTTTCATTGCAGCACCTAGTCTAAGCCACCATGATTTCTTGCTTTCTCTCTTTCTAGGTGATGTGTACACACTCACTCTTGCAATAATTCTTCACAAGACATCCATCCTTCTTATATGTCTGTTTTAGCTGTGGTTTCCTTGCATAAAGTATTTCATTGGCCTTCCTTACTTTTGGGTGAAATATCTTACCATGGCTTAAAATCATGCATACATATCTGGCCTTATCATAGAATACTGCACTGTCTCCTACTCCTATGCCCTAGCCACAGTCACAGTTTTTGAGTTTCTCTTACTTGCTAAGCTTGCTAAGGAACCTCATTTTATCACCTTTCCCCCCCATTTTTATATATCTGCCACACAAGAAGCTTCCTTTAGCCTTTACAATCACTTCCTGTCCTTCACCTTGGATAATTTCCAGGAATACTTTATAAATTATCTTAAGAGGGAGAAACCAAGATGGTGGCATAGATAAAGACCTAAACTGCAACCTCACACAACAATTTCAAAAATACAAATAAAAGACAAAACAGACATTATCTAGAACCACAGGAAAGCTGGCTGACTGGAAATTCTACAACTAGAAGAAAGAGAAAACCACAGGAAAATCAGAGGAGCTGTAAAAGCCTGAGGTAAGGAGACAAGGGTGTGTGCACACGCACAGGGAGGACGGAGCTGAAGAAGAGGGGGCGGCTGAATGCCTGGCTGGCATTCTCTAGCGGGAAGGAGATAAAAGCTCTGGACTGCACTGGACTCCAGTTCTGACTGCACTGAATGCCAGTTCTGGGAGAGACCCTAGGGACCCAGGTTCATACTGGGAGAATCTGGGCTATAAGGTGGAAACTCAGGGGAGCAGCGAAAAGCAGAACTCCAGAGGCATGCACGTGATTGGGCTCAGAGGACAGATCCCTAGTGGGAAGGAGACAAAAGCTCCAGACTGTGAAACCCAGTACCGGGTGAGAATCTGAGAATCTGGGAGAGACTAAACAGTCTGGCAGCGGGTGCAACTCAAGGGTGCCTTTCTCTCAAAGGTGCTTTCAGCGATAGGGCAGGGCTGACAGGAAGCCAAGACTGTAGGCTCCACCCTGAAACTCCCACTCAAGCTGAGCACAGAGGCTTTTTCAAATTTGCAAGTCTAGTTGAAAAAGGCTGTCTCCTGGCATAGACACAGCTGATCCTCACATCCAATTGGCCTGGAGGTCAGTTCCTCCCAGTGATACCAACAGCAATCAAGACTTAACTACAACAATGCTGTACACATAGTCCACAAAGAGGTGCACCAAGAGTGTCCACCTCAGGTAATTAGGGAGGCCATGCCACTGGCCCATATAGGACACCTAGCAAACAAAGTTACCCTACCAACTCAGGGAAACAGTGAAAATGTGGAGCCAAAGAAACAGATCACAAATGAAAGAAATGGAGGAAAAACAAAACAACTGGAGATAGAATTCAAAACCACAGTTATAAGGTTTTTCAAGAATTTCCTAGATAAGGCTGATAAATTTAGCAAGACCCTTGAGGATATGAAAAAGGACCAACTAGAAATTAAGCATACACTGATTGAAATAAAAAATATTATACAGACACCCAACAGCAAACTAGAGGAACATAAGAATCAAGTCAAAGATTTGAAATACAAAAAAGCAAAAATCACTCAACTGGAAAAGCTAAAAGAAAAAAACAATCCAAAAAATTGAAGATAGTGTAAAAAGCCTCTGGGACAACTTTAAGTGTACCAACATCAGAATTATGGGGGTGCCATAAAAGAGAGAGAGCAAGATACTGAAAACCTATTTGAAGAAATAATGACTGAAAACTTTCCCCATCTGGTGAAAGAAATAGACTTACAAGTCCAGGAAGCACACAGGACCCCAAACAAAAGGAATCCAAAGAGGACCACACCAAGACACATCATAATTAAAATGCTCAGAGCAAAAGAAAAAGAGAGAATATTAAGAGCAGCAAGAGAAAAACAGGTAGTTACCTACAAGGGAGCACCCATACGATTGTCAGCTGATTTCTCAACAGAAACTATGCAGGCCAGATGGGAGTGGCAAGAAATAGTCAAAGTGATGATTAGGAAGAACCTACAACCAAGAGTACTCTACCCAGCCACGCTGACATTAAGAATTGTAGGTCAACTAAAGAACTTCACAGATAAGAAAAGCTAAAGGAGTTCCTCAGCACCAAACCAGTATTATATGAAATGCTGAAAGGTATTCTTTAAGAAGAGGAAGAAGAAGGAAAAGGTAAAGATAAAAATTATGAATAACAAACACATATCTATCAAGTGAATCTAAAAATCAAGTGAATAAAAAATCTGATGAACAGAATAAACTGGTGAATACAATGGAATCAGGAGCATAGGAAGAGAGTGGACTGACAAATATCAGGGGGAAAAGGGTATGGGGGGTACAGGAAGAGACTGGACAAAAATTGTACATCTATGGATGAGTACAGTGGAGTGGGGGAAGGTAAGGGAAGAGGTTGGGATAGGAACCAAGTGGAGGGGAGCTATGGGGGGAAAAAGAGGAACAACTGTAATAATCTGAACAATAAAGATTAAAAAATATCTTAAATGTCAAATATTAGTGGAGGACTTCTCTGAACTCCAAATTATGTACCCTTGGTTTGTGTGAATGTGTGTGCATGTGTGTATTTATATGTGTGCACTCTCCTTATCTTTGTTTTTCATGCTGCTTATCTAAAACTAGAGGCCCAGTACATGAAATTCATGCATGAGGGAGGGGGGTCCCCTCAGCCCAGCCTTCACCCTCTCCACTCTGTAACCCCTCAAGGGCAATCTGACATCCCAATCTAGGACTGCTGTCTCCCAACCACTCACCTACCTGACTGCCTGATTGCCCCTAACCGCTTCTGCCTGCCAGCCTGATCATGCCCTAACACAGGAGTGGGCAAACTTTTTGACTCGAGGGCCACAATGGGTTCTTAAACTGAACCGGAGGGCCAGAACAAAAGCATGGATGGAGTGTATGTGTGAACTAATATAAATTCAAAGTAAACATCATTATATAAAAGGGTATGGTCTTTTTTATTTTTTTATTTCAATAGTTTAGAACAGCCATCTGGCCTGTGGGCCATAGTTTGCCCATGTCTGCCCTAACCACTCCCCTGCTGAGCTGGTTGCCCCTAACTGTCCTCTGCAGGCCTGGATACCCCCAAATGCCCTCCTCTGCTGGCTTGGTTCCCCCCCAACTGCCTTCCCCTGCAGGCATGGTTACCCACAACTTCCTTCCCCTGCAGGCCTGGTTCCCCCCAATTGCCCTCCCCTGCCAGCCATCTTGTGGTGGCCATCTTGTGTGTTAGTGATGATCAATTTGTTTATTACCTCTTTATTATATAGGATAAGGGAGTATGCATGTGATTATCTTTATGTCTATCTAACCCTATTGAACCAAAATTTTAATTTGGGAAGGGACCATGTCTTTCTTAGGTTAACTGTGTGTCTTCAAAAACCTGCATCATTTCATTATATTTTCTCTTTATTTCGCTTTCTCTTTCTTTCCCTACTTGCAGCCGTTTTCTTCCTTCTCTTATAATATTCTTTAAAACTAAAGACATTTTTGGTAAAGAATTATAATTGAAGTCTATAATGAATCAGATTTTGAGACTAAGTATAACTAAAAATCAAAACAGTAACAATTGACAAGAGAGATCAAAGATAAACCTATATGACTAAAGTAAAAGATAACTAGGCATACAGAAAGAGAGCTCTGGAATACTAAATGTCCTTCAAAAATATAATTTCCAACAATTAGTTATTTTTTAAAATGGGTTAAATTTCATTTTTTTGATTGCATAAAATATACTTTTTAAAATATAACCAACTATTTCATTACTCAGACACAACTATTGCTTCAAGTTCTTCATGGCATTACATTCATTCCCACAGGCATATGGCATTTTTAATAATTATAACTAATATGGGGGTTTATTTTTCTTATGAATTTTTTACTCAGTTTACAATTAATATTTTATTACATAGTGTTTATAATCATTATTTAGATAAGGACATACTATTCTCCTGAATTATGTATTACAATTTACTAACTGTTCCCTGACTCCTAGACATTTTTCTTAAAATGTTCCCTATGAAAAATATGTCTATAGTAACAGCTAGCTTAATGGGTATATATTTTTAAGTCTTTAATATTTCTAAGATAAATATTAATAAATCCAAAGATATGAGTATGATCATGGATCTAAATATAAACTTCAAAATCTTTCCATGAATCTTTTAAAAGCCATTGTTTATTAGGAATAAACACAGAAAATATATGACACAAGAGTGTATCAAATTGTAAGGCTCATAAAGAGAGAAAATATGAATTAAAGAAAAAAATAAACTGGCCTAAATACCTAGGTTTTGTGGATTCCTTCCTTTATCTCCCCTCTCTCCCTGCCTTCCCCCATTCTGTTCCCGACTCTTCTTTCTTTGGTTATCTGCTGTTATTGTTGACACACTGCAAAGGCATCCTAGTGTATTTGAAATTAGTTTTTCAAAAGGAAAAATTGCTGTTTGAGAAGATTACATTCAAAATGATTCCTGGAAATCCGATAGTCTATTATGAGACAGCCTGAATTATGCAGTGAGTAGCCATAGATTGGATATTACTGTTGCTGGTGAATGAAACTCCCCTGTCTTTGGGAGAGCGAGGTTCTTGGGGTGCTGCTGAAAGAGGCATTTTCAGAAGCCCCCTCAGGAGGATGGAATGTGGAAGCGGGCTTTATTCGCATAGAGTTACATTCCTAGGGTTGCAAGGTCCCATCCCCCCCCAAGCCAGCCCCGAAAGTCAGGCAGCTGGGGGTGCAACAGAACCAGAGAGGGCCAGCATGCAGAGTCTCTGTTCCATGTTGTAGCCGGCTGTAGTTCAGCATTCAGGCCAAGTTAAAGCTCATCAGACCATGTGTGGAGTCCAACATGGCAGTGCACCACGGGGCACAGGGGAGCGTACCCCTGTAACAAGAGTCCCAAGAGGGCCCAGCGCATGTGAGAAAGAGAAGGGAAGAACTTCCTTTGTTTGGAACTTTATTGATTTAGATTTTGTGTGCTTGCAATAGCCACACACATACATCCTGGCCCAGTACTAATATCCAGGTGTGATGGGCAGACAATTAGTCTCCCATGTCACTCAGGCCTAACTGGGCATTCACCTAAACTGCCTTTGTCTCCCCTTCCTTCCCTTCCCCCATCAATCAGCTGGGGGTGGGGGGAGGTAAAAGGAGGATAGACTTCTACAATGTTAAACCCAGCACTTTTGGCAAAGCTGTATAAATGACATGTCTCTATCTTTTGGTCTTCCCTTTCACTCTTTTCCTGTTAAATAATATAACCAGGTTACCACAATGATATCATTACTATTTCAAGGACATTTTTCCTCCAGTACTTTCAACTTACATGTGTAATTTAAGGTTTTCTTTTTTCGTCCTTACTTCACCCCTTCCTTCATGCTAAGTTTTATTTTGCCTCATGCATTTTTTCCAGTCATTTTCCTAAAGATATATACTTAAAACACACATAATATATTCTAATTGTTTTCTTGATGTTTAATTATAAGAAAAAGCTTCATCGGTATAGCAAACTCATTTTGTTTTGTTTCTTCAGAAGAACGCATTAACTTCAGCAGAAACATCCCTGCCAAAGACCTTGTTTTGATAGTGCTTTAATTTTCTTTAAGTCTAATTTTCTTTCTCTCTTTGTTATGTAATGGAGCTTCCCAAAACATTGCCAATCTCTGCTCATTTTGCCTTGAGCTAGCAAGAACTTTTTTTTTTTAAGAAAGTGCAATTGCTGAGGAAAGTTAATAGATAATTCAGCAGCAATTTTGCTCCAGCATAAGTAAAGAAAAAAGAAATACATAAGGAATAAAAATCTTAGAAAATTATGGATGAATGGTTATAATACATGTCTCAAGCCCAAAGTAAAAAACACAGACAATGTAGATTTGAAAGGACATATATTCACAACTTATTTTTAATAACATAATGCTCTAGAATATGTCCGTATATGTTTATAGAGACTGGTTTTATTTTAACTGATCAGTTGGAAATAACTCAAAACTCTGAGATTGTAAGAATGGATGAAATACCAGATAAACCAAAAAATATATATTTTTTAATTTTCAGCATTATCCTCACTCTGATAAATTAAACAATGAGGACTATTTGGAAATCATGTAGGGGGGAAAAAAAGGACAAATATATACAGTGAAAAGATCAGACCTCTTAGACAGAATTTTCTACACAATATAAAGCATCAAAGATGTTGACTGCAGGCTCAGCACAGAGATCATAGTACAGACCACTAGGTTCATCTTTTTCACTTTCCTCAACTCTAACCCATCACCGACCCACTCTACTCCACTCACTTAACATCTCAAATTGTTCCCTGTTCCTTTCCATGCCTTGGTTCCCACTGCAGCAATTAGCATGTAAAATATAGCTCTGTCTTTGTTTTGGCCAGAATACTACTACAGAAACAGGCCTGGAGAAATTATATCTTAAGGGGGGTTATAAATAATTTTCTTATATCTTAAAGATTTATAAATACTTATCTTCATAAATATATAAATATGCATATTTTATAAATATATCTAAAGGAGCTTATGGGGGCTGGCAAGGCAAGACCTCAAAACAACAGGACATGCCATTGAAAGGGCAGGTTTAATCTCTCAGGCACTAACTGAAGCTACTGTCCACAGTTGGAATCACTTCTTAAGAAAACCCTAGCTCTGCTCTTAAGGTCTTTCAAGAACTGCACCAGGCCAACCCAGGTTAATTAAGATAATCTCAGTTTCATAAAGTCAATTAACTGTGGAATTTAATTATACTTACAAAATGCCTTTATTGCGACACTACTGCGACACCTAGATTAATGTTTGACTGAACAACTGAGGGCAATAGCCCAGCAAGTTAATACAGAGAACAGTCACTGTTTGCCCCTTGTCACCTTGGCACACATGCAGTAGCTTGTATTTATAAGTACTTTATTCCATTATCAATTCCATTTGCCCCTTGTTTTAAATAGGAATCTCAGCTGCTCATGGTTCTTTGCCTGATAGAGTGCCCAAAATTTCATTCCTAAAGCATCTGGACCATTAGCAGTGTTGTCTGAATGTTATGGTTGCAATTTTTTGCTGACTTTAATCACAGGACAACACTAAAAGACACTCTCAGAAATATGCTATACAGCAGGTTCTCAAATAACGTGATTTTGTTCCAACTTTATTTTGTTGTAACAGTAATGTGATGCCTTAGGAACTTAACTCTTCTTTATACCAATTAGCCTATATTAAAATTGATTTTGTTATATCTGGTTTTCCTTAAAGTCACAGAGCCTATCAATGATGTTACATTGAGAATTTACTATATTCCAGACATACTCTTCTTCATCCCCATTGTATTCTAACAACCCAATTTCCTTTTGGTAATTAAGATCAATCAACTGAGACAATTTTAACACTTAATTCAGACATATGCAAAGTCCTAAGTGGCCAGGTCATAGGAATTATGTGGCATAAAAGTTTTGCTAGCAGATTAGCTAGTGTAACAGTGAATAGGACCACTCTACTTTCTAGTTCTGGATTCCTGGATTAATGAATGCTAGCCATGAAAGAAGCTGTGCCACACAGTGGATGTTAATTTAGATCATACACAGTCTTCTTTATGACATTCTCTAGGTATCTTAAGGTATAGCCATCTTGGCACTAAAACTGAGTCTTCGGAAGACTATGTCACTATTCATTCCAGGATGGTGCAAACATGGTAAGACCAGTGAATTTCTAGACTGTGGGCTCATTACTATACTTTATTTGCTAGCAAATGAATTCCTTGATCAGACGCAATACTGCATGGACTACCATGATGGTTGATAAGGCATTATTTAAGTCAATGGGTGGTATTTTTATCAGAAGTATTGAGTTCAGGAGAGGTAAATTCATATCCAGTGTGTCTATTCTAGTAGCAATAAAGTGCTGCTTAAACCTTGATGGAAACTGTTCAGTGTAATCAGTCTACCACCATGTAGCTAGCTGATCAACTTGGGGATCCAATTTTATTTTAGAAGATCCAGTTTTATTCTCTGCTTCTGGCAGAGAGTCTAGTAAACAGTAGTTGTAGAGAAAATGGCCTTGATAAGTAGACATTTTTGTTCCTAAGCCTATGTATAACTTCTATTCCTGTCATCATAGTCAGCCTATTCATGAGTTTATTGGGCAATGACAGAGTGGCTAGAGAAAGAGGTTGACTTGTACTGAAAAAATTGGATACTCCTATTAACTTGATTTTTAAAATCTTCTTATGAGGTGACAGTTTAATGAGTATTCATATGGGATGTAAGTATCTTCCCCCTTTTTTGCTCATTCATAAAAGTCTGCACACATGCTCTTTTTCCAGATCTTGTCCCCAATATTCCCAGTCTTGACCAGCCAACCAAATCCTTAATCAAATCCTATAAACAATTGCTATAGACTAGTGCTTCTAATCATTTTTCCCTCTAGGCAGTATTCAAGTGTACTTATCAAAGTTCTGCCAATAAGAAGGATTGCCCCCACCACTGACCTTCAGGGATGTCCTAGAAAGGGTCTGTGGTACTACATCTGTCCAATATTAGGTGCCTAGATAACATGCAAAATCATCCATGATAGAATCATTTCTCTTCTTCAGTTTACTATTCAAGAGTCAAGCTTGATCACATATATACCAATTCTACTGATGGTAGGGTACTACTGCTTGGCATATCCAACTATATTGCCAGAAGAGTCAAACACTACATAATTTTTAAAACATATTTTATTGATTTTTTTTACAGAGAGGAAGGGAGAGATAGTTAGAAACATCAATGAGAGAGAAACATCGATCAGCTGCCTCCTGCACACCCCCAACTGGGGATGTGTCCACAACCAAGGTACATGCCCTTGACTGGAATCGAACCTGGGACCTTTCAGTCCGCAGGCTGATGCTCTATCCACTGAGTCAAACCAATTTCGGCTAAACACTACATAATTTTTTTTTATTTCTGTAGCCATATACTGTATACCTACCACCATAACTACTTTGTTCATGAACCCATTGATCATTGAGAAAGGTTGCTGTAGAAAAAAAGCTGACTGGTATGCACAGAATGGGTAACCCTATATATTTGATTAAATTTTTTTTTCTGCTAAAGACACCATTTTGTGAGAATTTACATGGAGCATCTTAGGATGCTTAGCAACCAGGTGAACCAGAGATAAGCATCCAGTGTATCTACTAAGGCCCACTAGTAAGCCAAAATCCATTTCTCAAATTGAGATTAGTTCTCTCTAGGAAATGTCAGGGCTTTGTTCCAAAAACCTAAGGTTCATGCTATGTGTGATTACCTAGAGAACCCTGCCGAGACCTCCAACTTCCAATACCATTAGATTTGTTGGATCAGATGGTCCATGTAATAGAGCAGCTTGCATGACAGTATAGATTGTTGCTGAGCCTTCTTTCATGCTGGGCCTCAGTCAAAACAAACACCTTTTTTGGTCACTTGGTAAATGAGTTAAGGTAGCATAAATAATTTAGGAATATGTTGTCTCCATAGTCCTAGAAGACCCATAATGTGCTGCACTTCTCTTATTGTAGGAGAAACCAGATTCAGCTTGTTATCATTTACCTTGGAAGAAATAGTTTAATATACCTCATATCAACAGAACCCTTAGAAATATAACTAAGATAACAGGTCCCTGAATTTTTGTTGGATTTATTTTCTTTCCCACTGTCTGACACATAGATGTCTAATTAATGTATCCAGCATAGCTACTTCTCTCTATTCACCAGATCCAATCAACATAATCTATATATATATAACACCCTAATATGCCAATAGACCAAACAGAAGAACAACTAAACAAACAACCAGTTGCTATGACATGCACTGACCACCAGGGGCATGCGTGAAACATGGTGGGTGTCAACAGCAAAAGACAGAGCACTGAACATGGCAGGCATCGGCTGTGGCAGGATGGTGGAACAGGTGAGTGGGGGCACCAGACCAAGGCAGGGGTGCCAGTCGCAATCATTGGTGCAAGCCTCTGGTTGTTATTGAATATTCTTTACTCCTGCACACCTTGGTCCCACTGGGCACTCACACCTGCTGCCAGCAACAGCCTCTCTCACATCCACAGCCAGCACCAGAACTTCTATTGACACCCACTGTGGGCAAAGGAGCTGCCACTCATACCCACTGCTGGCACCCATCCCAATTGCTCAGCACTGTCAGTGGGTGCGAGTGGTGGCTGCCAACCCTGATTGCCCCTGAGAGATTCTCCACTTCCCCCTGCTCCTAAGAGGTAATCAGGGCAGCAGCCACTGCTTGCATCCACTGATGGTGCTGGTCCTGCTCACACCTATTGCTGGTACCGGCCCCAATCACTCCACGCCATCACTGGGTATGAGTGGGGCCAGTGCCATCAGCATGTGGGAGTGGTGACAGTAGGAGTGGGGCTGCCAGCAGACAGAGGGCCAGGTGCCGCAGCAGAAGGGGCTGGGCAGGGGCACAGAGGATGGGCCGAGACCTGCCCCTGTGCCCACCACAGCCTCACAGCCCATAGTTCCTTTCAAGGTGCATGAATTTGTGCACTGGGCCCTAGTATTAATATAGTGGATTAGCATGACATTATGGAAGAGAAAGGCAATCAAATTTACTGTGGAGTAAATTATGATTCAGGGCTGGAGAGCTGTATGTCACCAAGTAGGACAGTGGAAGGATACTATTGGTGATTCTTACTAACAGGTATTCAGAAAAGAACATTTGCCAGATTAATAACTGCATGTCAAATTTAGGGATATGCTGATTTGGTAGAGCAATGAAACCACTTGTAGAATTACAACTACAACTAGTGTCACCACCTAGTTAAGCTTATGATTTTTTGTTACTCTCACATATCTTTTTCCAGCACAGGTCAAATAGGCAAGTTGAATGAGGATGGTTGGAATCACAACATTGCATCTTTCTTTTTAAAAAAATATATATTTTATTGATATTTTTACAGAGAGGAAGGGAGAGAGATATAGAGCTAGAAATGTTGATGAGAGAGAAACATCAACCAGCTGCTTCTTGCACACCCCCTCCTGGGGATGTGCCCGCAACCAATGTACATGCCCTTGACCGGAATTGAACCCTGGACCTTTCAGTCCGCAGACTGATGCTCTACCGCTGAGCCAAACCAGTTTGGCAACATTGCATCTTTCAAGTCATTAATGGTGTCAATCCCTGCAGTCCTTCCAGGAATGTGGTGTTGCTTTCAGTTAACTCTTTTCCTAGGTAAAAGTGGTTCTAGTGGCTTCTACTTGGTCTTTTCCATGATAATATTCCTGACTCCATAGTTTGGGGAACTAGAAATTAGGCCTGTTGCTAAGTATATCTATTGTGATTATGCTTCTAGAACTGGGTAAATAATCACATAATGTATTTAATAAACAACTGTATAGATCTGAGCTCAAACTTCATTGATTATCTGACCCCCATAAGTCTCTACTCTGAGTGGTAGAAAAATTATATTTTGTGTCTCCACATATTAATTTTAATTCAAAATAGCGAATGGTAATCTCCCAAAAGTATTATTCCCTTTCACCCTGGTAAGTACCATAGGTCATTGGAAAAAGTATGAGGAAGACTAATAGTATACTTCTTTGGCAGTATAGTAGGGCTCTTTTGCTGGAGGAGTTCTAGGTCTGGGAATTGATTGAGGGACTATGACTCAAGTTATACTTCTATGTACTTGACCTAGAACTCTTTTGCTTATACAGATCAAGTAAAAATCGAGTAGCCTTTCATTTTATTTTCTTTTTAAGGGCAGCATATTCAAATAACCATCACCATACCTCTCTGGGTCAGATTCTTCTACTTTGGCTTCATTTTTCTATTAAACTCAATATCACCACCATGTTTTTTGTAGATTAAATGCCACCAGATTGGTTGTGCTATTCTGAGACACATTAACCCCAGTGCATTAGAGTTCCAGTTAAATGGTACCAGTTCCTACTGTGATTTATAATCTACAGAAAAGAACCACAGAGATAAAAAAGAAAGAAAGAAAGAAAGAAAGAAAGAAAGAAAGAAAGAAAGAAAGAAAGAAAGAAAGAAAGGAAAGAAAGAAATACACCTGAGGTTCTTCTCACAAGTTTCTCAGTTTTGTTTTTTTTTTTGGTTTTTTTGTTTGTATTTTGTTTTGTTTTGTTTTGTGAATGATGTGTCCTCTAGACAATCTGGGGTGGGCATGCAGTTATTTTTTAAAATAATATTCTAACATGATAAATTTATTCTAAGGTTCTAATCTCCTTAACCTTTAGCTACTTTCCCTCTATATTTATAGTATGACAAGGCAGTTCTAGTGTATAATACCTTAGAATTTCATCCCTAAAATTAGCAAATTTTTAGAGCCATTTCTAATCTTTCTCTAAAATACTGAATGTAGAAACTTTGCTTAGTGATCCCCTCCGCCCCCAAAATCAAATTGCTTCAACTTTATTTTTCTTCAGCCATAATCTCCTAACCTTAAAAGCCATTCCCACACATATATCCCAGATTTATGTCAGCATAGATGAGGAAAATTATAGAATTCATTTAGGGTGTAGTACATAGCCTTATGGGTTATAACTTGTATCTCATTCTTTGAGGCCTGTTAGGACCTGAGTATAGTTGTAGTTCAAGAAGTATTGAGTATAAATCTTAAGGAGAATCATTAGTGGCTTATCAGGCCTACTCAATGTATCCTGGATAATCTCTCCCTAACTTAATGTCACCTGATTATGAACTTTAATCACACTACTAAATATCTTCACAGCAACATGTAAATTGTTTAATTGAATAACTGGGAATTATAGTCTAGGCCAGTGTTTCCCAAAATTCTCTCATGATGAGAATCACCTGGTGGAGTTGTTAAAATACAGATTCCTGAATCCCAACTAAGAAGTGCTAAACTAGAATTTTTGGGAACATATAGGTAAATTGTATACTTAACTAGTGCTCTAAACTTAGTGGTGTTTATTATAATTTAACCTATATGTTCCGCAAAATTCTATTTTAGCACTTCTTAGTTGTGATTCAGGTATCTGTATTTTAACAACTCCACCAGGTAATTCTCATCATGAGAGAAGTTTGGGAAACACTGGTCTAGGCAAATGGACACATAAAGCTGATCATCACAGTTCCTTTCCCCTCTAAATAATCACCAAAGGCAGGCATTTGACCCAATCTCAGCCACTCTGAGTTCTTCAGGAATTTTAGAAGTGTAATCACCACACTGTTTCTAAAAGCTAAAGATACAACATTCTTATTTTGGGTCCTGAAAGTGTGATATTTTCTGATTTGGAAAAACGTAAAATGGCAGAATGCACACTAAGAGTACTCCCTAAATGCAAAGACAGGAACAGACATATGGATCAGAAAGTGCTGACTCTGTGGGGTGGTTTCCATTTGTTCCTGGGATCCAATCATCTTTATATCTTTGGATTCCTTGACAATCCCTAGTATTCCTACAATGCATTCCTATTGTTTGAATTGGTTTTCTGTCAATTTCAATGCAAAAGATCGTAATTCTATGGGGTCTTCAAATAAACTATTTGGAAGAGAAAAAAAAAGTACTATGGAAAAAGGCAAAATAAAGGGTAAATAAAAAGGCAAAGCATGTGACAAAAAATAAAAATAAAGTAGTGCAGTATGATTCAAAGTCCAGCCTCTGAAGTCAGTCAGATCTAATTGCTTCAAACCATGCCAGCTACATGACCTTCTAGTAAATAATTATTCAGTACCTCTCATACATCAAACACTATATTTCATAGTATGTATATTGGGAATGCCCAATCCTTACATGGGGCTTAAAGTCTAGTGCCTTTTCCATATTTAGTATCCTCAGGATCTATTGTGGAGGCTTATCAAGACACTTAAAGTCAAGCCTAAGTCAGAATTAGTACTAAAGTACTAATAAGTAGTTGTGCCATTTTCACAGACATAGTAAGGACATAAAGTAAGATATTGCATATAAAGTCCTTAGTGAATTGTCACACAAGTTAGTGCTTATTAAATGTTAACAAGTAAATGGCCTCATTTCTTAATATTAGAGAGTTAGTTTAACTTACATCTAAAGTCATTTTCAGCTTAGACAATCAGACCCCAAATTAAGGATAAAAGATTATGTAAGGGACTAGTAGCTGCCAACAATATTTTCATTCTCTTTTTCCTTAATAAGGAAACATTCCTAATTTTATTCAGAGTTATATGTCCATTAAAATTTACAGTTTTCAAGTTTTTCTTGCAGATTGGTATGCTATATAGTTAATTCTGGAAATTGAGATAGATGTTTAGATTTTCAGTGGTTCTATTGAGAAAGTCCCTAAATAAAATATGGGAAGGGCACTCTGAAATGGGCCTTTTTTATTTTCTCCCTTTTATCGTTTCTCCTTTTTTTGGAAACTCTATATTATGGATGGATCTGTAAAAACCATCTTTCAGCTTTCAGGTGGAAATCCTTCATTATGGATGACAGGGGAGAAAGACAGAAGCAGCTTAGTAGTTAGTTGGTAGCACAGAGCTAAAAAGTCCATTGTCAATTGCTCACCTCTGGGGTGCTTTTATATGAAAGAATGAACCATGTTGTATTTAATCTTTGTACCAAAATATAATTTGTAGCTGAAATAATAATTTTTAGAAAAATAACAAATTAAGTTTAGTGTAAATATCAGCAGTGATAAGAACTAATTTCAGTTACAGATGGCTATCAGTAGGCCAGCTCATATCAATGATTCTTCTTCTGTAAGTCCAGCTTCAAGATGAAAAAGGAACTTCTGTTAAAGAGGACATGCACTAAGATCATAAGGACATATATATATTCAGAACCAAATATAAAGTGCTTGCTGAAAAAACTATTGAAAACAACAAGACTAAAGAACACATGTCAATCAGAGAAAAGCAGTCACTTGCATCCAAAGGCTAAAAAGCATTTAAACACTAAGGTCTGAAAGTACCCTGCCAGGACTTGTATACTTCCTTGACACTTATCTTGTCACTTAAAATCCTCACAGCATGCAATATATTGGGTTTATTCTTCTTGCTCAGTAGGAGCTTGGAAGAGAGTGAAGAGAGTGGAGAGAGTGGGGAGAGGGAGAGAGAGAGAGAGAGAAAGAGAGAGAGAGAGACAGACAGACAGACAGCAAGGAGACAAGCCCTCCCTGGTGTGGCATTCAATGAGAAAAAGCTTGGACCACAGGTATAGAAATAATTGTGTATATATATAATATATATAATATATATATATATATATATACACAATTATATATAATATATATGTATATTATATATATATATATATTATATATATAAATTTTCACACTGATGTGGCAACATACTATGGCTGTAAAAACAGATTAAAACAGAACCACCTTTACTTTAAACAGATAATACAAATTCACATAATGTATGCTGGTGGTGAATATACTTTTCTTTGATAATGACATAGAAATGTGATAAAGACATATTTTAAAAATAAATAAAAGATAAAATATTTAGTGTGGTGAGCTGGCAGGGCCATGGCATACTCAGCTCTAGGGCGCCTTAAATGCTGTGCCAGCTTAGCCAGGTTCTGTGACCCTGAGAGAGGGAGCGGTGAAGGAGTTAGAAAAGACAGACAAGAGAAGAAAGCTGAGTCTGGGTGGGATGCTGTCCTCTCTGATGGAGAGCTAGCGACAGCGCCACAGACTACAAGCCAAGCCCTGTCTTCATTTTATAGCCAGATGCCACGAGGCAAAGTAAGAGTGTGGTCAAGATGTTTACAACATTCTCATGGGTTTTGATCCTACTCAATTACATGCACCTGAACTCTATCAAGCCCGCAACACTCAAGCACGTGGGGCCATTTATTTGGACCATTGGTTCAAGCTTACAACTATAGTTGTTGGCTATAATTCTGCTGGGAGGGCTCTGCCCTCCAAGCTGGGACTTGCATGTGGCAATGAAAAGACTGTGCCCTCTCATTAGTCAGAGGAGGCTTGAAATTGTTCAAACACTGTAGCTGCTCTCCGCAATTTATTTTAGAGAGAGATGAAGGGAGAGGGATAGAGAGATAGAAACATCTATAAGAAAAACATTGATTGGCGGCCTCCTGCACATGTGAGCCCAGGTGCCCACAACCCATACATAGCCCAGGCATGTGCCCTGATTAGAAATTGATCTGGTGATCTTGTGGTTCATGGGTTGACACTCAACTACTGAGACACGCTAGTCAGGAAATGTGAGAATTTAGTTCTCCTCACCTTCCTACTCTCCAACTCCTACTGTTTTATCTCTCTCTACAATTCTCTTTCCCCCTTACCTTTCTTCTCCTCACCTTCCTCCCTTCTCCATCACCCCTCCCCACAAGCACACTTCTCCTGGTGGGTTATGTAAATTTGAAAATTCTCCAATTTTCTGGTATTCAATGTCTTTTTGCAAAAATTGACATCTTAAAAAGAGATGAATCCATAATATTATGTCAGGTAAAATAAAGAGGTAAGTTATAAAAGACATATAAACCACAATTCTGATTTGAAAAAAAAATTGGAATTAGAGACTGAAAGCTTAATTATAGCTGTGAAAGAACATTTACCAAATATACCAACACAACTGAGTTTAAATCTGTAATTGCCATTTTATATTATCTTCCCCATGCTTCACATTTTGTTTGTTGTTTCAGTTTCAGCAGTGCTAGTGCATCTCTGGGTAGGTTTTTTGTCTTGATATATTATTGCATAGAACTACCTCTTCCATGAACTTCCTCTTTCCTAAAGGCTAATCACAGTTAGAGCCTGATACCACAGACTCCTCAGAGACAATTATTACTTAATGGTTAATAAGGCAAGTCAGACTGTCTGGATTTATTTCTCAGCCTTGGGATTTTAATCAAATTATGTAAACTATCTAAGATTAATTTCCTTGTTTTTTTGCATAATGGAGATATAATGACATTACTATCCTCATATGTCTGTTGCAAGGATTATCAAATAAAATATACAAACAGCACACATCAGAGTGCCTGGCACACAGCAAATTTCCAGGAAATGCCCATTATTATTTAAATCATGTTACTAGTCCCATGCCTAATCTGTTCAACCACATTAGACTGTAAACTCCTTGAAGACAGAAAGCATGTCTTCTCTAAATACGTACCATCCTTAAGACTTACCATAAGCATTTAGTTACAGGGGTGGGCAAACTTTTTGACTGGAGGGCCACAATGCGTTCTTAAACTGGACTGGAGGGCCAGGACAAAAACAACCTGACCATGCTGGCACTCTCATCTTGGGCTGCTGGTGAAGGAGCGGAGGGGAGAGCAAGAGAACCCTCCGCTCTTTGGGCTCCGCTGGCCGGATAGAACAGCCGAACAGGCCAGATCCGGCTCATGGGCCGTAGTTTGCCCATGGCTGATTAGTATATGCTTGTAGAAAACATGTTGAACATTAGTTGTTTTTCTAATCCTCACCCAAAAATATATTTTTATTAATTTTTAGCTAGAGAGGAAGGGGAGAGAGAGAGAGAGAGAGAGAGAGAGAGAGAGAGAGAGAGAGAGAGAGAGAAAGATCAATGTGACAGAAATATCCATCAGTTGCTTCCTGTATGCACCAGGACCTTGGATTGAACCTGCGACCTTTTGGAATATGGGATGCCCCTCCAACTAACTGAGCCACCTGGCCAGAGCTCAACAATCATTTTTAAAGTATACTTATTAGGCATCTATAGTGTAACAGTCATTGAACTCTGAAGAGGAAATACGGTAGCATATAACACAGGCAGTGGAGAAGCCCATTAAATTATCCCGCCCAAAAAAGAAACCTAAAAAAATTCCTCTTCTTTGGATTCAGATTTATCATGCCTCCTTTAATGACACTTCCCTCCGAAATTACCACTGGAAATATTCTGCAGTATCATAAAATAGATAACCTCCCTCTTTAGAATTGCAAATAAGCTCTGGACTAAGCTATGCCTGTCTTTCTTGATAACAAAGTCCCCAGATATCAGTTCCTTTTAGCAGTGCTGTATTTCAGAGTTCTTAAAGACTGCAATGTAAGGGTAATAATCTTGAAGCTTTGTTCACATAAAAAGCAGTAATATAATAGCAGCACAGAAGGGTTCTTGGGAGCAACTGAGCTGTACATCTATGGCTACAAAATATGAACAGAGGTATGTGACTCTTTGCCACACATACAAGTGGTCAGAATGATCCCTTTAAACATATGCTAAGTTTGACCACTTCTCTGCTCAAAAGCTTCTGATGGCTTTCCTTCATAGCTCTAATGAAATCCAAATCTTTACCATAGGTATTCACTGCTACTTCAATCTCAGTCCCTACCGGTCTTCTCTCCTTTCGAATACACATCAGAAAATGGGAATAACACAGCATTGTTCATTTCCCCATCCTCCGTTGCTGACACAAAGCCTGGCAAAACAGATCAATAAATTCTTCGACAGTATTTTTAAAGTAATAAGTGGGTGAGTTGGTTGAGAGAACTAAATACTTTCCTATGAAGTGAGGGAGAATCCTTAGGAGAGACTTACTTACACAGATTGATAGTAATTAGCTTCATAGTTTCAGAAACACCATATTCATTGAATTTAATAACAGTGAACTTCAAATAGAGATGCATCACTTATATGTGGAAAATAATGAATAAAATAAAATGATAAAATAGATCCAGAGATGAGAAGAGATAAATCAAAGAACTTATATACTTACTAGAGGTCCAGTTCACAAAATTTGTGCACTCAGGATAGTGGCCCCTTAGCCCAGCCTGCACTCTCTCGCAGTCCAGGAGTCCTTGGGGGATGCTATGAGCCCAGCTTCTGGTGCACTAACCACCAGGGGGCAGCTCCTGCATTGAGTGTCTTCCCCCTGGTGGTCAGTGTGCATCATAGCTACTGGTCATTCCAAAATGCAGTTTACATATTAGCCTTTTATTACATAGGATATGCATAGCCAATGGACATAGGCTACAGGGTAGTGAAGACCTGGGAGGGTTGGGTAAAGGCTAGAAGGAGGGGAGGTAGTGTGGGGGGAAGAATGGAAGACATCTATAATACTATCAACAAAAAATACATTTAAATAATAAATCCAGAGACAAAGAAGCATGGAGCAGACTGATGAATTTCAGAGGGAAGATGGGGAATGTCTGGGTGGGTGAGGAGAAGATTATTCCAAGAATTTATATGCATATTATAGCCCATGGACACAGACAGTAGTGTGATGAAGGCCTGGGGGCGGGGCGGGTGGAGGGGATCAATGGGGAAAAAGAAGACATCTGTAATAGTTTCAACAATAAAAGTACAAAATAAAACAATAAAGTACGTGTTTAAAAAACAAACAAACAAACAAACAAACAAACAAAAAGGAGATGCATTCACCAGAGGGGGTAGATACAAGTCATTACAGAGTTTTCAACACCCTCCATGGTGCAAACACCCTGTCTTCCGTTTAAGATGAGAACCAGAAATAGAGCTTTGTGGAGGTTAGAGTTACCTGCCAATATTTCTAGAAACACAGTCTGGCAGATGAGCTCTGAGAATGTATTATGGTTGGCTTCTGGAAGGCCCTATAGCCTAATTGCGGTAGTACCTGAGGGTACAAGCCTACTGAGTATGCGTTCACATCCATCATAAAGAGAGATTCCATCTTCTGCTGCACAAAGTACAACACACAAAAGAGTCTGTGGTTTTGTGCATTTATTCAGTGACACAATAAACAGTGATTTATAGCCAAGACTCTGGATTAGAAAAATCTGGATTTAAAGAACAATGATATCTCTAACTTGCTGTTTCGTCTTCCATGAACCAGTCTGTAAAATAGGTGCATTATTTAACTGATACTCATTTAGTTCATCCTTAAAAAATTAAAAATAACCTAATTATTGTGTTTGGCAACAGGTTTGGCACATGAAAACCTCTCCATACACGGAGTGGCCAGATTATTATGATCTCTGAATGCATAATAATCTGGCCACTCTATCTATCTATCTATCTATCTATCTATCTATCTATCTATCATCTATCTATCTATATATTAGAGGTCCCGTGCATGAATTCATGCATGGGTGGAGTCAGCCAGCCTGGCCAGGGGGAGGGAACATGGGCAGTTGGCTGACCTGCCTGCTGGTCTAATTCCTGGTCGAGGGGACAATTTTCATATTAGCCTTTTATTATATAGGAGATACACTGAGTGGCCAGATTATTATGATCTCCGAATGCATAATAATCTGGCCACTCAGTGTAGACATTAGCTAGTTAGCTAGTATATTTACTCTTTGATATTCTCTTGCATGTACCTTCATAAAGTCATGACCATTTTCATTTATGACTTTTATGACTTTTACTATCTCTCTATATAAAAAACCAGTTATATATAATGCTGTAATGACCAGAATGACCAGAGACCAGAACACCATAGCCCGTCACCCAGGCTGGCCATCCCCAGGGTACAGTTAGGGGCACCACTAGGCAATGCAATAGGGTGGGAGTTTGATGGGGGGAAGTCAAAGAAATAAGGAGAAGATCTTAAGGGTCTTCGAGGTTGGGGTGGTCAGCCTTGAGTGGGTTTGGAGTGTGCTGGTGAAAAAAGAGGAAGATCCAATAGGAAATCAGCTCAGCACAGTATCTTTCTCATTGCAAACTGGAACAGCACCAGCCGTGGACTGAATGGACAGTTGTTTCATGAGTGCACTTAGAACTGACATGTTCATGGCAGTGGCAGTACTCCCAAAACTTCACTGATTCCAAATAGTAAACAGCTATCAATGTCAAAGAACTGAAAAATCATCTCCAACTAGAGGCCATGGACATTGCAACATGACTGAAGGAAACAGCACTTAAGGAGGAGATAGAAAAACTGGAAGTATGTGACCAGAGGACTGTGGGATTGTGGAGGACTCCTGGCCACCTACTGCTTGAACGTGAACCTGTTATTGTGCATGTACATAGTCAGCCCTCTAGTCCTCCGTCTCTCACTATTTGGACTGACTTCTGGAAGGAAATTATTTTGATTGAGGTTTGCTGTTACCTTGTGGCAAGGAAGCAGAATTAAAGGTTTTGTCTGTTACCTTAGTTTGAAGTGGAGGAAAATGGGATAATGATGAACAAGAAACTTTGGAGATAGTGAAGGGCAGTTTGTCCAGAGTGTTGAGAGCTCAGAATTAGAGTTTAGCTGGGATATAAATCCTGCTAATAGCACCTGATGCCTGAAATCTGAGCACTCTACTTTCCTGGTTGGGGAGC
The DNA here is from genome assembly GCA_963924515.1 of Vespertilio murinus. Taxonomy (NCBI): domain Eukaryota; kingdom Metazoa; phylum Chordata; class Mammalia; order Chiroptera; family Vespertilionidae; genus Vespertilio; species Vespertilio murinus. Next base: position 49,457,402 of record OZ004707.1, read on the forward strand.
AGTTCTGGCGCCAGACAGTCACCATGAAGTTCAACCCCTTCGTGACCTTGGACCACAAAGGCCACTTCAATGCCCCCTCCTCGCATGAGCGCTGCAAGATCATGTCTTCCCTGCTCTCCAATGAGCTGCAGCAGAAGTACAATGTGCACTCCATGCCCATCCACAAGGTGGTTCAGGTAGTTCAAGGACACTACAAAGGTCAGAAAGTCAGAAAGATAGTACAGGTGTACAGAAAAAATATGTCATCTACATCGATCAGGTGCAGTGTGAGAAGGCTAACGGCACAACTGTCCATGTGGGCATTCACTGCAGCAAGGTGGCTATCACCAGGCTAAAACTGGAAAAAGATCAGAAAAAAATCTTGAATGCAAAGCCAAGTCTTGACAAGTTGGAAAAGAGAAAGGCAAATATAAGGAAGACCTTATTGAGAAAATGCAGAAATATAACCTGTTGTGTAACCATGGTTTAGCTGTAGATTTTTAGCCTGGTGTATATTCCGTTACAATTGTTCAAGATGTCTCTGGAATATTTCGTTTCATTCCTGGTTTGTTATTGGTTTGTTATTTATATGTGGCTCTGTATATCTATTGTTGCTATTTGGATTAATTTTATGAATAAAAATCGGAATGTTTCTTAATTAATAAAAAAACAAAACATTCCTGGTTGGAAAATATTTCTATAGAAGCCAGTAAGTATACTTGCTGTGTTTGCCATGATCTCTGTAAGGAATACGGAATGATATTAAATGCTTTATGTTCTCAAGAAGCTTGAATTTTAAAATAAAGAATAAAGAAGAAATATAAATATCAAAAATAAAAAAGAAGCTTGAGTTTTAGGAGCGAAATCAAGCAGGCAGGCCAGTGGTTAAGGGCAATCAGGCATGCAGGTGAGTGCTTAGAGCCAGTGGTCCTGGATTTTGAGAGGATGAAGACTGGGCTGAGGGACCAAACCCTGTATAAGAATTTTGTGCACTGGGCCTCTAGTATTATATAACCATATAATAAAACTCCTTTTCCTATTCTCTCTCTCTCTCTCTCTCTCTCTCTCTCTCTCTCTCTCTCTCTCTTTTTTAGTAGCAATTACCTTTTTAAAAAAAGAGGCAGCAATTCTTTTTGTTTCCTTGTATAAAATAGTCTATTATTTTTATTGAAATCTATTAGGGTGACATTGCTTTGCAAAACCATACAGAGTTCATAAAATATTTTAATTTTTAAATGGAAAATCATTGGAGGTGGTTTTTCAATTTAGATATAATTGATGTATAACCTTATATTAGTTTCAGGGGTACAACATAATTTAAAAAGTGTATGTATTATGAAAAACTACCACAAAATGTTTAAGATTTATTCTTTTAGTAGCTTTCATATATACAATATAATGTTAACTATAGACGTCATACAGTACATTACTACCTCATAACTAATTTATTTTATAACTGAAGGTTTGTACTTTTTTTAAGCCTTTTTACCCTCTTCACCCACCCACAGCCTACCATCCCTGCCAGTCTATGACAACAACAAATATCTTCTCAGTATCTATGAGCTTTTATTTTTTTCATGTTGTTTTCCTTTAGATTCCACATATAAATGAGATCATAAAGTACTTGCCTTTCTCTTTGACTTTATTTCACTTAGCATAATGCTCTCAAGGTCCATTCATTTATCACAAATTGCAAGATTTCATTTGTGCTTTTTTTTTTGTCTAAATAATAACCCATTCCATATATTATACTCATGAATATATCATACTTGCATATGTTATACACATATATAATATATACTTGCATATATATAACACACATAGCATATACACTTATTATACAAACTTATAATATATACATGCATACATCTATCATACACATACATACCACATACATATATTATATACATACATGCATCATACATATATTATCTACACTAATAAAAGAGAAACATGGAAATTAACCATCACTCTGCTACACCCACCAATCAGGAGGGACTATGCAAATTAGAAGGAGAAAGATGGTGGCAGCCCAGCTGCTCCAGGCAGGGAGTGGTCGGGCGGGGCAGGATACCTGCTAGGAGAAGGAAGGGGGGAGTGAAGGGATCTACAGAAGCAGCATTCTGGCCACAGCGAAGACGAAGACTGCATACTCTGGAGTCTGCAGCGAAGATGAAGATGGCAGACGCTGTCCAGAGTGAAGGCCTGGGTCCTGGGTGCCAAAGGAAAACCGGTGCTGGAAGCCAAGAGAAGGAAGGCCTATTGCACGAATCACTTTGTGCAATGGGCCTCTGGTATATACATATATGCATTTACCCACTGATGATGGACACTTAGTTTGCCTCCATATCTTGGCTATCATAGATAATGTTGAAATGCACATGGGTACATGGTTACACTTCTCATTTTAAGGTAGTGGTTTTCCTTTTTTCATATAATTATCCCCAAATAATTATCTGGAAATGTAATTGCTAGACAGCATGGTTGTTGTACTTTTTAAAGTATATTTTTATTGACTTCAGATAGGAAAGTTGAGATAGAAACATCAATGATGAGAGAGAATCATTTATTGGCTGCCTCCTGCACCTCACCCCCTACCT